>CM035836.1:44986937-45300248 GCA_020510985.1 Pholidichthys leucotaenia
ATATATATATAGTAATATGTACATATGTATACTAGCTGTTCTTGTTTTTTTCTTGCCTTCTGATTGTTGCTCTGAGTGTTGCTATCCCTGTGCTGTTGCAATCCTGGAATTTCCCCATTGTGGGACTAATAAAGGCTTATCTTATCTTATCTTATCTTATCTTATCTTATCTTAATATCTGTCACAAGCCTATGGTGGACCACTCCCAGTTACATGGGGTGAGACTGGACATCCTGGCAGATAAGCACATCTGTCACAAGGTCTGTGGTGGACTTTTGCCAGTCGGTGCATCATGACATGCACTACACAAAGAGCAGAGATAAACAAACCTATCATCTTGTCAGTCACTGCAACAGATACTGGAGTCAGTTTGTCTTGGCCTGTCCTTGTCACTGATAATATCTCTATCTGCCAAGAATGTGCCGCTAGTCCAGCAAAAGCTAGCAGTACTCAAATACTTTGCAGTTTCATGAAATGGTCAGTCAGAAAGCAACTCATACCTGCTCGGATGTCGCCCGGGTTAACAAGGTCAGGAGTCCCTGGCAGCAGAGGGCGAAAGACAGAGCTGTGTGGAGGAATCTGATCAGACCTAAATGAAACAGTCATTGTCGCCCCGACAGACTGCTATGATGATGATGATGACGATTAATAAATGTTCACATATCTATGTCTAACCTTGTTTTTGTTTTTATTTGCATTTTTTAACATTTATTTTAACCATTTTAAGTGAGAATGAATGTGGGGGTTTCCTAAAAAAGATGGGGGTGTCCTAATTTATTCCTCACTATTTGTTTAGAATTAAATTTTACAGAAAATTTGAAAAACGTCTTTAATTCATTTTTAATTGTTTAGTTGTATTACATGAATCTCCCAGTAATTTTAACATTGATATTAAATAGCCATATATCCAAATATGTTTAAAAAAAAACAACACCCAGGCTAATACAGGGTGTCCTAATTTTTTCTTTTGACTATAAGTGTGACAAACAAATAAACAAGGGTTCTTAAACAGTTGCTAATATAGGATGTCCCTTCATTTTCAATAATTCTGTAATAAGTATTCAGATAAATCTTAGTGCTGTTCAGTCACTTTCATATTTGTCAGAGTCTAGCATGTGTGAGTGCCTACATACAGGCTACACCTCTCTGTATTCCACTTTCAAACACAGCCTACATTTGGGCCTGTAAAGCCTGATTGGGCTACTTGTTTTCAGACAAGAATATTTGCTTTCTATGGGCATGCACTAGTTTATTTTAACTTCAGGAATAAA
Organism: Pholidichthys leucotaenia; assembly: GCA_020510985.1. Taxonomy (NCBI): domain Eukaryota; kingdom Metazoa; phylum Chordata; class Actinopteri; order Cichliformes; family Pholidichthyidae; genus Pholidichthys; species Pholidichthys leucotaenia. The sequence continues at coordinate 44,988,209 of CM035836.1, forward strand.
ATTTCCTGGTCTTACATTCAAATCCTAATTTTTTGGATCCGTTATCTCTATATTGCCAGACTGATTGTAATTGACTCCCAGTAACCCACACATCAGTGCTTTAAGTCAAGTAATGCCTGCATTAGCTTGCTACCCAGAGTGGTGTACCGGAGTGGTGGCCTAGAGGTAAAGCATTTGCCCCACAACCGGGAGGTCGGGGTTCAAGTCCTGGCCGGGTCATGCTAAAGACCATATTAAAAAAATGGAACTTCCTGCCATTCACTCTCACAGTCATACCTAAGGACAGTTTAGAATCCCCAGTTTGATGCCAATTGTCTGTCTCTCTGTGTTGGCCCTGCGATGGACTGGCCATCTGTCCAGGGTGTGCCCTGCCTCTCGCCCAAAGATGCTGGGATAGGCTCCAGCCCCCCCACAACCCGAAAAGGATTAAGTGGAAGAAGATGAATGACTGACTGAATGAATGAATGAACTTCCTGCCATCCAGCTTGGTGCTCAGCAAAAATGGAATGGAGGAAGGAAATGTGGGCGGCAGTGGTTCATGAGGTAGAGTGGGTCGTCCAGTAACCAGAGGGTTGGCAGTTCAAATCCCACTCACCCCACCATCCTGTCATTGTGTCCCTGTGTAAGACAGTTTACCCACCTTGCCTCCAGTGTTCATGACACTGGGTATGAATATGTATAAATGTTTGGTAGTGGTCGGAGAGGCCGTGGGTGCAGATTGGCAGCCAGCCATGTTTCCGTCAGTCTGCCCCAAGGCAGCTGTGGCTACAGTAGTAGCTTACCACTAACATTGTCTGTCTGGAGTGAATGAAAAATGGACTCACTGTCAGTGCTTTGAAATGTCACTTGACATGTAAAGCACCATATAAATCTAATCCATTATATATTATTGTTATTACTCACTGATGTCCTTTGGCTTTGGTCTTTAATGTGATATTGCCAAACAACTTGGTTAGTTTCTTACATCAAAACTTTAGCTCAGACGGAGACCCGCTTCCCGTTTTTATTTGTTACCTTGTGCTCCTCCAGTTTGCGAGTCAGCAGCCGGTCTCTGATGGCGATACACTCCTTCAGTTTTCTGAGAGACTTGTTCGGAAAGACCTGAAAGAGGCTTGTCAGTTTACACTTTGAAAAAACCTCAAACCTGTGAATGTACTGAATCAGCAAAACTCCACCTTCATCCAGGGGAAAATATCCACCAGTCCGCCCCTGGCGATTGTATCCACGATGCCATTGTTGTATTGGATCACCTCCTGCAGCTCGGAGTCTCCATGGCGATAGGTAGCACTGAACACCAGTGTGCACACGATGTTGGTGACAGCTCTGGTTACCGCGGGAGATGGGTCGAAGCCGCACCTCCCACCAGAAAGCAGCTCAACGCACAGACTGTCCACCGCTGACAGAACTAGAGAACGATACAAGAAAATCACTGGAACTCAACCCGATCATTAAAGTTCAACTAGAAGTTAATGAGAAGATAAAAGTGAAGTGGTCTGAGTACCGATGTTCTGCAGTTGGCCAGTTCCCTCACCAAACAGGGTGAAGGAGTTGTGGACAAGGCGACGGTGAAACTTCCAGAGAGGAGAGTAGTCTGAGAAGGCGATGTCTTTACCACCTCTGGTCAACAGGCTGGTGGTCACCTGCAGGACAAAAGTGTTTATTCAAGTATGCTGAGCACCAAGCTAGAAGGCAGAAAATACTATTTTTATATTGTATAAATTACAAAATATGTGCTCAACAGTAGGTGATTTATTATTTTTTAACAAGGCTGAGGGGAGTATTCACCAATTTATCATGAGGTACAAACGTAGAAATGTAAATTAGGTAAAAATTTGCAAGAATAAAGGTACAAAACATGATAAGAGATCTTCTTCTTCCTGCTGCTCCCTTCAGGGGTCTCCACAGTGGATCATCTGCCTCCATCTCACCCTATCCCTGCATCCGGAGTGGTGGCTCAGTTGGTAGAGCATCCACCCCACACCCGGGAGGCAGGGGTTCAAATCCTGGCCGGGTCATGCCGAAGATCATATAAAAGTGGAACTTCCTACCATCCAGCTTGATGCTCAGCAATAATGGAATGGAGGAGGGAAATTTGTGGCGGTGCCTTGCATGGCAGCGGCCTTCTGATTCTACACTTGGGGTGTGTGTGATTAACACAGTAGATAAGGTAAAGCACAATCTCGTTCTACTGTACATGATTGGTTGTACAGTTGAATGACAATAATGGGTAATTTAATTTAATTTAATCTTCCTTTGTAACACCAACCCTCTCCATGTCCTCCGTCACTACATCCATGAATCTTCTCTGTGGTCTTCCTCTTTTCCTCCTGTCTGGCAGCTCCACCTTCAACATCCTTTGTCCAATATCTCCACTATCCCTCCTCTGCACATGTCCAAACCATCTCAGCCTTGTCTCTCTTACTTTGTCTCCAAACCGCTCAACCTCAGCTGTCCCTACAATGTACTCATTTCTAATCCTGTCTGCCCTACTCACTCCCAATGGGAATCTTACTATCTTCAACTCTGCCAACTCCAGCTCCATCTCCTGTCTTTTTGTCAGCACCACCGTCTCCAAGCTATACATCATAGCAGGTCTCACTACCATCTTGTAAATCTTCCCTTTCACTCTTGCTGCTACGCTTCTGTCACAAATCACCCTGACACTCATCTCCACCCACTCCACCCTGCCTGCACTCTCTTCTTCACCTCTCTTGTGCATTTTCCATTGCCTTGGATGGTTGACCCCAGGTATTTAAACTCATCTACTTTCACTACTGCTATTCCTTCCATCTTCACTGTTGCATTTGCTTCCCTCTCATTCACACTCATGTATTCTGTCTTGTTTGTACTGACTTTCATTCTTCTTCTCTCCAGAGCAAATCTCCACTTCTCCAGCTTCTCTTCCACCTGCTCCCTACTCTCACCTCAGATCACAATGTCATCTGCAAACATCCTGGTCCATGGAGACTCCCACCTGACCTCATCTGTCAGCCTCTCCATCACCATGGCAAACAAGAAAGGGCTCAGAGCAAATCTCTGATGTATCCCCATCCCACCTTGAACCCATCTGTCACTCCTACAGTGCACCTCACCACCGTCTTGTTGTCCTCATTCATGTCTTGCCCCACTCTCACATACTTCTCTGCCACTCCTGACTTTCTCATACAGTACCACACTTCCTCTCTTGGCACACTATCATCTGCTTTCTCTAGACCCACAAAGACACAGTGCAACTCCTTCTGACCTTCTCTATACTTCTCCATCAACACTCTTAGAGTAAACATTGCATCTGTAGTACTCTTTCTTGGCATGAAGCTGTGCTGCTGCTCACTGATTGTCACCTCTCCTCTTAACCTGGCTTCAACAACTCTTTCCCACATCTTCATAATGTGGCTGATCAACTTTATGCCTCTGTAGTTGCTACAGCTCTGAGCATATAGTTATAGTTTATTGGGGGTTTTTTTTGTCAAGGACCATGTATAGAAAAACATTAAAAATAGGGTAAAGATATGCTGTACCAGATTATAGGGTTCTCACTAATTTCCACCTTTAGTCCCTGAGGCAAGCAAGAAGATATTAAAAGAAAAACAGCACATAAAGAAAGCAATTCAAGTCCGATTTCAGAATCTGTTGTCCCTGAAGCAAGCAGGGAGTAAGTTTAAAAGGTAAAAAGATAAGAAAACGGCACAGATAAAAACAATTTATGGGGCAGATTTACTAATGTGCTGTGCCATTGCAAAACCCTGTTTTGGCATTAAAAAACTACTGTTGAGATTTACTGAAGGGCGCAGGGCAAAATTAGCGGTGGAAAGGTGTGGGCTATGTTAATTTTGCGGCTGGTCTCTTTACATATGTATTTGTGGGAGTTGTCATGTCAAAGTGCAAATTTGAGGGGGATTTGCAAATCTACATGAAAAAGTTGCAAATTTCTGAGAATAAAATTGCAACTCTATGATAAAAAAACTGCAAATCTACGATAGAAATGTTGCAAGTTTACAGGAAATAATTATGAGAAAAAAGGTGCAAATCTACAAGAACAAAGTAGCAAATTTTTGAGAAAAAAATTGCAGATCTACAAGAGAAAAATTTGCAAATTTACAGGAAAAAATGTGCAACTTTTAAGAAAAAGTTGCAATTTTTGGAGGAAAAAGTTGCATAATTTTGAGGAAAAAGTAAATTTACTATAAAAAAGTTGCAAATTTATGGGGAAAAAAATGTATATTTTTGACAAAAAAGTTGCAAATTCATAATAAAAAAGTTGCAAATCTACTTGAGAAAGTTACAAATTTCTGAGAATAAAATTTCAACTCTATGATTAAAAAAAGCTCCAAAGCTAGGACAGAAATGTTTCAGATTTACAGGAAAATTTATGTGAAAAAATGTGCACATTTTTAAGGAAAAAAAGAACACAACATTTTTATTTATTTATTTTGCTTTTCTGCTTAAAATTTGTGCTTCAGAGCTATTTTATTCAGTTATGTAACATGATTTAAAAAAAAATTATGATGATATTGGGGTGGGGGACAGTTCTCTCCTTTTTCCAGTTTGGGAGGTGCAATGAAATAAGACAGCTTTTTGGAACATGTGTCACCATATCTGGACGTCCGGCGAAGTCCTTCCCTCTCTGTAGGAGGACCTCTCTGGCATGTTGGTGGCTGTTTATCACCACGGTGTAGTGGGGGCCAAGGTAGAATGCAAACAGAGGGCCATACCTGAAACATCCAGAACAGGACCTCATTTAGTACAATAGTTCCAACACTCATTAATGAGTTTCAGGAATGTTTGGTTGAACTAGTCTCTCTGATCATAAACCAGTCTGTCAGTAATTGACGAACCATCCGAAACATCATCTGATCCTTACAAACCTGAATCACACCAAACATTAACAATTCAAACTCCAGCTTGTCTTTGTACATCTTGACTAATTTTCTAAACATTATTAGCACCAATATCCTCGCTGCACTCCTCAAAAATAAATTGTGCCATAGTTCTCTTAGACCAGGGGTGTCCAATCATGTGCCATGGAGGGCCAAGACCCTGCAGGTTTTCTCTTCTACCCATTCAGCAGGTGTTTTCACTATCAGCATTCAGTGGGAAGAAATTCAGTGGAATCTACTGTTGAAGACACTGGTCGGAGGTAAAGCCTGCAGGGTCTTAGCCCTCCATGGCACATGATTGGACACCCCTGTCTTAGATATTACTGGTACTTTTACACATTGAATTATTCTTCAAGCATTTCAAACATTAACTAGCTCTTTCAAACTCAAACTATTCCTTCTAAATATTAGGTAGTCCTTCCAAAGTTAGCCATTCCATAAAACATCTGCAATTTATCTCACAGTTTAACTGGTCCTTTCACATTACCAGGTGTTTTACTATCAAGTCTTTGGCAATAACAGTAAACTAAGTAGTCCTTCCAGTCATTAGATAGTCTTGTACTAGTGTTGTAGTCAAGATCAGATGGAGACCAGAGCACCCCATGATCAAGACAAGACCAAGAAAAGACCAAGACTTACAGTACATACACAGAGGTCTTGGACTTGTCTCAATTCCTGAAAGTCTTGGTCTTTGCAAACTCTGGTCTCAGTCTGATTTCACTGTGGTCTTGACTACAACACTATCTGGTACATGAACTAGTCCTTGAAAACATTTTTCAAGCACATTTAGTAGCTATCATAAAGATAACTAGAATTTTTTTTACACACTATAGAATCTGGATCTTTAAGATTGGTTGGCTGTCTCCAACGGTAATCAGTCCCAACACCTAAGCTAATGAGTTACATCGCATACTAGACAGTCCTTCAACACATGAACTAGACTAGTTCATGTTCTTGCAGAGAGAAGTAGACTGAATCACGTTGTCGGGTTATATTAACATGACAAATTATAGTCAATAGGTGTGATATAGGCATTTTATGTATCACACACAGACAAATGTACCGGGGGGGGGGGGGGGGGGGGTCGCTGAAAAGTTTATAGTGGTCAAATCTGACCAAATGTGGTTTGCTTTTCAACATTGTCTCCCCTTTGATCCACACACTTCTTACATCAATGTTGCAGCATTTGGATCCCTTCTTCTTCTTCTTCTTCTTCTTCTTCTTCTTCTTCTTCTTCTTTTTTCAGCTGCTCCCTTTTTTTCCTCACCCTATCCCTTGCATCTTCCTCTGTAACACCAACCCTCTCCATGTCCTCCTTCACTACATCCATGAATCTTCGCAGCGCTTGGATCCCTGAGGTTGAAAAATAAACCATATTTGGTCAAATTTGACCACTATGAACTTTTCAGGCTGTGAACTTTTTAGCCCCCCTCATATATTCGCTGCATCACCCAGCCCTAGAACTAGTCGTTTCAGTGGTTAAGAAATCCATCTAAAAAAGTCCTTTCACACATTAACTGCTTCTTTAAATATACAGGGTTACAAAAATAATTTTTTCGTAAGTTGTCTGTGCTTTTTCAATTGATTTAAGTCAATTTTGCACCGCTGAATCCAAAAATGACATCCGTTTCTCTCGATCAGGTGCTAAGTAAAAACTTGTACTTACTTAGTACTTACTTAGTACTGTGCATGTACTTACCTTTATATTAAGGCAAGTACATGTAAATTGAATGCTATGTCATCATTGTTTAAAATTCAGAGAATTTCAAGATATAAAAAAGAATTTTGCATCATATAAAGCGAAAATACCCGTACATGTAAACAAAAACGTATAAAATAACATGTGGCCATAGTTCAAAAAGTTGACCTGATTGAGCAAAACTAATGAGATTTTTGGATTCAGCACATCAAAATTGTCCTAAATCAGCTAAAAAAACTTAGACAATAAATTTGGTGTTGACCAGTGATATAGAACAGGCCTCTCGTGCATCCCAACTCACCCCTTCGCCCATTTGGCGCAAGGGCAAAGGGGGGAATTGGGACACACTCTGTGTAGTCTTTCTAAGCACTAGTCCCTTGATATTAACCAGCCTGCCCAAAGATCAGCTAGTTCTTTTGAGCACTAACCAGTCCTGTCTGATGAGTTCTCACCTGCGGCCCAGCTGAGTGAAGAGGAGGTGAGGGGGCAGGCCTCCCCTGAGCCAGGGGAGGCTGCCCAGAAAGGGGATCCGTGGAAGACAGGGGATGGAGGACCGAGGTTTGGATTCAGTCAGGAGCAGGAGGACCAAGGTGGCTGTAGCGAGGAGGATCAGAAGGACGGAGGGAGAGACACAGGTGGGGAGGTGGTGGAAGAACCCGGTGAACATGTCTGCCGATGAGGACAGAATGACGAGAGTCCAGAGAGTCCAGGCTATTATCTGTCCTGGAGGAGAGGACCTTCAGGAGGGGTCCGAGAGGTCAGCCGTCTGTTGGGTTTTAATGCTTGTTTGGCCATGAGAGAGAGCGAGCGTGTGTGTGTGAGAGTGCTGGTGTTGGTCAGACAACCTTGGCGTTATCAGGCCGTCTATCAACGGTTGCCACAGCGACCTTATCAGAGGAAGAGATGTCGTCAGCCGTATCAGGACTGACTTCAAGGTGACGCTGAGAGGTTTATCTACAGCTGCTGACACTCTGACACACTGAAGACTTATTCTGCTTCTGGACTTTTTTCTAGTGTGAAAGCACTGTTCATAGAACTTGGGCTTACGTCCTATTTTGTCCTTTTTTCTACATCTTGACACGTGTCGTGTGCATTAATGGAACACTTTGGTCGCATTACCTCAGGGACCTAAGTTCTACAGCACCACTTTGGAGCGGGTTTTGGACTCGTCTGGGATTAATTTGGAGGATTTGTTTGGGCCTGGCTCATGGATGCCCAGCCAGCATGTCCATGTGGGTCTCACCAAAGGTTAAACTGGGCTGTCTTCTGGGCACCATGTGGGTTTCATGTGGGTGAGCAGGTTTCAGTAACACTGGTGCCGTAGGCAAAATTATGAGGAAAAAAAATGGAAAATTTATCCAAAAAAGTCAAAAATTTACCAAAAAAAAAAACTGTAGTAAATTTATGAGGAAAAAATGAGACAATTTAGGAGGAAAAAAGTCTCAAATTTACAAGAAAAAAGTAGTAAAATTACTTAAAAATAATACAAACTTACCAGAATAGTTTAGCAAATTTGCATGAAAAGACTCACAAATTTATGAGGAAAAAAATTAGAAAAAGTTGCAAATTAATAAAAAAAAGTAGCAAATATATAAGTAAATAAATTTTTAAAATTACAGGAAAAAAGTTGCAAATTTATGAGAAAAAAGTCACACCTTTTCTGGTAAAAAGTAAGAAATCTATGAGAAAAAATGTATTAAAAATAGTCACTAATTTACAAAAAAAATTGTAGCAGTTTTGAGAAAAAATGTGAAAATTTAGTAGAAAAAAGTCTCAAATTTAAAAGAAAAAAAATAGTAAAATTACTTGAAGAGTTACAAACTTACAAGAAAAATATAGCAAATTTACAAGAAAAAAAATCACAAATTTATAAGGAAAAAATTAGAAAAAGTTGCAAATTATCAAAAAAGTAGCAAATGTATGAGTAAATAAATTAAAAATTTACAGGAAAAAAGGTACAAATTTATGAGAAAAAGGTCAATTTTTTTCTCAAAAATTTGCTCCTTTTTTCTTGTAGATTTTCAGCTTTATTTGTAGATTTGAAACTTCTTTTTTAAGCCCTTAGCATTCCAGTGAATTTACCTAAATTTAGTGTATGCAAAGAAAATCAAATTCTTTCTTCGCTGAGTGGCAGGGGAAAATCTGAAACGTCCTGCCACTGGAACACTGGAATTTTAACAGCTTAATTCTGCCCTCTAATTGGCTCCCGGTTATTGTGACATCAACAAAAAGATTCGGCCTAAACAAGCCTTTTCCCAGGGGGAAGGGGAGGAGGGGTATGATGTATGGAAATGGAACATTATTGCGAAGTGCGGTGTGGTGACATGCACTTCCTGTCACGTCGCGCCACTGCCCTATATAAGGCAGAGGGCAGCCACATTGCGGCCTCTTTGACCAGTGCCCTCTGCCAGGTGCCTGCTGTGTAACCGCTGTTCTCATCCATCACTAAAGCTGCGTTCATACAGTCATCTCGCCTCATCCTTCACCCGGGTATTTTACCATACATGACTGGGGCTGAACTGAACTTTCACAGCAGAAAAACACAGACGTGACACATGGGAATGATTTAGCTCTTGATTTGTCTTGTAAGTCATAAAAAAACAAAACAAAACACATTAACAAGAAGAAAACTGATTTTCACCAGCTTGCCACTTTAAACTGTTTTTGAGTGGTGGTTTCGAACTGGTTTTAAACTGGTTTTGGACTGTGCTGTAATGGATCTCCCCACACGCCAGGATGACTCCCAGGCGACCCCCACCTCTCGCAGATGAAGAATGCAACGCCTGAACTCGGCCGTGTGAGTCAGCGGCTCCAGATGACACGGAGCGAAGGCCACGACGCCTCATCGATGCCTCCGGTCGCACCGCCGTGATGTCTGCAGCAGGTGCAGGGAACCGGAGGAGGCAGAGCACCATGGCAACAGCCTCAGCTTCGCCCACACAAACAGGCCCAGACTTCATCATCCCTCCTCTTATAGCCTCTGTGAGTGACGGAGTTACGGCCCCGGTGTTTGTTCGTCTTATTTTAGTCAGCAGAAGCAGGGCTGGAGCTGACAGGTCCGCCATCCTGAAGCAGAAAACCTGCAGGTTCAAAACGCCCGGACATGCACTTCCACGTTTGACCACAGGGTGATGCTCAAGAGAAACCTGAATGTGGAGAACCTTTTAGTTCCGGCTGAGGAAAGATTTGATTTATTATTGGTGACAGTTGGAAATGAGCAAGAAAAGTTGCAAATTGACAAAAAAAAAAAAGTTTCAAATCTACAAGAAAAAGTAGATTTACGAGAAAAAGATTACAAATCCACAAGAAAAAAGTTAAAAAATTTACAAGAAAAAAGTTGCAAATTAACAAGAATCAAGTTGCAGATTTACAGATATAGAAAATCTTATCAATCCCCAAAGATCAATTCAGTTTCTACAGTCTACCGACCCCGGACACATTCGAACAGCACAGTTCATGGGAACCAACGAAGCACCGTTTGGCCTCCAGGACCAGAAAAGCCCGGGTGTGGAAGAACTCCAGACACACGACAGAACAGAAATGACAAGGGCAATGTGCAAAAGCAGTGCAAGAATCAATAAGTCTAAGGCAAATACAAACACTGGAATTTTAAGAGGAAAAAAAAAACTAAAAGAACCCAAAGAGTCAATAAAAACAACATTAAGAATAATAAATATCAAAGAAGAAAATGCACTCATAAAAAGGTTAAATACAAGCATAAATAGAGCAGGGTCAATTACAAGAAAAAAGTTGCAGATTTACAAGAAAAAAAAATCACAAATCTAGGAAAAAGTTTAAAATTTTACAAGAAAAAGTTGCAAATTGAAAAGAAAAAAGTTGCAAATTGACAAGAATAAAGTTCCAAATCACACACAAAAAAAGTTGCAAGTTTTTCGGCAAAAGTTTCAGATTTACAGGAAAAAAGTTGCAAATCGAGAAAAAACTGAAAATTTACAGCAAAGAATTGTGAATTTGTGGGAAAAAGGTTGTGAATGTATACATTTGGTTTTGCTTATTTGTTTTTTTTCCCATTTCTGCTCAGAATTTGTGTCTCCAGTTAAGTTTATTCAGTTATGTAACATGATGAAAACAGGTTTAGATGACATTGGGGGGGGGGGGGGGGGTCTCTCTTGTTGCCAGGTTGGGGGATGGGGATGGGGGATGGCGGGCTAACAGAGGCGATGATGTTGAGTCGCTCTCAACATTTTTTCTCCCTGCAGCATTTGAGGCTCTAAACGATTTCAGGTCTGGAAAATAAAAATAAACTGAACTCCGCTCTGATTTACATAACTGTGGCCTGGCTCTCCTCCCGTTACCATGGAGACAGCACTGCCCGACTGCGGCTGCGCGCGGGAACATGGCTGGAGCGGAATCTCCCACCGTTACCGCGGAGACAGGGTCACGTGATTGCGGCTGCGCGGGAACGTGGAAGGGCTGCAGTTTCACTTCACCTTTTACTTGGTCGCAGTAAAGTCAGTAGAAGCTGTTAGCAGGTCACACCCTCCTTCTGCTGCAGCCTTCAGCTTCTGCTTGGATTTTGTCAGACATGTTTGCTTCTCAGATAAAAGTCTGACTTTTTTTCTTGTGCACATTTCTCACAATGCAGCAAAGAATTTTTGAAACAGCCCAGCCAGCATGTCCATGTGGACCCCACCAAAGATACAGTGCATCCGGAAAGTCTTCACAGCGCTTCACTTTGTCCACATTTTGTTATGTTACAGCCTTATTCCAAAATGGAATAAATTCCTTTTTTTTCCCCCTTAAAATTCTACACACAAAACCCCATAATAACAATGTGGAAAAAGTTTTTTTGAGATATTGGCAAATTTATTAAAAATAAAAAACTAAGAAATTGCATGTACATTAGTATTCACAGTGTAACTGCCTCACAATGTCAGTTTATTTTTTCATTGTTAATGTTTATTTGTGTGGGGAGTGTGAAATAAAGAGACTGAATTATTTCTCAATTCAGGTTTAATGCACATTTCACATCCCCAGCTTTCTCTCAAGACAAGAAGAGAGTGAGCTGCATAAAACCCCCCACATTTATACATGTAACATCAGAGGCAGAATCACACAATGCCATCAAATCCCCCATTGACAATAATTCTCCCCCCGAGTCCTTTCGTCTCCGTCTGATTCCAGGAGGTCAGGAAGTCCTTTCAGAGTCTTATCACGGCACCTCCGTCCTCCTGCCATTATCCACAGGTGGTCCAGACGTATTGTTCCATCTCAGACGTGAGGTCAATCAACACATGCAGTTCTAAGCATCTCCCTTGTGCTTATACATATGTAGTCAAAAATATGTGAGCCACATAACCCCCCCCCCCCAAACGTCGAAAAATGGACAATACAGCATAGTTCACACAACATGATAAAATCAACAGCATAGTCTACACAACATGGTAAAATCACACATCAGTCCGTACGCCGTCTGGGCTTCAAACGTCTTCCAAACTTGCTGTAAGCAGGCTTCGCAGCCCCTGTGGCGCCGTCCTGCAGTGAATCTGCTAACTGAGGAAGAGAATGGTTATTTGATCCCTGCGGGGGCTCCAGGACATGCTCCCTGGGTGGTCTGCCACGTCGAGGGGCCCTCGCCACCCGTACAGACTCGTCGTTCATCACAAAAGCAGGCTTTAGTCTGTCAATACTAACTGTTTCCTTTCTGTCCCCCAAATCTAGCACAAAATGTTTGTCACCTGTTTCCAGCACCCTAAATGGACCATCGTATGGCGGGCGCAGGCTTGGTTGCAGAGCCTCGTGCCTGACAAAAACAAACTCGGCATTTTTTAAAGCTTTGGGAACAAAAACACACGGAAAAGTGTGATGAACAGGGCCCGGGAGCATGTCTGCTCCTGTGCCGATCAGTGGCCCCAGAGCCGGGGGGCGCCCCGGCGCTGGATGCTCCGGTAGGAACTCACCGGGCAGCCTGAGAGGCTGCGCAAAAACCAACTCCGCTGGGGAGGCATTTAAGTCCTCCTTGGGTGCAGAACGCAACCCCAATAAAACCCATGGTAGTTTGTTTACCCAATCTGCATCCGTAAGCGACGCTCTGAGGGCTACCTTCAAAGACCTATGAAAACGCTTGCATAAACCATTAGCCTGGGGGTGGTAAGCGGTAGTGCGGTGAATTGTCGTCCCTAAGCTGCTGGCCATCGCTGACCAAAGCTCAGACACAAATTGAGGTCCTCTGTCGGACGTAATATCCGACGGAACCCCGAAACGCGCTACCCAGGCCGTCAAAAATGCGCGGGCCACCTCTGCAGCCGTGGTCGATGCCAATGGGACCACTTCCGGCCAGCGTGTGGTTCGGTCCACCATTGTCAAAAGATGTGTGAACCCCTGTGACGACGGTAGGGGGCCCACGAGGTCAACATGCACATGGTCAAATCTCTTGGCCGGGATGTGGAACGGTTCTAAGGGGGCTTTTGTGTGCTTGTGAATTTTGGCCCGCTGGCAAGCCATGCAGGTTCTTGCCCACTCTTTCACAAGCTTGCGCAGGCCCGGCCAAACAAACTTCTCCGCTACCATTTTCACAGAAGCGCGCAACCCCGGGTGTGCCAGGGAGTGAACCGAGTCAAAAACGCGGCGGCCCCACCGGGAGCAGCCGCCCGGTGGATACATCGCAGATTAGGGGGGGCATACCGGTTTGCAAACTCCTGCTCTCCAGCCTTAACCCTGTTGGTCCAGACTGGAGCGCGCACACGTCCGCATCACTACCCTGCTCCGCTGCCATGGCTGCATAATCTATCCTCACGTGAACTGGGGCCGCGTGCGCTTCCGCGCTGCTATTTTGCCCTGCGGCTGCGGTAGTATAATCTACCCCCGCGCGGACTGGTGCTGTTACCGCGCGGGAGAGGCAGTCTGCTACCACATTGAGTTTGCCCGCTACGTGCTGAATATCAGTAGTAAATTCCGAAATTGCAGCCAGCTGCCTCTGCTGCCGGCCTGACCAAGGTTCCAAAATTTTGGCCATCGCAAAAGTGAGCGGCTTGTGGTCGACAAACGTGGTGAAACGCCGACCTTCCAGCCAGAACTGGAAATGGCGAATGGCTAAGTGGAGCGCTAACAGCTCCTTGTCAAACGCGTTGTATTTCCGCTCAGCTTCGCGCAAGGATCTGCTGAAAAAGGCCAGCGGCTGCCAAACCCCGGCAACATGCTGTTCCACAACCGCCCCTATGGCCAAATCTGACGCGTCAGTGGTGAGCGCTATGCGGGCCGTTGGGTCTGGGTGAGCTAGCAGTGCAGCATCTGCAAGGGCTTTTTTCACCTCTGCGAATGCGCGCTCCCGTTCCGGGGACCAATCAATCGTATTGGAGGGTTTTTGCTTTTTAAGCGTGGCATATAATGCTTGCATGAGCTGTGCTGCGTGGGGTAGGAAACGGTTATAAAAATTTACCATTCCTAAAAACTCCTGTAATGCTTTGACGGTTTGTGGCCGGGGAAACTCTCCCACTGCGCGCATCTTGTCCAGTAGCGGAACCGCCCCTTCTGGGGAAACGCGGTGCCCCAAAAAATCGATCTGCGCCACGCCAAACTGGCACTTGGCTGGATTAATTATTAACCCGTGCTCTCCCAACCTCCGAAAAACTGCTGTGAGGTGTTTTTCGTGTTCCTCCTCGGAAGTGCTGGCGACTAAAATGTCGTTGAGGTAGACGAACACAAAAGGGAGATCGCGTAACACAGCATCCATCATGCGTTGGAAGGTTTGCGCAGTGCCTTTGAGGCCAAACGGCATGCGTAAAAACTCAAAAAGTCCGAACGGGGTTATTACTGCTGTTTTGGGAATGTCCTCGGCTCGGACTGGGACCTGATGATAGCCGCGGACCAGGTCTATTTTAGAAAAAATGCGCGCCCCAACCAGATGCACCGAAAAATCCTGGATGTGTGGGATTGGGTAGCGGTCATGCACTGTGGCATTGTTTAACCTGCGGTAATCACCGCAAGGTCTCCACGAGCCGTCAGCTTTAGGGACCATATGCAGTGGTGAGGCCCATGGGCTATTCGAACGGCGAATAATGCCCAGCCTTTCCAGGTTGGCGAACTCCTCGCGCGCTATGGAGAGTTTAGCTGCATCCAAGCGCCGAGCTTTCGCGAAGATGGGTGGGCCAGCTGTGGTGATAAAGTGTTCCGCCCCGTGTTTCGCAACTGTTGTCGAAAATGTGGGAACTGTGAGCGCTGGAAACTGGGTGAGGAGTGTGTGAAACTTACCGCCTGCTGTGGCGACGTTGGTCTGTGCTGGTGGCGGAGACACTCGAGCTGCACAAGGAATGGAATAAAAAGATAGTGCATTAACCAAGCGCCTGTTGGCAAGATCAACTAACAACCCATGTGAGCACAGAAAATCAGCACCTAACATGTTGAAACTCACCGCCGCTATAATAAAAGTCCATTCATATGTGCGGCCGTGCAAGGACAGAAGCAGAGTCCTTTCGCCAAAGGTCTTAATACTCGAGCCGTTCGCCGCTGTTGCTCCGTCACCACGGGGACCTGCGAGCCGGTCAGTGTAGGTTGGGGTGATGAAACTCACTTGGGCGCCCGTGTCCATGAGGAAATGCTGCCCGGAGCGCGCATCTGTGAGGTAGAGGAGCTTGTTTCGCTCGTCGAGGGCCGATGCTGCTAACGACGCCCGGTCCTGGCGTTTCCCCGAGCTCTTGAAGTGGCACGGCGGCACACACCTGCGCGCCTTCTCTGCGAAACGCCGATGGTAAAAGCAGAGATCATCTCCTCCGCTGCGTCGGGACCGCGCCACTGTCATCGTTGGCGGTATCGATTCAGCTGTCTCCGGCCCTTCGCTGGTCACTGCACCGAGGTCTGCCGCTGCCGCGGTGGCCATCTGCTCACCGCAGGAGTCGAGAATCCGCTGCGCCTCTCGGGCCAGCACACGGAAGTCCCGCTGGGTCACACAACGAATGCTGGACAGGGTCGCCCTCATCTGCATCGGGAGGGTTCTCAGGAAGATGTGTTTGAACAGGAAACTGTCATTGTCCGTGTCCCTCAGCTGCAGCATGTCTTCCATCAGGTCGACTGGCCTGCATCCTCCCCGGTCGTGTAGAGCCAGGAGCCTCCTAGCTCTCTCCTCGGCTGAGGGCGTGAAACACTGGATGAGGGCAGCCTTCAGCTCGTTGTATTTGTTGTCAGCGGGCGGCTGCTGCACCAGGCTCCGCACGCATCGAGCTGTGCGGTTGTCGAGCTTGGCGATGACGTGGTAGAACTTTGTGTCATCTGCCGTTATTCCCCCGAGTGCGAACTGCGCTTCGGCCTGAAGGAGCCACGAGTCCGGGCTGTCCTGCCAGAACTCTGGTAGCTTGATCGAGACGGCGCTCGCTCAAGCGGTCCCTGACGAGTCTGGTTCGGGGGAATTGCTTCCAGACATTTCACGTTTTGGTCACCAATGTGGGGAGCGTGAAATAAAGAGACTGAATTATTTCTCAATTCAGGTTTAATGCACATTTCACATCCCCAGCTTTCTCTCAAGACAAGAAGAGAGTGAGCTGCATAAAAACCCCCACATTTATACATGTAACATCAGAGGCAGAATCACACAATGTCGTCAAATCCCCCATTGACAATAATTCTCCCCCCGAGTCCTTTCGTCGTCCGTCTGACTCCAAGAGGTCAGGAAGTCCTTTCAGAGTCTTATCACGGCACCTCCGTCCTCCTGCCATTATCCACAGGCGGTCCAGACGTATTGTTCCATCTCAGACGTGAGGTCAATCAACACATGCAGTTCTAAGCATCTCCCTTGTGCTTATACATATGTAGTCAAAAATATGTGAGCCACAATTTGGTTCTTACCTTTAACTCCTTAGTATTGGAGGCGGAACTAATCTTTGCTGCTTTGGTGTTTCGCACATACATAAATAAGAGACACACCTTGGCAGTTAAGCAGCAAAAGAGATGTAAGCTGGTATACATGAGCCTTTAAGCTCTATGTTAAAGTATAAAGAAGCACTACACTGAAGAAAGGAAATGAAGACAAACACCAAGACAACATACTCAAGATTTAGCCCCTCTTAAGTGATAAGCAGCCCACGAGGTATGTTTGTTCTAACTTTATTTACAAAGGAAGAAATTTATTACTTACAGTTGTGTTTTACTATGACTTTATTTCTAGTTACCAGTGAATAACTGCACATGCTGTGTGAATGTATTTACTGAAGTTACAGCCACGTTGTGAATTACGCTGTCATATGTGTGTTGGATTGTAGCATTAGCTACATGCTACGTGTTTCCCAACTATAGGGGCATAAATTGTTGTAACAGACAGACATACAATGCATTGTTTAATTCAATTCAATTCAATTCAACTTTATTTATATAGCGCCATTTCACAACAACAGTCATCTCATAGCACTATCAACTGTAGGGAGGACCCCCACAGTTGCAGAAAGACCCCAGCAATCAGGCGATCCCCTGTGAGCAAGCACTTGGCGACGGTGGAGAGGAAAAACTCCCTTTTAACAGGAAGAAACCTCCAGCAGAACCAGGCTCAGGGAGGGGCAGTCATCTGCTTCGATTGGCTGGGGGGGGGTGAGGGGACAGAGAAGATGAAAAGAACAGACATGTAGAGAGCAAACAGCACGATGGGGACTCAATCTATGGGAGAAAACAAACAGATGTTAATGACCAGCAGAAAAAAATATTTCATTGAGAGTGAAGAAAGGAGTGAGGCCCAGTGCATTATTGGAGGTCCCCCGGCTGACTAAACCTATTAGCAGCATAACTAAGGGAGGGTTCAGAAACACATGATCCCTCCCTAATTGTAGGCTATATCAAAAAGGTAGGTTTTAGCCCTATTCTTAAAAACAGAGATCGAGTCTGACTCCCGAATCCAGATTGGCAGCTGGTTCCACAGGAGAGGAGCTTGATAACTGAAGGCTCTGCCTCCCATTGCACTTTTGGAGATTCTAGGTATTACAAGTAATCCTGCATTTTGGGAGCATAGTGCTCTGTTAGGATAATACGGTAGTATCAGATCTTTTAAATAAAAAGGAGCCTGATTGTTTAGAACTTTGTAAGTAAGAAGAAGGATTTTAAACTTAATTCTAAACTCTATGGGAAGCCAATGAAGGGAGGCCAAAACCAGAGAGATATGATCTCTCTTTCTAGTACCTGTTAAAACTCTTGCTGCAGCATTTTGGATCAGCTGAAGACTTTTTAAAGCTGTTTTAGGACAGCCTGATAATGAAGAATTACAATAATCTAATCTCGAGCTAACAAAAGCGTGGATCAGTTTCTCAGCATCACTCTGAGACAAGATGCTCCTAATCTTGGCAATATTACGCAAATGATAGAAGGCAGTCTTAGAAACAAATTTAATATGTGAATTGAAGGACAGATCTTGATCAAAAATAATTCCAAGGTTCCTCACAGAGCTATTAAGAGAAAGAGTAACCGCATCCAAACTGAAAGTTTGATTTGGAAAGGTATTTCTAAGGTTTTTTGGACCAACAAGAATGACTTCAGTCTTATCTGAATTTAATAGCAGGAAATTACAAGCCATCCAAGGATTGATTTCCTTAACCCCTTGCACTCCGGTCAATTTCCCTAAAAACGCCAAAAAATAATGTGCCCAAAGTAAATCAAAAGCTGTTCTTCAACTCTTTGCAGCATCTTCATGGGGTTGGTCTCATTTAAAAGAAAACACTTTGAATTTTTTTGGCAAAACAGTCATAATCTCTCTAAGTGCTCCGGCCACTGAGTAACAGTCATCTAAACATAGTGAACTTGAAGAAAATAAATTTGGCCTGGGTGTTTTTTTGGATACAAATGCTTGCAAATAACACACAGCTTCAGATCCGGGCTGGAAAATGCAACAGAAATGTAGAACCAAGTGTTATCCAGCTGAGGTCAAAATTTTGTAACAATACCACAAAAAATGAATATATTACACAGCTTTTTTCTCAGGTAGTTCCCAGGCGTTTTTGAACTGTGCCAAATTGTGCCAAATGGCACAGTTTGGAAAAACGTCTGTAACTTTTGAATGATTCAATATAGAAGCTTCATCTTGGGCTCTAATGAAAGGTGACACTCAGGGCTGTGTGTGTGTGGGGGGGGGGCTGTCCCCCCCCCTTGCTACAGAGGACGGACATTGCCCGTTGCGCAGCGGTCCGTCATGTGGCGATGACGCACAGCTGTAATTTACCGATCGGTCAAAAGTCATTTTTGATTACAATTTTCAGGGATAAAGAATAATTTAGCTTGTAACACTTAACTCTTCACAGCAGCAGCGTAGCTGGCAAACTTCTTCCTCATTGTCAGACGAACGCAACGCTGGTCCACTTGTTACGACTCGTAGTTCTGGTCTTGTGACCCTGTCAAAACATAATTCCATTATTGCGGTTTTGCGCTTCCATGATTGCGGTTTTGGCGAACGATTTTTCAAAACAAATAGCAGTAGTAATTCAAAAAGACTGGCGAACGCGTGTGTGTCACCCAGCCTTCGTCGTCGGCCTCCGTCGGTCTATGATGACCATGGAAGAGAATCCTAAACGTCTATTCTGCTGGAAATAAAAAAAAGCACCGCCTGTGGCTGAACAGGCCGATGCGCGAATGGCAGTCCCTGTCACACAGGTCGCACTTGTGGGTGGTCTCCGTGCTGCTGGGTCTGTGGCAGGTTCTTCCTGCGGGTCCTTTTTTCATCTGCTGCAGCAATCTGTCTTCACCCATCCTTACACAAAACAGCTTGCGAACTTCTGCGCTTCAATTGGCTCGCTGCATTCACAGCGTTGGTAGGTGGGTCCTTCTTGCTAGGTTTTCAGTCATTGGTTCTTCAAGGTTTCAGAAACCCAATTCAAGGCTCTTATTAGTCGAATGAGAGGTCAATCATATCTGATCTGTTCGCGGCTGTGTCTGTAGTGAAAGAACGGAAATGCAGCTTTTTCTTTCAGTGCGCGCTTGGACGCAGCGCCCTCGTGTGCCCTAGAGCGCACGAGAGCGCCCTCGTAAGCTCTAGGACGCAGAGACGTGCCCGTCCGCGGTACACCAGAGTGCAAGAGGTTAAGACAGGCTTCTAACTTGGCTAATTGATTACTATCATCTGGCTTCATTGACAGGTATAATTGTGTGTCATCTGCATAACAATGAAAATGTATAGTGTGCTTTCTAATAATGTTGCCTAACGGAAGCATATATAAATAAACTAAAAAGAGTAGAGCCTAGCACAGATCCCTGTGGAACTCCATGACTAAGCTTTGAGTTGAAAGAAAACTCATTATTTACATGAACAAACTGGAACCTATCAGATAAATAAGATCTAAACTACTGCAACGAAGTTCCATTAAGTCCAACATAATGTTCTAATCTATCAAGTAGAATATTATGATCGATATTATCAAAAGCTGCACTAAGGTCTAAAAGGACAAGTACAGAAACCAGTCCATTATCAGATGCGATGAGGAGGTCGTTAGTGACCTTCGCTAAGGCTGTTTCAGTACTATGATGGATTCTAAACCCAGATTGAAACTCTTCAAGTAAACCATTTCCCTGCAGGTGGTCAAATAATTGCGTAGCAACAACTCTTTCTAAGATTTTTGAAATGAAAGGGAGATTAGAGATTGGTCTATAGTTAGATAAAGCTCCTGGATCTAGCGTTGGCTTTTTGAGTAAGGGTTTAATTACAGCCGTTTTAAAAGCCTGCGGTACATGGCCTAAAGTTAATGAAGAATTGATTATATGAAGAATAAAGCTACCAATAAGTGGGAAGACTTCTTTAAATAACCTGGTAGGAATAGGGTCTAAAAGACAAGTTGAACGTTTGGATGAGGAAATTATTTGGTCTAACTCACAAAGGTCGATTGGAGTAAACTCAAGACAGACATCAATTGAAGGAGCTGTAGTAGTCACAATATTTAAGTTAACTGTGGGTAGAATCTGATCGATTTTATCTCTGATGGATGAAATTTTATTATTGAAAAAGTTCATAAAGTCCTGACTAGTAAGCCCTAAGGGAATGCTAGGATTGACAGAGTCCTGACTCTTTGTCAACCTGGCTACAGTACTGAAAAGGAACCTGGGATTATTCTTGTTCTCTTCTATTAATGCAGAATAATAACTTGTTCTAGCTTTTCTAAGAGATTTTTTATAAATTAAAAGATGATTTCTCCAAGCTAAATAGATTTCATCTAAATTAGTGGAGCGCCATTTTCTTTCTAATTGACGAGTCTTCTGTTTTAAGCTACGAGTTTCTGTGTTAAACCAAGGAGTTATAAATCTCTGATTAGACTTTTTCTTTTTTAAGGGGGCCACCAAGTCTAGAGTCTGATGCAGAGAAGCTGTAACACTATCCACCATGTTATCAATTACAGAAGGAGCAAGCTGTCTATAGCTTATTTCCGTTGTGTTGACACATGGCATAGAGGAAACAATCTGCATAAATTTGGTAACAGCATCATCTGAGAGGCATCTATTGTAATAATATTTTTCTTTAGGAGCCAAATAGTCAGAAATAGTAAAATCAAAGGTTAACAGACAATGGTCTGACAGTACAGGGTTATGAGGAGACACTACAAGATTTTCTATTTCTATGCCATATGTCAGAACAAGGTTCAATGTATGGTGGAGATAATGAGTAGAGTTTCCTACTTTCTGAGAAAATCCAATCGAGTCTAATATAGAACTAGAAAAGCACTCGGAGAGCGCAGACCTCCGCCAAGCGCCACAGTTCCCCCCATACAGTGTTTGTGTGTACGTTTTCAGATTCCTTGACCATGAAAACATATGACTAGCAATTGGATTCACAATGATAGGATTAGTGGTTCAGTAGTTATTGACGAAAATGGCATTTTCCATAATGGCAGTTTAGCACCACAGTTCCCCCCATACAGTGTTTGTGTGTACATTTTCAGATTCCTTGACCATGAAAACATATGACTAGCAATTGGATTCACAATGATAGGATTAGTGGTTCAGTAGTTATTGACGAAAATGGCATTTTCCGTAATGGCGGTTTTCTTCTGGACGGTGATCCGGATCACCACCAAAATCTAATCATCTGTAGGATACCCCATTTCTGACAATCTGTGAAAATTTCATGAAAATCCGTCCATAACTTTTTGAGTTATCTTGCTAACAAACAAACAGACAGACAGACAAACAAACAGACAGACAGACAAACCAACGCCGATGAAAACATAACCTCCTTGGCAGAGGTTGTTGTGTTCGTGTTCATTGAGGAGAGAAGAGACTTGCAGTTGAACCAACGTAACTTTATTTTTTAGCGGCAGCTCACACAGACACTTTCACATCGGCTCCCATGTTGGCCGTTTCTTATTCTACTGAGTGCATCATTCCAACAAGCGGTAACAAGGTAGCAGCGATGCCTAGTGGTAAACACTGATCATTACATCCCCCTTTCTTTGAGGTGAATAAACATTAATAAACATTGATGCAAAACAGTGTATATGTATTCAGTATGAATGGACTAATACAAAACACAAATTTCAGTTCTCCCTGAATCAACATGCCCAAAGAAATTAACATCTGTTACATTTTTCTTATTCTTTGCTTTTTGCTTTTTTTTTTTTTTTTTCTTATAAGTCCAACCTATCTGGTTTCTTTATTTCTCGTTTTGATCTTCTCGGTTCATCTTTGTCAGGTGGAACATTTGCTTCACAGTTCATAAGAGGTGTGGTTGTGGGAGATTCTGGGTGAGCATTATTGGGCCCACCAGGTGCTTGTGGAGTCTTGAGGAGACTGCGGCGATTGCGCCTGAGCACCTGTCCATCCTCGGTTCTCACTGTGAATGATCTTGGAGCAACTTCCTGTAATACAACTCCTTTAGTGTTCCAGCCAGATGCATCCTCGATCCTAACTGGGTCGTTGTTGGCCAGTGGAGAGAGTGGTTTGGCTGAAGTGTCATAGAATGTCTTTTGTTTCAGTTTCTGCTTCTCAAGCTTGTTTCTGAGTTTTGTATCTTTCCTTTGTGAAGTAGCATTTGGGTAGCTGGGAAGCGTTGTACGCAGCTTTCTGTTCATTAGTAGCTCAGCAGGTGACAGTCCGCACTGAAGTGGAGAGGCGCGGTAACTGAGTAGAGCCAAGTATGGATCCGAGTTGCTGTCTGCAGCTTTCTTAAGCAGTTGCTTCAGAATGTGGACGCCTTTTTCTGCTTGTCCATTTGATTGTGCATAGTGTGGGCTTGACGTCACATGCCGAAATTCATACTGTTCTGCAAACTGCTGCCATTCCCTGCTACTGAAACATGGTCCATTATCTGTCACCACAAGGTGTGGGATGCCATGCCGAGCAAATGTGGATTTGGTATGAGTGATCACACAGGCTGATGTAGTGCTTGAGAGTAGTGCCATTTCTGGAAAGTTGGAAAAGTAGTCCATGACTACTAAGTAGTCTTTGCCTTTAAGGTGAAACAGGTCTATCCCTACTTTGTGCCAAGGGGATGCAGGACTTTCAGATATCACCATTGGCTCTTTGCTTTGTTTACTTCGGTGTTTCTGGCACGTTTCACAACTACTCACAAGCATCTCGATGTCTTTGTTTAGTCCAGGCCAGTACACTGACTCCCTTGCTCTCCTTTTACATTTTTCAATCCCAAGGTGTCCTTCATGTATCCTGTTTAACAAATCTGGTCTTAGAGCCTCAGGGATGACTATTCTTCCTTTCTTCAGTAATAGTCCATCAACAAAACTGAGATCTCCTCTGACATGGTAATAGCGAGGGCAAGATCCTGCAGGCCATCCCTCGTCCATGTTCTGAATGACACGCTGTAGCTCGGTGTCCTGTGATGTCACCTCAGCTATTTGTTTCGACTTTGTGTCAGATACTGGCAGAGCACACGACACCATGTTGATGTGATTTTCAATATCCTCATCTGTGGAACTCAGACACTTTTCAGCAGGTGCTCTGGACAAGGCATCTGCGAGTATCAGGTGCTTTCCCGGTGTGTAAACCAGTTCAAAATCGTACCTTTGCATTTTCATCATTAGGCGTTGGATCCGTGGGGACATTTCGTTAAGATTCTTCTTGATAATGGAGACGAGTGGGCGGTGGTCAGTTTCCACAGTAAAAGACGGCAGTCCATAGACATAACTGTGAAACCGCTCCAGCCCGTAGGAAACGCCTAAACACTCCTTTTCAATCTGGGCATATTTGCATTCAGACTTTGTCATAGCCCTTGACGCATAGGCTACTGGTTTCCAGTACTCTCCCTCTGCCTGTAGAAGCACTGCTCCGATGCCATCTTTGGACGCGTCAGTTGACACTTTGAGCTTTTTCCGGTGGTCATAGTAGGCTAATGCTGGTGCTCTGGTAAGAGTTTGCTTAAGTCTTTGCCACTCTTGCTCATGTTTTTCGGCCCATTTAAAGTCACAGTTATTGTGTAAGAGCTCTCGGATGCATGACGTCTTTGCTGTGAGGTTGGGAATAAATTTGCCTATGAAATTTACCATTCCCATGATGCGTAACACGCCCGTTTTGTCTGTTGGTCTTGGCATGTTCAGTATTGCTTTCACTTTATCGCCATCTGGTTGTATGCCTTGAGCTGTGAGTTTGTCTCCGAGGAAGAGAATCTCTTGTACTGCAAACTCACACTTGGCTCTATTGAGTTTCAGCCCGTACTTCTGAATGCGCTCCATCACTTTGTTAAGTCTCTGGTTGTGCTCTTGGAGAGTCGAGCCCCATACAATAATGTCATCTATGTAAACTCTGACTCCCTCTAGGCCTTCAATGATCTGTTCCATCGCTCTGTGGAATATTTCTGGTGCAGATTTTATTCCAAATGGCAGCCTAAGAAAACAGTATCTACCGAAAGGTGTGTTAAAAGTACAGTACTTAGTGCTGCTCTCATCCAGTTTTAACTGCCAGAAACCCTGAGAAGCGTCGAGCTTTGTGAAGTAGTTAGCTCCTGCCATCTCACTAACTATTTCCTCACGTGTGGGGATTTGGTAGTACTCGCGCTTAATGTTCTCATTTAGATCTTTTGGGTCCATGCACATTCTCAACTCACCATTCTTTTTCTTTGTGACGACAATCGAGTTGACCCAGTCTGTGGGCTCCTGCACCTTTTTGATCACGCCCATGTTGGTCATCCTGTCCAGTTCTCGTTTGAGGGCTTCACGCAGTGGAGCTGGGACCCTACGTGGTGCGTGCACAACTGGTTGGGCGCCTTCTTTTAGCTGGATTTTATATGTAAAGGGCAGTGTGCCAAAACCTTTGAACACATCAGAAAAGTTTTGCACAATAGCGTTAGTGTCACACTTGGAATCTGATTCAATGCAGTACACTCTTTTCACTAACCCTAGCTCTTCACAGCTTTTATCACCCAACAGTGATTCACATTTCTCATTCACAACAGAAAAGTTTACATTGTGCACTTTACCTTTAACAACAACATTCAGTTTACAGGTACCAAAACACTGTATGGGTTGCCCATTGTAATCTTTCAACCCTGATTTCTTTCTGTATATGTGTGGCTTAACCTGCATTTCCTTTACATCAGACATGCTAATGAGGTTGGCTTTTGCACCAGTGTCCAGTCTCATAGTGACGATAGTCCCGTTAACCAGCAGAGGAGTGGTCCACTTGTCCTCATTGGTAATGCTGTTGACTTTTTCTTCTTCATTTTCACAGTCAACGATGCCCACAAAGAAAGTGTCACTTAAGTCTGTGTCTTCGACTACATTCACGTTTTTGCCTTTCTTTCCTTCCTTTCTTTTGGTGAAGCATTGCTTTGCAAAATGATTCTTTCCATGGCAGTTGGAGCATACTTTACCAAACGCTGGGCATTGCTTTGGCTTGTGCTGTAATCCGCAACGCTTGCAGAAGAACGTGGGATCCTCGGTCCGCTGTGCAGTCCCGGCCCATGAGCGACGCCTCCCGCTCTGAGATGACACGGCGCCGACCGCTGCTCCTTCACTCGGAGGTGTGGCGCCTGGCATACCGCAGAACGTTTTCATGTGCTTCTGGGACAGTTCGCTTGCCTGGCAGAGTTTAACAGCCATCTCCAGCGTCAACTCCGTCTCACGAAGCAGTCTCTCTCTTAACTTTTTGTCCTCAACACCAAAAACAATTTGATCTCTGATCATTGAGTCCTTCAATGTCCCAAAATTGCAGGATTGTGCTTTCAAACGGAGAGCTGTCAAAAAACTGTCAAAGGGCTCACTCTGTTGCTGCATACGAGATCTAAACATGTATCTTTCATATGTCTCGTTTTTCTTAGGAGTGCAGTGAGCATCAAACTTAGCGAGCACGACATCCAGCTTATTTGGGTCTTCACCCGTTCCGAACACGAACGTGTTGTACACTTCAATGGCCTGTGGCCCCGCTAAGTTCAGCAAAAGTGCTACCTTTCTCGAGTCCAGCTTCGTGTCCAGTCCCATGGCCGTGACATACAAGTTGAACTGCTGCTTGAATGCCCGCCATTTTTCATCCACGTTACCTGCCAATTTCAGGTTTTCCGGCGGCTTCAACTCCATGACGACTTCTCACGTGGTCGCTCAGTTCATGCAGTTTACTCCTGGTACCATGTTGTGTTCGTGTTCATTGAGGAGAGAAGAGACTTGCAGTTGAACCAACGTAACTTTATTTTTTAGCGGCAGCTCACACAGACACTTTCACATCGGCTCCCATGTTGGCCGTTTCTTATTCTACTGAGTGCATCATTCCAACAAGCGGTAACAAGGTAGCAGCGACGCCTAGTGGTAAACACTGATCATTACAAGGTAATTAAATGTCACATTAAGGCAGTCACTATCTACATCCACATGTATATTAAAGTCCCCTACTATAATTATTCTATCAGATTTCAGCACTAAATCAGCTAAGAAATCAGCAAATTCGGATAAAAATTCTGAGTAGGTTGATGGGGGACGATAAACTATGGCAAATAAAATTGGGTTTAACCTAAAATTGCTAAAGTGTCCAACACTGAGGACCAGGCCCTCAAAGGAATTATAACATGTTTTTTGCTTTACATTAACTAGTAATTTGGAATGGTAAATTGTTGCTACTCCTCCTCCACGACCAGAACTTCTGTGATTTTGACAGTTTAAATAACCAGAGGGAGTTGATTCATTTAAACCAACATAATCCTCTTGCCCTAACCAAGTCTCTGTAAGGGATATTAAATCAATCTGATGATCAATTAACAGATCATGGACTAACAGAAACTTGGGAGTTAGAGACCTAATATTTAATAAACCACATTTAATTTTTAAATTATGAGGAGGAACAGAGGCCAAATCATTCAATTTAGAGGCTTTATGTTTAATTTGAGTTTTACCAATATTTTGCTTAATCACTTTGGGATGCATATATATTATATTTTTATTTACTTTGGAGGGAGCAGACAATGATTCTCTGATGGGGAAGACAGGGGCTAAGTTGAGGGGTGGCGGATGAAGAGGAGCTGCAGAGAGGCGTGTAAGACTGCGACTCTGCTTCCTGGTCCCAACTCTGAGTAGTCAAGGTTTATTTGTATATTTATTTATTTTTTGCTTCAACTCAGTTCTCACAGGTTGTGGAGAAATAAACCCAGTGTTTTAACCAAAACTGCATGCCTCATGTCTGTCACTGGAGGGAGCTACAGTGAGAACTCCACTGCTCCCAGGCATGGGTGGACGAGTGACGTGCCAGAGCCAGGAACGAGAGGGACGACAGCGCGGCGCCTCCCATCATGCCATGGCCCAATGCACAACGCAAGATGCAGCAACCACGGGAAATTCCAGGTTCCCAAAATGAATGTTTCCCTAAACCAGAGACTCACTAATATTATTTGATTTAAATATAAGCGAAGTCAAGAGGACATTGTATCAAGAAATAAGATAATTTTCATTTCTGTTGTGAATCACGGACTGAAATATTTGCATTGAAATAATTTTCTTTATTTATATTTCTCCTGCTGAAGCTGAATTGATCATCATACAGTGTGCACATCTGTGTTGTGCTCAGTAACCCACATACTGTGTATATTCAGTGATTCTCAGTAACAGTAAGGATATTACTGGTTCATTTAAGACATGTAATGGTTGCTTACAGTGAGTTGAGTTTTGACTTTTAAGTTACATTTGAAGAACAATAAGACAGTTTACTGTTTAAGTTAAAGTGACAGTAACATTTAACAAGATTAACATTTAACCGGAATGGTGGCTCAGTTGGTAGAGCATCCGCCCCACACCCAGGAGGCAGGGGTTCAAATCCCGGCCGGGTCATGCCGAAGACCATATAAAAGTGGAACTTCCTGCCGTCCAGCTTGGTGCTCAGCAATAATGGAATGGAGGAGGGAAATCTGTGGCGGCGCCTTGCATGGCAGCAGCCCTCTGATTCTGCACTGGGGTGTGTGTGATTGACACTGTAGATAGGTAAAACACAATCTCGTTCTACTGTACATGATTGGTTGTACGGTTGAATGACAATAAGGGTGATTTAATTTAATTTAACCATTTTATTATCAAACTCAACATTAAGTTACTGCGTTAAATCTTTCATTTAAAGTAAACAAAGACAAAACAAAGTGAACAATGGCAGAGTTTGGGGTCAATTCAGAAGTCAATGAAGATAGTTGTGATAAAGAGCAATTCTGTGCAGTTGAGCAACCACAAGGAGGTGAAGGCACAGGAGATGATATCCCCACCACCTCACAAGAGCCACAAAGGAGCCGAAGATGTCGTAAGTTGAGACGGACTGACTCTCCTGACCGTGACACAAGACGTCAGATAGAAACATGTGAAGCAGTGACAAAGACAGTAATCAAAGCTGCTGAAAGGTGCCTAAAGGCTGAAAAGTTTGAAAGTCAAGGGGACGAAGAAATTTGGAAGGAGACAGAGTCTGTATTCAAGTCTGCAGCCTCAGTAAAGACGAGTGTTAAATCTCACCATGCAAGTCACTCTTCTCATTCAAAGGCCCCATTCAAGCATTCATCCAGGCACTCTTCAAAAAGACAAGATGCAGCTGCTGAAGTTGTGGCTAACAAAGCTGCCTTGGAAGTTCTGCTTGAACAAGAAAACCACTTAAAGGAAATTGAAAGGCAAGAAACAGACATTGCGCGGCAGCAAAGAGAGCTGGAAGCAAAGCGCAGAGAACTGGAGCGACTGAATACAGTCAAAAAACTGAAAGCTGCTAAAGCAAGACAGCGAGTGTATGAGCAAAGTGAATATTCAGATGAAGAAATATACAACCTACTCCATCAACACAATTTGGATGAAAAAAATGAAGTCAAGTCTGAAAACAATGACCAGCACTTCAAACTGTGTTACCTGCCACAAAACGTGACACATTCACAAGAAGTAAACACTATAGATCTTGTCCGAGCCTTTGCAGAGTCCCTCAGTGCAAGTCGTCTTCCTGTACCAGAACCAACGGTATTCAGTGGCGACCCACTCAGATACAATGACTGGAAGGTCTCATTTCAGACACTCATTGACAAAAAGAATATACCAGCTGAAGAGAAGACATACTCTCTGCGAAAGTATGTGAGTGGATCTGCAAGGAAAGCAATAGAAAGCTACTTTCTGCTAGGCACAGAGTCAACCTACAATGCAGCGTGGACAGTCCCTGAGGACAGGTATGGCAATCCATTCCTCATCACCAAAGCCTTCAGAGACAAACTCAATGCATGGGCCAAGATAAGCTCCAAAGGCAGTATGGAACTTCAAGAGTTTGCTGACTTTCTTCGTAGCTGTCAAGCGGCTATGTCACAGATTAAAGGACTTGAAGTGCTCAATGACTGCAACGAAAAACAAAAAATGCTTGCAAAACTTCCAGACTGGCTCACATCAAGGTGGAACAGAAAGGTTACAAAAGCGCAAGAAATGAGCCACACCTTTCCAAGTTTCAGCCAGTTTGTAGAGTTCATCTCGCATGAAGCCAAAATTGCATGCAATCCCATAACATCTCTCCATGCTCTGAAACCAAGTTAAGGTGAAAGGACAGAAAGGAAGAACCTCAAGAACAGAATCCATGGAGCTAAGGTCCTAGCGACTAACTCAAATGAAAGAGTTGTCAATGCAAGTTGTGTCTACTGCGAGAAGGTAGGTCACGTTTTACAGAAGTGTCGGAAGTTCATGAATGAGAGCATCGATGAGAGACTCAAGTTCACACAAGACAAGAAGTTTTGCTTTGGTTGCTTGAAGTCTGGCCATTGCTCAAAGGATTGTGAAAACAGAGAAACTTGTGATACATGCAAGAAAAAACATCCAACATGTCTTCATGACAATCGAACTAAAGAAGAAAGAACTCAGACAAAGATTAATAAAGCAAAGAGCACTGACAAGACACAGTCAAGAACAGAGGTCCTGCAAAACAGTGTTACACCAACAACAAATGAAGCGATGTCTAACAGAGTAATGCAGAACGTCAAAGACACACATACATCCTCCATCATTCCTGTATGGGTGTCAGCCGAAAGTGAGCCAGAGCGTGAAGTTCTTGTGTATGCACTCCTTGATACAACCTTCATCCTCGAAGAAATGTCAAGAGCTCTGAACACTAAAAGTGAACCAGTTCAGCTAAAGTTTACAACTGTGTCCTCAAGAAACACAGTTATGTTCTGTCACAAGCTATCCGGTTTACAAGTAAGAGGGTTTTACTCCAACAAGACCATATCCCTGCCAGTGACGTATGCAAGAGACTTTATTCCAGCAAATCGAGATCATATTCCAACGCCAAGTACAGCACAGGCATGGCCACATCTCGAACACATCGCAGATGAGATTGCTCCGCTCCAAAGTTGTGATGTGGGCTTTCTAATTGGCTACAACTGTCCTCAAGCTCTTGTTCCCCGACAAGTTGTGTCCGGCAAGGAAAGTCAGCCATTTGCACAAAGGACTGATCTGGGATGGAGTATTGTGGGCTTCGGCAATCCATGTCTTGATTATGGAGATGTTATCGGAGTGAGTCACCAAGTCATTGTAAAGCAAGTGGTGCCAGGTATTCAGCCCTCTTTGAGCCTCACCAGCGAAGTTCATTATGTGTACAGAACTCAGATAAAGGAAATGGTCTCACCTGACGACGTGATCAAGATGTTGGAGTCAGATTTTGTGGAAAAGGCTTCTGAAGATGTGAAGATCTTCCAAGAAGATCTTAGATTCCTGACAAAGATCAAAGAAGGCATTAAACTCAAAGGGGATGGGCATTATGAGATGCCACTCCCATTCAAGAGTGAAAGGCCCAACATGCCTGACAACAAGACATGTGCCATTCATCGTCTCAAATACTTGGAAAGAAAGCTGAGAAGGAACAAGCAGTACTACACGGACTACAAGAAGTTTATGGAAGAAATCATTGCTCATGGAGACGCTGAAAGAGTCCCAGAGCAAGATGTTGACAAGACCCCAGCTTGGTACATCCCACACCATGGGGTGTATCATCCACAAAAACCTGGAAAGATTTGCGTTGTGTTCGACACCTCTGCCAAGTTTCAAGGTACGACCTTAAACAACCATCTCCTTACTGGCCCAGAGCTAACTAACACCTTGCTTGGAGTCTTGTGTCGTTTCCGAAGAGGCCCAGTGGCTGTTATGTGTGATATTGAACGCATGTTCCATCAGTTCCATGTGTGTGCCGGCGACCAAGATTATTTAAGGTTCTTATGGTGGGAGAATGGCAACCTTGAAACCCCATATGCCATCTATCGAATGAAAGTGCACCTATTTGGCACAGCTTCCTCCCCTGGTTGCGCCAACTACGGCCTCAAGCACCTTGCAACTGAAGGAGAAGGATGTTTCAGTGAAGACACCGTCAAGTTCATTAAAACCGATTTCTATGTTGACGATGGGTTAGCAAGTGTTGACACCGAAGGTCAAGAAATACAGCTCGTCAAAGAAGCCCGTGAGCTTTGCAGTACAGGCAAGCTTCGGTTGCATAAGTTTATCTCTAACAGCACCAAGGTCCTAGCCTCGCTTCCAAAGGAAGAATGTGCTGTAGCCACCAAAGCTGTGGACATGGCACTGGGTGAAGTGCATATGGAGAGAGCACTCTGAGTGCAATGGTGTGTGGAATCAGACCAGTTCCACTTCAGAGTAACAGTAAAGGAAAATCCACTAACACAAAGAGGAGTATTGTCCACAGTGGCTTCAGTGTTCGATCCACTTGGATTCATCGCGCCCTTTATTTTGCTGGGAAAGCAGATCTTGCAACAAATGTGTCGAGATAAACTCAGCTGGGACGACACCTTACCTGACAGTCTTCGACCCCAGTGGGAATCTTGGCTTCTTGACCTCAGGAACCTTGCAGATGTGAAAATTCAGAGATGCTACATTTTACCAGGCTTCAAGGTCTAACACTATGAGTTGGATCATTTCTCTGATGCAAGTGTGTCTGGATACGGCATGTGTGCCTACCTCAGAGCAGTAAGCACATCTGGTGAAGTCCACTGTTCCTTGGTCATGGGAAGATCAAGAGTTCCACCTTCCAAAGTAACAACCATACCATGACTTGAGCTGTCAGCGGCTGTAGTTGCTGTTTGCACTGGTGACATGCTAAGAAAGGAACTTGAAGTACAAGTCTCACAAGAAACACACTGGACTGACTCCAAGGTTGTACGTGGATAAATCAACAATGAAGCCAGGAGGTTCCATGTGTTTGTTGCAAACCGAGTGGAACGCATCAAACAAAGCACAAAATCTACACAGTGGAGGTATACGGCATCAGAATAAAACCTGACTGACCATGTCTCAAGAGGCCTCACAGCTGAGCAACTCATTGCCTCAAACTGGTTTGCAGGCCCAAACCTTCTCTGGCAACCAATCATATCCAGAAGTGAAATCAAGGTGGGAAGCTATCAAGCAGTGACCCAGAGGTCAAGAAAGTTGAAGTTCACAAGACACAAGCTAAAGAACAATGGTCACTCTTAGAGCGCCTACACAAGTTCTCCGACTGGTCAAGAATGATCAAAGCCATTGCCAGACTAAAGCGCTATGTGAAAGAAGCAAAGGATCGCAAACCAAGGTCCTCCGAAGTTAGCAGCCTGGAAGAGAGAAGGGAAGCAGAGTTGACAATCATCAAGATGGTTCAAGGAAGAGCTTTCACACAAGAAATAAAGTCCCTTCAACATCATAAAGTGATGGAAACCAAAGACAAGGTGAAAAAGTTGCACAAGTTATGCCCATTTCTGGATGACCAAGGCATTCTTTGAGTCGGAGGATACCTCACACATGCTGCCTTACATCCCAATGTTAAGCATCCAGCAGTCCTGCCAAGAGACAGCCATGTGTCAGCATTGCTTTTCAAGCATTATCACGAGAGAACGTACCATCAAGGACGAGGGATCATCATGAATGAGCTTCGTGCTAATGGCCTTTGGATCCTCAGGTGCAGCAAAGTTGTGTCATCTCACATTTACAAGTGCAGAAAGTTCAGAAGATGCACCGAGCAGCAAAGGATGGCAGACCTTCCGGGAGATCGGATGGAGACAACCCCGCCATTCACCTACTGTGGGATGGACTGTTTCGGTCCTTACTATGTCAAGGAAGGCAAGAAGGAGCTTGTTGTGTCCGTGGGTTTCTACTTTAGATTACCGCTCGGAGGAACAAACACAAAGACACACACGGCTGCAGGTCATTAGCTTGCTCGTTTACTCAGGCATACGCACACATACACGTTTTAGTTCAGTTCAATGAGCACACTTTTATACTATTGGCAATGCCACAGGATACAGCGCCCACCAATGGGGTGGCATATGCAAATGCAACTCATACAACTCATACAACTCCCATACATCACATCTCCTCCCCACTAAATGTTGTACCCACCCCCAAGATACACAAAACAAACAACTTTTATTATTTTAAAAACACACACTAGGCTTTATAAAGGGTAGACAAGGCTTCCATAATGTAAGAAGACTATTTAATATTATTTATTTTAATAAAGAAGCACCGGATACAGCTCTCCTATCATTGGACGCCGAAAAGGCCTTTGATAGAGTTGAATGGCCCTTTCTTTTTGAAGTCCTACAAAGGTTTGGACTTGGAAATAATTTCATAAAATGGGTTCAAATAATATACAATAATGCTACAGCAGAAATCCTAACAAATAACAATATTTCAAAACCAATAAAAATCAATAGAGGATGTCGACAAGGCTGTCCACTTTCACCTTTACTGTTTACTATGGCAATTGAACCTTTAGCGATAGCGATACGTTTACATTCACAAATATATGGAATTAAAGTTGGACCAACAGAACATAAAATCTCCCTGTACGCCGATGACATAATTTTGTTTATGTCGAATCTAAAAAAATCAATTCCAACCTTGTTGAATTTAATAAAGAATTTTGGGGAAATATCAGGATATAAAATAAATAAAACTAAATCTTCAATATTAATGCTAAATGAGACCCAGAGAAATTACACAGCCCCTGAGATAAATCAATTCAATGTTGTAAATCAGTTTAAATATTTAGGAATCCAAATTATGCCTAAGCTAGAATCAGTCGCCAGTGTCAACTATGAAGCCTTAATGTCAGATATCAATGAGTTAACTCAGAGATGGATGTCACTACCAATGTCGATGATCGGGAGAATCAATATACTTAAAAGTAATATTTTACCTAAAATACTTTATTTATTTCAATACATTCCCTTATCACCACCTTTAGATCTATTCTCAAGAATAAAAAAAAAGTTAGTGGAATTTATATGGAACAACAGGAGGGCTAGATTACGTTTGTCTTTATTATATTTACCATTTGATCGTGGAGGTCTGAAATGTCCAAATTTTATGTTGTATTATTGGTCGGCACAACTGAGGTCTATGACATATTATTTTTCATCAAATGATCTCCCTCACTGGATTGAAATGGAATCATACAATTTACCTTTACCTCTTCCCATATTCATATACTCAGATTCGGCAAAAAAATTACAAAAACAAGTTAAAAATCCATTTGTAAAGCATATGATCAAAATATGGTGTGAAGCTAAAAACTATTTAAAAGAACCACAGTTATTGTCACAATTTAGTCCAATATGGGGTAATCAATATTTTAAACCAGGGAGAGCGGACGCTGTATTTAAAGTATGGAATTTAAAAGGGATACAAAAGATTCAGGATTTATATTTGCCATGTGCAGACAACATAATGTCTTTTGAAGAGCTGAGGATCAAATTTAATCTCAATAGAACACATTTTTTTAAATATCTTCAACTTAGAAACTTTATTCGATCAAATCAAAATAAAGCTCTCACTCGACCTATTTATTCATCCTTGGAAAAAATGATGATGAAAGATAGTAAAAGAAAGGGTATTATTTCAGAGTTTTATAACTCATTGACACTATCTTCAAGTGAAAATTCACTGAAAAGATTAAACTACTGGAAAGAAGATCTGCAAATTGAAATTTCGGAGGAACAATGGGAATTGGCTTGTACAGAAGCTCAAACCAAATCAATAAATGCACGCCTTAAATTGATACATTTCAAATGGTTAATGCGGATGTATGTTACACCGGAGGAGTTAAATAGATATAACAAAAATATACCAGATACATGCACAAAATGCATGGAAAGTAAAGGAACCCTATTTCATTGTTTATGGGAATGTAGATTAATAAGAATGTTTTGGGAAGAGGTGAGGGTAACAATTGAAAAAATAATCTCAAAACAAATCATATTGAATCCTAAACTGTTTTTGTTGGGTCTGTACCCAGAAAAGCATAATTTTAATAAAAGTGAAAGAACATTCATAGACCTCAGTTTGCTTAATGCCAAAAAATGTATTGCACTATTATGGAAAAAGACTCATAGACCAGATGTGACTCAGTGGTTAAGACAGATGTTAACAAACCTTCCATTAGAAAGAATAACATATATACTGAAATCAAAGGAAATTGTGTTTGAGAATATATGGAGACCTTTTATTGATTATGTAAAAAATTTAAACATAACTCTTGAAGAAGAAGGTGAATGATGTGTGTGGACCTTGTAAATTCCAAACTGGTGAACATAATATGTATACTTATGTATTGGATTGTCTAGACTAAACAGAGGAGCATTGTTGAAGACTTGATTTTGTTGGTGGTTGTTGGTGTTTTTAGTGCATTTTTTTTTTTTTTTGTAGTACTTTAGTGTTAGTGTTTGATTGTTTGTATCATGTTTGTTAAAAAAAAAAAAAAAGGTTCAATAAAGATATTGTGGAAAAAAAAAAACACACACTAGCCTTGAGGCTGGGAGTAGACGATCCCAAACCCCTGAGTCAGTCAAGGGTTTATTCTGCCCTTTTGGTGAGACGTGACTCTCTCATCTAACACATAAAAAAGGTCTCTTATTCAAAAATGTCCAATATATGTCTCTTAAAAGTATCTTAAACAAAGTTTATGGAACATAACGCTCTGGTGGTCTAGTAATACGAGAAGGATATCTCTTACCAGTCTCTGGAGGTGATGTGGTGTTTCCCTCTGAGGTTACCTGGGGTAATGGTGAGGGGTCACTCACAGGAACCGGAGTAGCTGGTTCTGGAACAGTCTTTTCCAGCACAGGCAGGTCTGCTGAGATGCACGACGATGCAGCTCCGCCGTCGTCTGTAGAGGTATCCAATTCAACAACCCTGGCCAGCATCTGGTCCGTGTGTCGCCTCCAGTGCTGCGATGTGCCGATGTCGACGGTGTAGGATACAGGGCCAGTCTCAGCTGAAACAACCCCTGGTATCCACTTCTTCTCTCCTCTCCCGTAATTCCGAACAAGAACTGGATCTCCCACCTTGAACGTTCTGGCTTTTGCATGCATTCCTCGATACGCACACTGTGCCTCTTGTGCTTTCTCTACCTCTGATGTCACGCTAGGCTTCAGCAGGTCCAATCGAGATCGCAACTTGCGATGCATGAAAAGCATAGACGGGGACTCCTTCGTTGTAGAGTGTGGAGTATTACGGTACGTGAGTAGAAAGGCATCCAGTTGGTGTTGTATGGAAGTGGTTCCAGTGGAACGCTTCAGTGACTGCTTGAATGTCTGTACAAAACGTTCTGCAAGACCATTTGTTGATGGATGAAATGGTGCAAAGCGAATGTGCTTTACTCCATTGCCTTTCATAAAAGTGTCAAACTCGTGTGAGGTAAACTGAGGACCATTATCGCTCACTAACACCTCAGGGAGCCCATAGCGACTAAATAACCCTCGGAGCACCTGGATGGTATTAGCCGTTGTAGTGGAACTCATAAGGTGTACCTCAGGCCATTTTGAATGGGCGTCTACAACCACCATAAACATTTGGCCTTGGAACGGCCCAGCAAAGTCAACATGAATTCTCTGCCACGGGGATCCAGGCCAGGTCCATGGGTGGAGTGGTGCTGGTCCCGGTGCTTTCTGTGTAAATTGACAGGACTGGCATGTTTTTGAGACCTGTTCAATTTGAGCGTCAATTCCGGGCCACCACATGTAACTGCGGGCGACAGCTTTCATTTTGACAACACCTGGGTGTCCAGTATGCAGTTCCGACAGCAGTCGTGATCTCAATTTTGAGGGAATGACGACGCGCACACCCCACATAAGGCAACCTTGCTGGAGTGTCATCTCATCCCTCCGGCTGATGAATGGCGCCAATGTGCTGGCCACATCCTGGACCCTCAGAAAGCGACCTGTGGAGACCATCTCCAGGACTTGAGCAAGGACAGAATCACCCCTGCTCTCTCGGCAGATTTCTCGACAGTTCACAGGTAAGGCTTCTAGGTGTTTAATGTGAAAACTGTCCACAGTACTGATTCCCTCTCTTGATGATGTTGGTAATGGAAGGCGTGAAAGTCCATCCGCATTTCCATGACGAGCTGCCTCTTGGTACTGTATGGTGTAATTATGGGCAGCTAACAGGAGAGCCCACCGCTGCATTCTAGCAGCCGCCATAGATGGTGTGGCTTTGCACGGACTCAGAATAGTGGTCAATGGGCGATGATCTGTAAGGAGTATAAACTGCCTGCCATACAGATAATGATGGAATTTACGAACTCCAAATATAATGCCAAGAGCTTCGCGCTCAATGTGGGCATAATTGCGTTCTTCCTTATTCAGAGTCCTTGATGCAAAAGCTATGGGCCTCTCTTGTCCATTCGGGAAAATATGTGAGATGACACTACCTACACCATAAGGTGATGCATCACACGCCAGCCGAATGGGAAGTTGTGGATCATAATGGGTTAACACGCTTTGAGAGAGTAACTGCTCTTTTGCCTCTTTGAAAGATGCAGCACATTCAGATGTCCATTGCCATTGTTTTCCTTTGCACAGCAGAGTATTCAGTGGGCTTAGGATAGATGACAAGTTGGGGATAAATCTGCTGTAATAATTAATTAGCCCCAAGAAAGAACGTAACTGACTCACGTCTGTAGGTGCAGGAGCCTCCACAATTGCCCTGACTTTCTCTGGTGCCTTGTGTAGACCCTGGGCATCAATGACGTGACCCAGATATTCCAGTGAATCCTTGAAAAATTCACATTTTTCCTTCCGTACTCGCAAACCGAATTCTTCCAAGCGCCCTAGGACTGCATCCAGATTTTTCAGATGCTGCACACGATCCTGTCCACTGACCAATATATCGTCCAGGTAACAGTGAACGTTCGGCAGACCCTGGAGGACTTGGTCCATGGCACGCTGGAATATCGCTGGTGCTGAGGTAATTCCAAATGCCAGCCTGTTGTAACAAAACAGACCCTTGGATGTGGTTATTGTAAGATATTTTCTGGAATTTCCCTCTATCACCATTTGCAAATAGGCATGAGATAAGTCCAGTTTACTAAAATGTTGCCCCCCCCCGAAAGTGATGCGACTAGATCTTCAATGCGTGGAATTGGGTATTTCTCCACACACAGGGCAGGATTAACTGTGACTTTAAAATCCCCACATATCCTAACATCTCCGTTCTTTTTCACAACGGGCACAATGGGTGTTGCCCATTCACTGAATTTGACAGGGGATATAATGCCCTGCTCACACAATCGGTCAATTTCAGCCTCCACTTTTGGCCTAAGGGCATAGGGAACGACTCTCGCTTGACAGAACCGTGGCACATGATCCGGCTTCAGCGCTATGGCTACTTCCATGCCTTTCAGAGTGCCTAATTCTTTTTTAAAGGCCAAATGTCACGTAATTTTTTTTTCTAAATGACAACGAATTTAGATAAAATACACATAGCTTAAACCAAATATTCATACCGGAGACCATATCACCCACCTGTATTTACATAATTGCACAAAATACACCAGGTGAAGGCCCCACCTTGCTTGCTGGCTTGTGACAGCCAGTCCAGACCACGCCCATGTTTTTGACGTCACAAGTTGTACCCTGGCTGCCCTGCCTATCCACATTCACACTTATCAACATTGGACAATCATGACGGAAAGTGACAGCGATTGTGAACAAATTAGTTTAGTTTTGTCTTTTTTTTTTGTCTTTTTTTTTGTCAGTGGTTCAGACAGTGACAGAGGCATAGAACCTTACAGGTTCGAGCCGTCCGAGACGGAATCAGATGCTTTGTCTGATGACAACAGTTCCAACGATGACCAGAGAGCAGAACCAGTGGAAAATGTCATTGAACTGGACATTAATCGCCTCCAGAATTGGAAAGCCGAAGGGAGTCTGTCGAGGGCGCCCCATAAATATTGATTTTTCGGAAGCCATTATTATTACAGTGGAGGAGAGCCGCTGCTGTCAAGAAATTGACCAGATCAATATGAAAATGGAGGCGCATACCTGTCAAGTGAGACGTTTTCGCCGTATTTTAATACCCTAAAATGCGGCTATAAGGGACGGCGGAGTAATAAGGGACACTTTTCTGGGAAATGTTTTAAATGTAATTCGTGTTGTTATTGTCAAATATTTTAAGGAAAATACAGGGAAAATGCAATTTTAGCAAAAACGGGCGTATTGCCATTTCTGTACGCCCAAAAGAAAAATCTACGGGAAAAAAAATTGAGTGTGTTGAGGAGCACGTCGTGTGTGTGATCCCCCCACAGCTGGCAGAGCACAGCATAGAGTGCTGGCAGATCGCTCAGCCTGAGCTGTTCGGACTACATTGAGAAGTGTGGACTCAATCATTAGTCTGATTGTCGGGGCGGGCAGATCGCTTAGCGGGAGCTATTCTCACTACAATGAGAAGTCATTGGGATAATGGTTTAACACTTTCAGCTGGGCTGCGGAACAGAGAGGAATCGCCTTACAAATACAGAATTCTGCTTTTTTTTTATTTTGCGCCGGACGCTGAGTTGTGTTGTTATTGTCAAATATCCATGAATCCTTAAAATATTTGACAACACGAATTACATTTAAAACATTTCCCAGAAAAGTGTCCCTTATTACTCCGCCGTCCGTTATAGCTGCGTTTTACGGTATTAAAATACGGCGAAAACGTCTCACTTGACAGGTATGAAAACATTTCCCAGAGAAATGTCCCTTATTACCCAGCTGTCCCTGATAGTCCCGTTTTAAGGTATGGGTGAAATATCCAATTTTTTCTTTCTTGTTGCTCACTTCAACCTTCCAGTCTCCATATAAACAATCAATTGAAATACCCCAAGCATCAAACTAGGGTACAATCTATTTCGTCACTTCCGCCTTCTTCCCCAGGTGATTCCAGGGGCCGTGTCAGGCCAAGCGCGGCAATTTTAAATTAACGAATTTTCCGATGTTACTGAAGCATATGCACCAAGACCCGAACGGATCGGTTCCCTTTTATATCTAGTTTCAAGACATTTAAAGTACCCTGTTACGTGACATTTGGCCTTTAAAGACCTCTGCATGTCTTTGTAGCACGCCCTCTAGCGTCTCCTCCCGGACTGTTTTTATTTCTCGCCAGTCAATTCGAATCCTCCGCAGCCACTCCCGACCAAAAAGTGGGGGTGAACTTCCCCGAACCACATACAGTGGTAGTCTAGCCTTCTGCTTATTCATCCTCACTGAAACGGTGATTACACCCTCTGCTGGAATCACCTCGCCCGTGTATGTTTTCAGCATTATATGGGTTTGGCGCAAGGGCAAGTCCTTAAAGTGTGCATCATACAGTTTTCTTGAAATCAGAGAAACGGCAGCACCGGTATCTAATTCTATAATAATCCTTTTACCTTCAATTTTTGGTTTAACACTCATGTATGACAAATTACTCTGCTGAGACACCATATGCAGGCTCACTTCAGTGTCTGTAGTGCTACCATCACTAGATATTTCTTTTACATCCAGTTGGTGCACCCTTTTTTTCTTTTTAGCTTTATACTCCACTGGTTTCTCCTTATTTACAGTCTCTTTGTTCCTGCACATTTTCGAGATATGTCCTCACTTACCACATTTATGGCATTTTTGCTCCTTATAAAAACAATCGCTCTCTTTGTGGTTCATTTTTCCACAGCGCGAACATTTCGTGTATTGTTTGTCATGTGGTGACAGTACATGCACTTTCAGCGCGTTGCTCAGCTGATGTATCTCGCGAGCTACTGTCTCCATTGACACGGCTAGTTCCACTGCTTTGGAAAAAGTAAGCTTCTCCTCCGTCAGCAATTTTTTCTGGATAGCTTCTATATTCAGTCCACAAACAAGCCTATCCCTCAATGCATCCTGCAGGTGCATACCAAACTCGCAGTGTTCAGAAAGCTTTTTAATGACTGCTATGTATTGCGTCACAGTTTCTCCCTCTTGTTGGTTCCGTTTGTGAAAGCGAAATCTTTCAGCAATCACAATTGGCTTTGGGGAAAAATGGTCTTTCAAAACTTCCGTGAGTTGAGCATATGTCTTCGCCCCTGGCTTATCTGGAGCTACGAGACTACGTAAAAGTCCATATGTTGACGCACCAATTACACTTAAGAAAACAGCAAGCTTTTTCTCCTCTGCAATACCATTTGCCGTTACAAAATACTCAAACCTCTCAACGTAGGTTGTCCACTGCTCCACCGACTCGTCGAATGGGTTAATGTGTCCAATAACTCCAGCCATGGCGTGCAGTTAGCTAGCGTTTAGCAATCTTGTCACCTGGCGTCCTGTCACCTGGCGTCCTGTCACCCGGCATCCTGTCACCTGGCGCACTGTCACCTGGCGCACTGTCACCTGGCGTCCTGTCACCTGGCGTGCCGCGCCCAGCCAAACTCCCACCAGGACAAACGTTCCTCTTCCTCCGTCACTCGCAGTCAATACCGCGGCGAGACTTGGAAACCTAAAGTTATCCTCGTCGCCAATGATGTTGTGTCCGTGGGTTTCTACTTTAGATTACCACTCGGAGGAACAAACACAAAGACACACACGGCTGCAGGTCATTAGCTTGCTCGTTTACTCAGGCATACGCACACATACACGTTTTAGTTCAGTTCAATGAGCACACTCTTATACTATTGGCAATGCCACAGGATACAGCGCCCACCAATGGGGTGGCATATGCAAATGCAACTCATACAACTCATACAACTCCCATACATCACAGAGCTAAAGCGTTATGGCTTGTTAATCACCTGCATGTGCTCCAGGGCATATGCTCCTGCATATGCTCCAGGGCAGTACACATCGAGATGCTTGATGATTTGACTACTGACGCCTTCATCAATGCTCTACGTGTATTTATCGCCATTCGAGGTGCAGTCCAGCAGATAAGATGTGATCAAGGCACGAATTTTGTCGGCACCAGAAATGAGTTTGTTGAAGCACTCAAGGAAATGAATCAAACCACACTTGGAGAACAAGAATGCGAATTTCTCATGAACACCCCAGCATCAAGTCATATGGGTGGTGTCTGGGAAAGACAGATTTGCACCATAAGAAGTATACTGACATCAACCCTGGAACAATCAGCCAAACACATACCTGCCAACTACTCTGGTTTTGCCGTAATGGTTACGGTTTTCAAGACCTCATTCCGGGTTACGGCTTTATTAATCAAAATTACGGTTTTTCACTAAAAATTCAGTCAAAAATTTTAAGTCGTAAGAAAAACACAAAAGCAATTCCAAACACGAGATCGCTAGGAATTGTATCTAAATTTACCTAAAGCGTTTGCTAAGCTAACGCTATCGCTATAGCTAACACCATAGCTAGTCTTAGCACCAAACACCGACACAAAGAAGCGACTCCGTCCCCGGTAATTGGGGCTCGCCGGAGGAACCAACCAAGGCAACAGTTGGACGGGAGCCGGATCGGAGTTCAAGTACAGCGGTGGTAGGAGACGGGGACCAGTGGAGGAGCAGCCGGGGCCCCAGCTGGATAAGAGCCAGAATCGGAGCCCAGCTACAGCGGCGGGGCTCGGCGGAGGAACTACTGAGGAAGATGGCGGTAGGTGGCGGGGCTCAGCGGAGGATCTACTGGGACCCCAGCTGGATAGGAG
The DNA here is from genome assembly GCA_020510985.1 of Pholidichthys leucotaenia. Taxonomy (NCBI): domain Eukaryota; kingdom Metazoa; phylum Chordata; class Actinopteri; order Cichliformes; family Pholidichthyidae; genus Pholidichthys; species Pholidichthys leucotaenia. The sequence continues at coordinate 45,031,018 of CM035836.1, forward strand.
CAGGATCGGAGCTCAACTACAGCAGCAGTGGGCAGCAGGACTCGGTGGAGGAGCTGCCGGTACCCCGGCTGGACAGGAGCTCAATTGCAGCGGCGGTAAGCAGCGGGACTAGCAGCGGAGGGGGCTAGCTGAGGCCCAGCTGGATTCGAGGTTGAAGTTCAGTTGGATCGGATATCGGCGTCACCAGCAGAGATTGTTGTACTATCAACAGGTCAGTAAAAATGCCACCAAAGAAGGAGGAAATGGAAGAGATCAAAAAATCTCTGAACTAAGTTCAGAGATTTTATCTTCTTGGAACGTAAGTCAGTATTATACAGTAATAAGTGGCATTCAGCTGTTTGTTTTATGTCATTTAAGCACAGTTCTGGTACTTAAAAATCATAAAAACCCAGGAGCTTTGGGGGGCTTCGTCCCCCTTGCCCCCCTCGCCCCCCCCACATTTTTTTTTACGAAGTCATGGCAGCGATCAACAGTAGACCACTCACTACTGACCAGCTATGTGATCCATCAAGCCCAGAACCCTTAACTCCAAACCAAATACTGACCATGAAGTTTACGATCATCTCCCCACCTCCAGGAAAGTTTCTTAAAGAGGATCTTTGTCTCAGGAAGAGATGGTGTCCTGTTCAACTTCTCGCCAATACATTCTGGACAAGGTGGAAAAAGGAGTACTTGTTAAAATCTGCAAAGTAGACAGAAATGGACTAAAGAACACAGAAATGCCAAGATCAATGATATAGTCCTCCTACAAGATGAAATAAGTCCAAGAAACCAGTGGAAACTGGCCAAGATCGTTGAAGTGTATCCTAGTAAGGATGGAAGAGTGAGGAAGGTGATCTCTCCAAACCTCCAAATCTCCAAACCTGTCCACTTGGAAAGGCCCATTCAGAAGACAGTAATCCTGTTGGAAGCAGAATGAAGACCCCTCACCTCTGTCATTGCAATACTCATTCATAATTTATAACTTGTTCATAATTAACCATTAATAATCTGTTCACTAGTTCATAAGTAATACGTTTGTCCTTAAAATCACAAGTGATTTGGTGGGAGTATAACTGCCTCACAATGTCAGTATATTTTTTCATTGTTAATATTTATTTGGTTCTCACCTTTAACACTGTAGTATTGGAGGTGGAACTAATCTTTGCTGCTTTGGTGTTTCGCACATACATAAATAAGAGACGCACCTTGGCAGTTAAGCAGCAAAAGAGATGTAAGCTGGTATACATGAGCCTTTAAGCTATATGTTAAAGTATAAAGAAGCACTACACTGAAGAAAGGAAATAAAGACAAGCACAAAGACAACATACTCAAGATTTAGCCCCTCTTAAGTGATAAGCAGCCCATGAGGTATGTTTGTTCTAACTTTATTTACAAAGGAAGAAATGTATTACTTACAGTTGTGTTTTACTATGATTTCTAGTTACCAGTGAATAACTGCACATGCTGTGTGAATGTATTTACTGAAGTCACAGCCACGTTGTGAATTATGCTGTCATATGTGTTGGATTGTAGCATTAGCTACATGCTACGTGTTTCCCAACTATAGGGGCATGAATTGTTGTAACCGACAGACATATAATGCATTGTTTATTTGTATCTTTTTATTTTTTTCTTCAACTCAGTTCTCACGGGTTGTGGAAAAATAAACCCTGTGTTTTAACCAAGACCTCGTGCCTCATGTCTATCACTGGAGGGAGCTACACACAGCCTTTGCTCAATACTTTGCTGATGCACCTTTGGCAGCAATTACAGCCTCAAGACTTTTTGGGCTGCACGGTGGCGCAGTGGTTAGCACTGTGGCAGCACAGTTTACCCTCGGCCGGGGGATCGTGAGATCGTGGGTTCGATCCCTGCCCCCGGCCAACAGTGATCTGTGTGGAGTTTGCATGTTCTCCCCGTGTTGCGTGGGTTTGCTCCGGGATTTCTCCGGCTTCCTCCCACATACCAAAAACATGCAGGTTAGGGATAAGGGGCACTTGCGCATGCAGTGACCGGCAGCTGGTGGCTTGTCACCAGACTGCAAAACAAATCTACCTACGGGTACAAAATAAGTAATAAAAAAAAAAAAGACTTTTTGAATATGATGTCACAAGCTTGGCACACCTGTCTTTGGGCAGTTTGGCCCATTCCTCTTTGCAGCACCTCTCAAGCTCCATCAGATTGGATGGGAAGCGTCGGTGCGCAGCCATTTTCAGATCTGTCCAGAGATGTTCAGTTGGATTCAAGTCTGAGCTCTGGGTGGGCCACTGAAGGACATTCACAGAGTTGTCCTGAAGCCACTCCTTTGATAGCTTGACTGTGTGCGTAGGGTCGTTGTCCTGCTGAAAGATGAACCATTGCCCCAGTCTGAGGTCAAGGGCGCTCTGGAACAGGTTTTCATCCAGGATGTCTCTGTACATTGCTACATTCATCTTTCCCTCTATCCTGACTAGTCTCCCATTTCCTGCTGCTGAAAAACATCCCCACAGCATGATGCTGCCACCACCATGCTTCACTGTAGGGATGGTATTGGCATGGTTATGAGCGGTGCCTTGTTTCCTCCAAACATGATGCCTGGCATTCATGCCAAAGAGTTCAATCTTTGTCTCATCAGACCAAAGAATTTTGTTTCTCATGGTCTGAGAGTCCTTCAGGTGCCTTTTGGCAAACTCCAGGTGGGCTGCCATGTGCCTTTTACTAAGGAGTGGCTTCCATCTGGCTACTCTACCATACAGGCCTGATTGGTGGATTGCTGCAGAGATGGTTGTCCTTCTGGAAGGTTTTCCTCTCTCCACAGGGGAACACTGGAGCTCTGACAGAGTGACCATCAGGTTCTTGGTCACCTCCGTGATGAAGGCCCTTCTCCCCAGTCGCTCAGTTTAGACGGCCGGCCAGCTCTAGGAAGAGTCTTGGTGGTTCTGAACTTCTTCCATTTATGGATGATGGAGGCCGCTGTGCTCATTGGGACCTTTAAAGCAGCAGAAATTTTTCTGTACCCATCCTCAGATTTGTGCCTCAAGACAATCCTGTCTCGGAGGTCTACAGACAATTCCTTTGACTTCATGCTTGGTTTGTGCTCTGACATGCACTGTCAACTGTGGGATCTTATTTAGACAGGTCTGGGCCTTCATGGCAAAGGGTGTGAATACTTATGCACATGTGATTTCTTAGTTTTTTATTTTTAATTAATTTGCAAAAATCTAAAAAAACCCCAACCTTTTTTCATGTTGTCATTATGGGATATTGTGTGTAGAATTTTGAGGAAAAAGTTTATTTAATCCCTTTTGGAATAAGGCTGTAACAAAACCAAATGTGGGGAAAGTGAAGCACTGTGAATACTTTCTGGATGTTCTGTACATCTGGGCTGTCTTATGGGTCCATGTGGGTTTGTGTGTGGGTCCCATGTTGGCCAAATCTGTGTTTGCCCACATGGACTTTACCTGTGGCACAACCGAACTGGGCCCCACATGGGTTTAATGAGCAGGTTTCAGTAACACTGGTGCCAAAGGTAAAATGACAAGGAAAAGAGTCACAAATTTATGAGAAAAAAGTCATAAATTTACGAGAAAAAGTCACTAATTTATGAGAAAAAAGTGAAAAGTTGCAAGAAAAAGTTGCACATTTATAAGAAATTGTAAAATTACTTGAAAAAAGTTGCAAACTTTCAAGAAAAAATTTGCAAATTTACAAGAAAAAGTCACTAATTTATGAAAACCACAAATTAAAAAAAAAATAGTAGCAAATGTATGATGCTTTTTAGAGAAAACAAATGATAGGGTGCCAAGAGAGGAAATGTGGTACTGTATGAGGAAATCAGGAGTAGCAGAATGTGAGAAAGTATGTGAGAGTGGTGCAGGACATGTATGAGGACAGCGAGGCAGTGGTGAAGTGTGCTGTAGGAGTGACGGATGGATTCAAGGTGGGGGTGGGATTACATCAGGGATCGGTTCTGAGCCCCTTCTTGTTTGCCATGGTGATGGACATACTGACAGACGAGGTCAGGCAGGAGTCTCTGTGGACCATGATGTTTGCAGACAACATTGTGATCTGCAGTGAGAGTAAATGGTAAATGGCATTCACTTATATAGCGCTTTTATTCTCATCTCTTGATGACCAAAGCGCTTTACAGATCCTGCTATCCACCCATTCACACAATGATGGCGGCATGCTACCTAACGTGGCACTTCCAGACCCACCAGGAGCAAGAGTAGGGAGCAGGTGGAAGAGAACCTGGAGAGGTGGTGTTATGCTCTGGAGGGAAGAAGAATGAAAGTCAGTAGAAGCAAGACAGAATACATGAGTGTGAATGAGAGGGAGGCAGGTGCAACGGTGAAGATGGAAGGAATAGCGGTAGTGAAAGTAGATGACTTTAAATACCTGGGGTCAGCCATCCAAAGCAATGAAAAATGCACAAGAGAGGTGAAGAAGAGAGTGCAGGCAGGGTGGAGATGAGTTTCAGGGTTGATTTGTGACAGAAAGGTAGCAGCAAGAGTGAAAGGGAAGATTTGTAAGATGGTAGTGAGACCTGCTATGATGTATGGTTTGGAGTTGGCGCTGACAAAAAGACAGGAGGTGGCGTTTGCGGTGGCAGAGTCGAAGATGCTTAGATTTTCATTGGGAGTGACTAGGAGGGGCAAGGTTAGAAATGGGTATATCAGAGAGACAGCTCAGGTTGAGTGAGTGGTTTGGAGACAAAGTAAGAGAGGCAAGGCTGAGATGGTTTGCCTGAAGTATTTTAAAGCTTTAATAACTTAAAGCTAAATAATTAGGGTTTTTTAAGATGTGGGGTCACAGGTTAATCAGCTTTTCTGCTTAAATAAGTAACTTAAAACCTAAAATAGATTAAGGCTGACCAATATTAGCTTAAAAGTTTAAACAACTTGACGCTGAAGAAAGTTTAACACTGATGCATGCCAGTATAACAAATGGCTAAATGTACACAATATTAGTATAAAAGAAGAAATAGTTGAAGTTGAAAAAGGTTAGCTTAAAAATGTTAGCTTAAAAGCTAAAACGGCCAAAAGTTGTAGTGTTAGCATAGAAGTAGAAGTAGCTTAAAGGTCCCATTCACTCAAAAAATGTAGGTGCGTTCTGATCGCCTAATAGTGTGCTCCGACGTGGACTGCACAGGGTGTTCCGCCATATTAAGTAAGACTCCAAACCGAAGAGAGTGAACGGTCTTCAGTTCAAAGGGAACTGAGAAGTGAGCAGGGAAGAACTGAACAACAGTACATCACTTCACCGGAAGCTGACAAGAAGATTACCCATAAGCCATTGCGCCTCAAATATGAGTAAAACAAACTATTGTTGCTAACGTTATTAACAGGCTAAACTGATGTTGGTTATTGTTTATATCAACTGGTTATAAGAAAAATATATTTGTATTAACATTTTATTTAAGAAATATAAATGATCCACCAAAATATCAGTACGAGTTCATGGTTACCATGGTAACGCACGGAGGAGGAAGCCGATGGTTACAGGGTGTTTCAAATGGAGAAATTTTGTGAAGGGCAGTGAACTTCACTGATATTCCCTGAGAACGGAGCAGGGAGTAGGGAATCCAGTTGAAGTGCACTGTGGATCAGAACGTAGCTTCAGTTTTTGTATTTTTTTAACCTTCTGAAATGTGTTTATTGGAAATGTGTTTATTGGTCATAAAAATCAAAACATTCACTTCTCTTAAAAAAAAACACAGCCTTTACATTGATTCTGCCTCTGAGGAGCCATTTTAACTGTACAGAAGATCATGAAATGGAAAATCCAGCTTTAAGACCCGCCCCTGCTCTATAATTGGTCAGGCGAGCTGTCTGTCTACAAACATGTAGATGTGCAGGGAGGTGTTGGCGTCCGAGCTAACAGTGCTACTAAGAAGTTAGAAGAGAAGAAGTTAGCATACCAAACTTGATTTATATTGTTATTTTCTTTAGATTCCAGTCACCCTAACAGACATCCCTGTTTCCAGATGCTTCACTAATCCACAGTCGACAATATATCTCACGTCATTCTGGCTTATTTATATATACAATACTTATATTTTTGCTGTGATGCTACATCGAACCACTAGCATTAGCTTGGGAAAGTGGTCAGAGTCGGTCAGTCTAACCACATTAGTGCTCACAGCTGCAGACTGATGAGGAAAAAAGCTGCAGAAAAAAGTTGCAAATTTACAAGAAACAAACTGCAAAATTACAAGAAAAAGTTGCAAATTGTCCAAGAAAAGGTTGCAAATTCACGATAAAAAGTTGCAAATTGACAAGAAAGAAGTTTTAAATTGAGAAGAATAAAGCTGCAAATTTACAGGAAAAAAAAAACCCTTCCAGTTGACAAGAAAAAAACTTTCAAATTGACACGAAAAAAGTTGCAAATTTACAAGCTAACTACATTAGTGCTCAGTTGCAGACTGATGAGGAAAGAAGCTGCAGACTGACAAGAAAAAAGTTGCAAATTTACAAAAAAAAAGTTGCAAATTGACCAAAAAAAGGTTTAAATTTACAAGAAAGAAGTGCAAATTTACAAGGAAAAAGCTTTGAATTGGTAAGAAAAGTTTCCAATTGATAAGAAAAAAGTTTCAAATTGACAAGAAAAGAAGTTTAAAAAAAGAGGAAAGGCCACACCTGACTCAGGAGCCACAGGTTGCAGACCCCTGTTTTAGGAAGCTAAAGATGATCAGCCTGTATCCCCACGGTTATATAATGTTTTATCATGTTTAATTTTCATGAAAACATGGCGCGTGGCTGCAGCAGTGCGAAGCTGTCCGTGGTGCTAAAACTGAAAATCAGCTGTTTTCGCTCCTAAATTCCTCCTCGTCACATTTATGTTGGTTGATTTGACACCATCAGTTTTTACTCTTAATTACCTCCGCCAAGGAGGTTATGTTTTCATCGGCGTTGGTTTGTCTGTCTGTCTGTCTGTTTGTTAGCAAGATAACTCAAAAAGTTATGGACGGATTTTCATGAAGTTTTCACAGATTGTCAGAAATGGGGTATCCTACAGATGATTAGATTTTGGTGGTGATCCGGATCACCGTCCACAAGAAAACCGCCATTGCGCAAAATGCCATTTTCGTGAATAACTACTGAACCACTAATCCTATCATTGTCAATCCAATTGCTAGTCATATGTTTTCATGGTCAAGGAATCTGAAAACGTACACACAAACACTGTATGGGGGGAACTGTGGCGCTTGGCGGAGGTCTGCGCTCTCCGAGTGCTTTTCTAGTTATAGATGCAACTTCATTTAGCCAGAGATGTGATGGAGTCAGATTCCATCCGCATTAGAAGCATCTCTCCTCCTCCTCCTCCTCTCTGCTTGTATAACCTTCTCTCCTTCTCTTTTCTCTCTCCTCCGGTGCCGCAGTGGAGGAAACCCCTCTCCCAGCGCTACTCTCGCCGGTTCTCCTCCCCTCCTCTACCCGCTTCTACGTCGCTCTCCCCGGCCTGTCCTTTTATGGCTCGGGGATACCCGCCGTCACCGCCGGATGTTGCCCATGTTTGGGCAGCTACGAAGCGCCGCGGAGGGGGAAATCCCACCAATGAGGCCGGCTCGGGAGTTACCTAGGAGACGGAGAGTATAAAACCGGGGAGGCGAGCCTCAGCATCCTCAGCATCTTCACTGGATCCTGAACTCACCGGAGCTGAACTAACCGGACGACGGTAGCAACACTCGGATTACAATCCCGGATTGTGCTGTCATTTTTTTACTTGGGGGGAATCCCTGATTATTCATTTTTAACACTTAAAGTCCACACATTAAAAATGCTTCTGGAGCGTGAAGACAGCTTCATGTCAGAGTTTGAGGACGCGTGCAGCGCCTGGGTGGACAGCGTGGGCTCGAGCCCCAACAGCGATGGCGCGGACTCGGACGTGGGGTCTCCGTTCTGCCAAGGTGGGTAACACTGCGGGATCATGATCATGTTTGCGCGTGTGTGTGTGTGTGCGTGCGTGCACGTGTGGTGTATGCGCGTGCTTATTATGCAATGACAATAACACCCCCTCCTCCTTCTCCTCCTCCTCCAGTTTTCTCTCCGGGAACCGACGCCTCTGACTCAGACTTCTTCTCCGACTTCAGCGACTGCTCCTCGGATACGCTCTCGCCCTCCATCGGCTACACCGGCAGCTTCTTCGCCGAGCCGGCCGCTGCTGCACCGGCTGCTGAACTGAGCAGCACAGCGGACGCGATCCTCAACATGATCACAGAGATCGTGGGGATCTGCACCGAGATGGAGCAGCAGCAGCAGCAGCCGCCGCCGCAGGACGCCCCCTCATCCGCAGCAGCAGCAGCAGCAGCAGCCGCCTCCTCTCCTCAGCTCTTCCAGGATGTGAGCGTCCCTCCCCAGCAGCCGCCTCCTCCCCCGGTGGTGGTGAAGAGCGAGTTCGGCACCTCCAGCTGCAGCAGCGGGTGTGCGCAGCCCTCAGCCGGCGGCAACGACGCTCTGTTCCCTGCCTGCGCGGACCCCCTCCTCCCGCTGTCCGCTCTGGAGCAACAGGTGGACGTGGCCGACCTGATCGACTCCCTGCTGAGGTCGGAAGCCGCGCAGGGCGAGCCGAAGCCCGCGTGTGAGGTGAAGCAGGAGCCGCTTGGGCTGGAGGACTGGCTGAAGAGCCTGGCGGCGGCCCCGGTGACCGAGAGAGATTCCGGCAGTTACGTCATCTGCAGACCGGGGATCAAAGCGGAGCTCGTGCAGGGAACCAACCTCGCCCCCTCCTCCCCTTCCTCCTCCACCTCCTCCCTCCCCTCCACTCTGGACTCGCAGCTCCTGTCCTCGCTCTTGCAAGGCGCGTTCCCGATGGTGAACATCAGCGCGGGAACCCCCAAGCTCACGCGCCCGGGTCGGAGGACTCCCGCCAAGAGCGGCCCGAAGGCCAAGCCGTTCCCGTGCTCGGTGCAGGGCTGCGAGCGCCGCTTCTCACGCTCCGACGAGCTCAACAGGCACGTGCGCATCCACACGGGCCAGAAGCCCTTCCAGTGCGCCATCTGCGCGCGCAGCTTCAGCCGCAGCGACCACCTGACCACGCACACGCGCACGCACACCGGGGAGAAGCCCTTCTCGTGCGACGTGTGCGGCAAGAGGTTCGCGCGCAGCGACGAGAGGAAGCGGCACGGGCGCGTGCACGTGAAGCAGCAGCTGCGCGCACAGATGATGGCCGCCTACTCCCTGGCCCTGCACGCGCCCGGCGTTTGAACCGGGGCCCGACCGGAAGTGGGTTTGATACGCCTTTCTACGTGACGTCACAGTGGAGGTGATTTTAAAGCGGAACCCTGCGGGAGGAGAACAGGTGTTTCCAGGTGCGCGCTCTCGCTCATTGCGCATGCGCATGGCTGAGGTCCTGTCTGAGGAGGGCCGCGAGGACCCGAACCGGGAGGAGGATTTTGGACTTTTTGGTGCCGGTCCCGCTGTGGACCGTGGGGACTTTGATGGAGACTTTAAAAAAAAAAAATATGGATTGATTTTTTTTTTATTATTTTTTTTTATGAACAGACTATTTTATTTTAGTTTTCATTTTTTAAAGGAGCAGACTGTTTTCTCCAAGGACCAGCCTGTCTTTCATTTATTTTAGTTATATTATTACTCAGTTTAATTATTTTCTAAAGGACCTTTGTGTAAATTCTCTCTGTGACTTTTCCTGCATGAGCACGTGAAGACACGTGACCGTGATGACGTCAGAATGTGGTGTTTTTTAGAATGTTTGTCAGATGAATCTATTTTTCTGTCGGAGTGTACATATATACATACATACATATATATTTATATAAAGATGATGATGTCACTGCTGTTCTATTTTCTAAAAGCACTGATGCATTGTGGTCTGTGTAGTCCTGCATGGAGGCTGCTGTGGCTGTTAATAAACAATCAACACAAGAGAAACAGACTCCTGCTTTTCCTTCTTCTCCATCATCAACAGGTTGCTGTTGCCAGGCAACGAACATCCCATCATCCCTCAGTCCAGCTCTGTGCACCCGTGAAGGTCATGTTGCCATGGTAACACGAACTTGGCACATATCAGTGATTTCTTATTTTGTCTCCGAGGAGTTTTTTTTAAGTTGTTTGGGAAGATTCAATTTTTGCTTCAAAAGAAAATTCAGCAACAGAAAATTAGAGGATTTTTTTGTTCAGTGATGTGATGAATTAAGTTATTAAAGTTGTGAGTCCTGGGATGATTTTCAGCCCAAACTGTTAAAATTGCAAAGGCCATAAAATCATATCAAATGCAATTCCTTCAGAGCTGATTCAAAAACAATGTTAGTACCATACCATACCATACCGGATTTATTTATAAAGCACATTTAAAAACACAGTTGATCAAAGTGCTGCACAGTAATAAATAACATAAAGTACAAATAGACAAAAGATAAGTAAAAGATAATAACACCAGAACATGCAGCAGAAAAAGAAGCAACTCACAACAAGTGTAAAAACAAAATGCCAAACACAGCAGACAATTAGATTAATAGAATTAAGGTGATTTAAAAGCCAAGGAAAACAGATGTGATTAAAAAAAAACAACACACAAAGTAAGGAGGCCTGCCAAGCATGTAATGGCAACTCGTTCCATAGCCTAGGGACTGCAGCAGCAATGGCCCGATCTGAAGTAAGTCAGAGAGGTAGGGTGGAGCAAGACTGTTACGACATTTAAAAACATAAAGGAGAATTTTAAAACTGATTCTGTAATGCACAGGGAGCCAGTGAAGGGAAGCCAGAATAGGTGAAATGTGCTCACGCCTGTGGGCTTTTGTTAAAAGGCGAGCGGCAGCATTTTGTACAAGTTGAAACTGAGCAATAGAAGCTTGCTGACCCCAACAAAAAGTGCATTACAGTAATCCAAATGGGTCGTGATAAAAGCGTTCAATAGTTTTCAAGATCTTTCCTTGGCACAATGGCTTTGACTTTGGCTATTTGTCTTAAAGGATAAAAACTTTTCTAAAGGACACAGTTCTACCTACGGGTACAAATAAAGGAACCTGAATCTGAACAGTTAACGTGGGTGTCACATTTAAAATCAGAATCCAGTTTGACCCCCAAGATTAATAACAGATTGTTTAACATGCGGTGTCAAAGAGCCAAGGTCCACATTAGTGGGGAGAGAACACATACTTGGACCAAACATCATTACTTCAGTTTTGTTCTCATTAAAGCTCAAAAAATTTAATAACATCCATGCTTTGATATCGGAAAGACAGTCCAAGAGTAGCTGGACTGAACCAGTCATTATGTGCCAAGGGAACATAAATCTGACAGTCATCAGCATAACAATGGAACAACATGCCATGTTTCCTTAAAAGAGAACCCAAAGGGAACAGATACAAAGAAAATAAAAGAGGTCCAAAGATTGAGCCCTGTGGAACCTCATAGAGAAGTGGAGCAGTTGAGGACATAAAATGATCCAGTTTGATGCAGAAACTTCACTCATCTAAATAGGAATGAAACCAATTTTGGAACGCACCTTTTATGCCCACCCAGTGTTCAAGACGAGAGATTAAAATGCTGTCAGATCCAACAGCACCAGAACAATAAATTTCTCTGAGCCACTAGCTAAAAGAATGTCATTTACAACCCTCAAAAGTGCAGATTCAGTGCTATGTTGGGGTTTAAACCCAGACTGATACACCTCAAAAATAGCACGAGTTTCTAAAAATGGCATTAAAACTGTGTTAAAATGATTTTCTCCACGATTTTTGAAAGAAAAGGTAATTTGGAGATAGGCCTGAAATTTGAACAATGGGAAGGGTCAAGGCCTGTTTTTTTTAAGCCAGGGCTGCACTACTGCATGTTTAAAAACCTCAGGTGCCATATTAGAGGTGAGACTGCTATTCACAATAGCAAGGACAGAAGGTCCATTAGTAGTAAAAACTTTTTTTAAACAAGCGAGGACGGATAGCATCTGCTGAGGAACCAGACGGCTTCATATGACTGATAATGTCCTTTAAAAATGAAAGAAACACTGGCTCAAACTGATCAAAAACAGCTGAGCAGGGCAGAAAAATGGATGGGTCATATGAAGACAGAGATGCAGGCTCTAGCTGATACAACTCTGTCAATAAAAAAGTGAAGACATTTTTCACAGACTACATCTGAGGCTACTGGACGAGTGGACTGGGGAGTATTAAGAATAGAACTGATAGTACTGAAAAGAACATGGGGCCTATGGCAATTGGATGCAACCATTTCTGAGAAATATTAGTTTTTTTCTGCTTTTACAGTACTCTGATAATATTTCAAGCTATCTCTAAAAATACTAAGAGAAACCTGCAGCCTGTCCTTCTTCCACCTGCGCTGTACTGTGAGATATCACAGTAACAAGCCCTGCTTTTTAAAAACAAATAAAAGCACTTGGTTGTTAGCCAACGAGTATACATATTTGTCATATTAGAACCATGTATTTACCATATAGGTGTTTTGTAGTTACTATATAAGAACATATCTGTAAGTACTCCAAAACTAGCCAGTACTTCTTGGGTTCTAATATCAGAACAACCCCTAAATTACCTGGTACTTAGAGGGTTCAGGGTTGTTATACAGATCAGGAAAAGGGTCATTTCAGGTGTGACAATTAATAAGAAAAATACCTGTAAAACACAGTCTAAAATGATGAAAGTTCTGGGTAATTTCAGGGTAATTACTAACAAGCAAAGTACATCTATAACCCAACCCAGAACCCTGTAAGTACCAGGTAATTTTGTGTTAGTTACTAATGAGCAAAAATTTCAGGGTAATTACTAATGAGCAAAATACCTTTATAACACTCACCAGAACGTTGTACTGTAAGTACCATGTCATTTCGGGGTAATAGTTAATAATCAAAATTCTCATATAACAGCCCAGAACCTTGTAAGTAACAGGTAATTTGTGGGTAATTACTAATGAGGAAAGATTCTGGGGTAATTACTAACGTGCAAACTACCCATATAACAGCACAGAACACTTATAGGTATTTTTGGGTTAGTAACTAATGCACCAAAATTTTGGGGTAATTACTAATAAGCAAAATACCTGTAAAAGACAGATCAGAACCCTGTAAGTACTGGGTAATTTGGGGGAAATTGCTAATGAGCAAAATACCTTTATTGCACCCCAGAATGCTGTAAATACAGAGTAATTTTGCGGTAATGGTTAATAAGCAAAATGCCCATAACACAGCCTGGAACCCTGCAAGTGCTGGGTAATTTTTGGGGTAATATTTAATACACAAAATACCTGTATAACACAGCCTGAAATGCTGTAAGTACTGGGTAATTTTGGGGTAATTACTAATGACCAAAAATTTGGGGGTAATAACTAATAAGCAAAATACCTCTATAACACAACCCAGAACCCTGTAAGTACCAGGTAATTTTGGGTTAGTTGCTAATGAGCAAATATTTCTGGGTTATTAATAATGAGCAAAATAAGATAAGATAAGCCTTTATTAGTCCCACAATGGGGAAATTCCAGGATTGCAACAGCACAGGGATAGCAACACTCAGAGCAACAATCAGAAGGCAAGAGAAAAAAAAACAAACAAGAGCAGCGAGTATACATATGTACATATAAATATACTGTATATATATATATATATATATATATATATACAGTATATATATATATATATACAGTATATATATATATATATAGACACACAGTGCGAAGCATTGTAGCTAGATGGGATAGGTATATAAATATATAAACACAGTGCGGCGCATTGTAACTGGATGGAATAAATATATGAGTATATAAACACACAGTGCGGAGTATTGTAGCTAGATGGAATGAATATGTGAATATATAAACACACACAGTGCGGAGCATTGTAGTTAGGTGGAATAAATATGTAAATATATAAACACACACAGTGCGGAGCATTGTAGCTAGATGGAATAAATATGTAAATATATAAACACATACAGCGTGGAGCATTGTTGCTAGATGAAATAAATATATAAATACATAAACACACACAGTGCGGATCATTGTAGCTAGATGGAATGAAACAGCACAACCGTCTACTTAGTTATCCTACATGGTATGATTATGTACCCATACATATTCTCACCCTCCATAGCGACCGGTATTTTCCTAGTTGTATACCGGAGGGGACCATTGTATAAGTCTATTGCGTCTTTTGCATTCAATACTATTAGGTTGTCACGTCTTTTTGCTATCTCTGCGAGCAGCCCTACTTTGGTTGTACAGTCTGACAGCCGTAGGTAGGAAGGACCTGCGAAACCTCTCGGTTGTGCACCTAGGATGATGTAGTCTGCTGCTAAATGAGCTCCTCAGTGCATTCAGTATGTCCTGCATAGGGTGGAACTCGGACTCCAGCAGAGATGACAGTTTAGCCACCATCCTTCTCTCTCCCATCTCCTCCACTGGGTCAAGGCGCTGCCTCAGGACAGAGCTAGCTTTCTTGATCAGTTTGTTCAGTCTCTTCCTATCGGCTGCTGTAATGCCATTGCCCCAGCAGACCACTCCAAAAGTGATGGCTGATGCCACCGCCGTGTCATAGAATGTCTTCAGCAGCGCCCCTTGTACACCAAAAGACCTGAGTCTCCTCAGTAGGAACAGCCTGCGCTGTCCCTTCTTGTAGAGTGCATCAGTATTGTGTGACCAGTCTAGTTTATTGTTCAGATGAACACCCAGGTACTTATAGGATGTCACCATCTCGATGTCTGTTCCCTGTATATTTACTGGTGCTGTGAGGGGTTGTCCTTGCCCGCGGCAGTCCACCACCAGCTCCTTAGTTTTCCTCACGTTGATCTGGAGGCAGTTCCGATGGCACCCGTCCACAAAGTCCTGGATAAGCCCTCTGTACTCAGCTTCATTTCCGTTGGAGATGAGGCCAACGATCGCAGAGTCATCAGAGAACTTCTGCAGATGGCAGTGTGTTGTGTTGTGTGAAAAGTCCGCAGTATAAAGGGTGAACAGGAAGGGAGCCAAAACCGTTCCCTGGGGTGCCCCCGTGCTACCGATGATCGTATCGGACACAGAGTCCCGGGTTCTCACAAACTGAGGCTGGTTTGTGAGGTAGTCCAGGATCCATGATGACAGGTGCTGGTCCACCCCTGCGCACAGCAGCTTGTCCTTCAGGATCATCGGTTGGATGGTGTTGAAAGCACTGGAGAAGTCAAAGAACATGATCCTCACCACATTCCCGGGCTTCTCCAGGTGGGACAGAGAACGGTGAAGTAGGAAGATCACTGCATCCTCCACCCCAATGTCATGCTGGTAGGCGAACTGGAGTGGATCCATCGCTGGTCCCACCAGGGGGCGGAGGTGAGCAAGGAGCAGTCTCTCCAGGGTCTTCATCATGTGGGACGTCAAGGCCACTGGTCTGTAGCTGTTCAGATTTTTGGGGTGGGAAGTCTTTGGTACAGGTACCACACAAGATGTTTTCCACTGGTACCCTTCCCAGCTTCAGGCTCAGACTGAAGATGTACTCCACAATCCCACACAGCTGGTCTGCACAGGACTTGAGGAGCTTTGCGCTGATGCCGTCCGGTCCCGACGCCTTCCTCGCCTTGATCTTCCTCAGCTCCGTCCTCACCTGGGTCTTAGTGAGGGTCAGGTTGGGGGGCTGTGTGTTAGGAGTGGGGGGGTGTTGGTGGAGTGGGGAGTGGGCAGCAGGACTTGATGTCTTTAGAGGCAGCAGTGGTTGTTGTGCAGTCAGGGGGGAGGGTGGTTGGTTAAACCTATTGAAAAACAGATTCAGATTGTTCGTCCACTCCCTGCACCCCGTGGCCTGGGGGGAGGTGTTCTGGAGCCCAGAGATGGTTTTAAGGTTTCTCCAGACCCCGCTGATGTTGCTCTGTTGCAGCTTGTCCTCCATCTTCTTCCTGAAGCTGTCCTTGCCTTCTCTGATCTTTCTCCTCAGCTCCCTCTGTACGGACTTCAGCATCTCCCTGTTCCCCGACCTGAAGATCCTCTTCTTCTCTCTTTTTTGTCTCAGGGTTGATCCAGGGTTTGTTGTTTGAGCAACACCGTATGGTCTTGGTGGGAACAGTGTTGTCCACACAGAAGCTGATGTAGTCCGTGATGGTGTGAGTGAGGCCATCAATGTTCTCACCATGTGGATCGCAGAGCTGCTCCCAGGCGGTGGTTTCAAAACAGCCCTTTAGAGTGTCCATTGCCTCCTCAGACCATAACTTCACTGTGCGCATGGCTGGAGGTTGTCTGTGCACTAGGGGTTTGTATACCGGCCGGAGATGAACCAAGCTGTGATCTGATCTCCCGAGTGGGGGGAGTTGTGATGAGGTGTACGCCTCCTTAGTGTTTGCGTAGAATAAGTCCAGTGTTTTATTTTCTCTAGTGTGGCATGTGACATACTGGGTGAACGTGGGTAGAATGGGAGACAGTGAAACATGGTTGAAATTGCCTGAGATGAGGAGAAGAGCATCTAGGTGTTCTGTCTGCAGCCTGCCAGTTACTGAATGGATGACGTCACGCGCTGTCCCAGCGTTCGCTGTCGGATTTGCATAAATAACAATGCAGATCACGTGTGAGTATTCCCTCGGGAGATATGTAGGCCACATGCTAACAACTAGCAACTTGGTGTCTTTGCTGCAGTGTTGTTGTTTAACAGTGATATGTCCCGGTCTGCACCAGTTGTTGTTAACATTCATTATCACTCCACCGCCCCTTGCTTTGCCACTGTCTGATGTTCGGTCTGCCTATATCGCGTGGAAACCCTCCAGTTCAATGTTAGCATCTGCTGCTAATTTAGTTAGCCAAGACTCTGTGAATAGAAACAGGCTACACTCCCGGTATATGCTATCGTAGCGGGAGATAGCCGCTAGCTCATCTACCTTTCCCAGTAACGATCGTACATTCCCCATAACAACGGATGGGAGGGTGGGTCTGTACCTTATATTTCTTGCCCTCCGCCTTACTCCAGAACGACACCCACATCGTTTTCACCTCAGTTCTCCCAGCATGTCAAGTTTTTCCATTAGCACCGGGTGGCGGTTGAGTGCTAGCAGCTCTTCCCTGCTGTACTGTCTCCTGCTATAAACAGTGGCTCCGTCCACCGGCTCGGGAGACATTTGGGGCGATCTGTGTGTCCGTGATATATATGTATAGCTTTATAAATAGCTTTATAACACACCCTAGAACACTGTAAGTACTGAGTAATTTTGGGGTAATAGTTAATCTGTAGTGGAGCTGAAATAACGAGGCGGTTTTGTATTAAAAACAGGGTTTTTAATGAATAGCTCCTCTATCAAATCTCATCAGGTGTAAAGCTTGGCAGAAGGCAAGAGAGAGAACTCTGCTTCGCTTGCTGGTTAAATACAAGCACGCATAGCACCACTCATTGAAACAGCTGACGTCAGAGCCACTCATTGAAAAAGGTAACATCTCCCCGTTATCTTAATCCCCATTGTCCTGCCATCCCCTCTCCCTGTCTTGGGAGGTGATGGGAACTCCCCCTCTCGCTTTAGGGGGTAAAGGTGTCGAGTCCGTCTCCACTGCCGCATCTTGGGAGGTCCATTGTCTTTACCCCAGCGCGGGGGATGCTCTGTCCTTACTAGGTGTGAAGCTCTTTACATATGCTGTCACAAAACATTTCCACTTGTTCTAACATATGTAGATATGGGATATAAGAGTCATATATACCACAGGCCCCCCCAAACACTAGGAAAGGACATAGAAAGAATTACAGTCTAAGATAACGACTATGAAATATTATGTGTTACAACTGTTGCTACCGGAGAAATTTTCTAGCAGCTATGCTCCTAAGAAAGTTCAGTGGTAAACATAACAGCATAGTGAAATCATAAGTAGCCTTAAACTGTTGTAGCACAATTAGTGGATAATTGCGGGGTGATTGGTATCAGTCCTTGTGCTGTCTGGGCTTAATCCTTCTCCCAAAACTGCTGTAGGTTGGCTTAGGTGTCCCGCTGGGACCTTCTCGTGGTGAATCTGCATTGTGGGAAGGAAAGAGATTATTTGTTCCCTGCCTGGGGGCTGAGACTTTTCCTCTGGGGGGTCTACCACGCCGAGGCACTCGTGCCACCTGTGTAGGCTCGTCTCTCAGCAAGAAGGCAGGTTTGAGTCTGTCAACACTGACCACTTCCTTTCTGTCCCCATAATCAAGCACAAAGTGTTTGTCACCATTTTCCAGCACTCTGAACGGGCCATCATAAACTGGGCGTAACGTTGGTTTAATAGCTTCATGCTTAGCAAAAACGAACTCAGCGCTTTTCAAAGTTTGAGGAAGAAAAACTCGTGGAAAAGAGTGATGAGCTGGACCGTGGAGGGAAACCGGTCCACTGCTGCCTAAAAACCTTGGGACGGACTTCCGGTTATGGCTGCCACGTAGGACGGACGTGTCTCGCTCTGCTCTGCTCCTGGAAAAAAAAAAAATCGGCAAATAACTCTCTCATTTGGGACAGAACGTATCCCAGCATTTGGGCGAAGATATGTCGGCGAAGCCTAAGGCTGGAAAACCAGGAAAAGGAAAAAGCGAGCCGCCGAAACAGTCCAAATTAACGGACTTTCAGGTCTGTGACGCAGTAAACAAAACTCCATATATGGCGGAGGAGGCTGGCAACGCTGCGATATCTGCGGGGAATGGCGCAGATGCGCTGATGGCTGCCATGAGTTCAATGAGAGCGGACTTTTCCTCTAGATTTGATGGGATTATGACAGCGTTGGAAGGAATAAGAAAGGAATTGGGTGACTGTGTAGAACGAACGGCGCAGATGGAGCTCCGTCTCGCTAGTGCTGAAGATGACGTCACCCGTCTTCAATTAAAGGTGCGCACTTTGGAAAAAAAAAAAAAATCTCTGGAAGATAATATTTTGGATTTGGAATCTCGGTCGAGACAGAATAATTTGAGGCTGGTGGGTCTTCCAGAGGAATCAGAAGGTCGGGACGTATGTTCCTTTCTGGAAAAGTGGATTCCGGAGGTGCTGGGCAGCGAGGAGTTGCAATCAGCAGTGGTTCTGGAAAAAGCACATCGCATTGGCCCACGGAGAGATAAGGGACCGCCGAGGACCTTAATTATGAAGTTTCTTAGCAACAGAGACAGGATGAAGATCTTCAACGCTGCACGAGCTAAAAAAGGAGAGATTAAACACCAGGACCAGCAGGTGCGGTTCTACCCAGATTTGGCCACAGGAATCCAGCAATTGAGGAAGCAGTTTGATCCCGTACGTAAGGAGCTGCGCAACCTTGGGATTCGTCATGGTGTAATCTATCCTGCGAGACTGCTGACCACGTATGAGGGCAGAACCCACATCTTCAAGACCCCAGAGGAGGCGCAGGAGTTCATCAAGAAGATCAAAGAAGAAGAAGAGACTGGTGGGAGCTAAGCATGAACAAAATATAAGGTAGAATAATTAAGCATTTGCACAGGCATCTGACTGACTTGAAGTAAATAGTAAGTTTACAAAATATAGATTGTATTATATATTAAAAAAACAAAACAAAAACAAAACAAACAAAAAAAAAAAACTATGATGTACAAAGTTGTTAAAAATTTTGGAGTTAAGTTGGAAAACTACAGAGGAGAGTTAATGTTACGTCATTAAAAGCAGTAGAGTTAGGGTGATTGGGAGGATGAAGAAGGAGTGGCTTAGGCTGTTCCCCGTGGGTGTGGAACGGTCGATGGCTATATCGGGAGACAGAATTTTTCTTTTGATTTTGGGGGGTTTGCCACAAGTGTGGGAAGGGGAAATTTGTTTGTGTGTAGTTTGTAGGATGAATGTTCAACCACTCATGTTTTTGCTTCTCTGTATGAGCATGTTTACACTGCAAGGTAATCCCAAACTCTCTATTGATCATGGACCAAAGTGTTAATCTTAATTTAACTTCATGGAATTGCAGAGGTCTACAAAATTTAAAAAAACTTAAACAAGTTATGAATAAAATAAAGGACATGGGTTCAAGAATTGTGTTTTTACAAGAAACTCATCTGATAGAGGAGGATGTTAAAAGAATTAGGAGTAGATGGCAGGGAAGTGTATTCACCTCTTCATTTTCATCCCGAGCCAGGGGAGTTATGACTCTCATACATAAATCAGTTCCTTTTCAAGTGAAAAATGTAATTGGAGACAAATTTGGAAGATATGTAATCATTCAAGGTTCTTTGCTATTAGAAAATATAAATCTTGTGAACTTATATGGTCCCAATATAGATGATCAGAAGTTCTTTGCTAATTTATTTCTCATCTTATCATCACTTACAGGGCAACATATAATAGCAGGGGATTTTAATTGTACATTGAATCCAGGTGTGGATAGATCAACAGGACTGGATTGTACGCACATTGGATGTAGGATGACTATTAATCATTTTATGAAAGAATTGAGATTGTTAGATATATGGAGAGAAATGAAACCACAAGTTAAAGCCTATTCTTGTTATTCCAGTACCTACAAGACATTCTCACGTATTGATTATTTTTTGATTTCCACAGAATTAAGGTCCAAGATTCAAAACTGCTTTTATGATAACATCGTGATCTCTGATCATGCACCCTGTTGTCTAATATATGTAGATAAAAAATTGACAAAGGAATCAGGTAGATGGCAATTTCAGCATAAATGGCTTCAGGATGAGGAATTTGTCAAGTATATAGAAAAACAGATAGACGAGTTCTTTGACATCAATACTACACAAACATCAGCATGTGTAAAGTGGGAGGCTTTCAAAGCTTTTATTAGGGGACATATTATTAGTTATACAGGATCAAAATCTAAGAAGACTCGAGAGGAGAGAGCTAAATTGGAACATAAAATAAAAAGTCTTCAGGAAAAAGTGTATGCAGGAAGTGACCCAAGGTTGGAGAATGAATTACTGATTTTGAGAGCTGAATACGACAAAAAATCAGCGAATAGAGCTGCCTCGAGTCTTCTAAGATTGAAACAATCTTTTTATGAACAAGGTGAAAAATCAGGAAAATTATTAGCATGGCAGATTAAACAATTGGAAATTAAAACACCAATTACCAGTATTATAAGTAACGGACAGGTAGTTATAGATCCTTTAGAAATTAATAGAGCCTTTAGAGATTACTATGAAAAATTATATGATACCAAAAATGAACCTGATTTAACAAAACTAAATGGGTTTTTGAACGAACTATCTATACCGTGTATACCAAATGAAAACAGGGAGATATTGGAGTCTAAAATTAGTCAAGAAGAAGTTGGGCTAGCCATTGATAATATGAAATCAGGAAAAAGTGCAGGACCAGATGGTCTTCCAGTTGACCTTTATAAAAAATTTAAGAATAAATTAATAAAACCTTTTTTGGAAATGGTTTTAGAAGCATTTCAAAATAATAATTTACCATCATACATAAATAATGCCTTAATTATACTGCTGCCAAAACCAGGTAAGCCCTCTAATAAATGTGAAAATATGAGACCAATAAGCCTATTAAACGCCGACCTTAAGATAATCTGTAAAATTTTAGCAAGACGAATACAAGAAATTTTACCAAATATTATTAATCGAGATCAGAATGGCTTTATAAAGGGTAGACAAGGCTTCCATAATGTAAGAAGACTATTTAATATTATTTATTTTAATAAAGAAGCACCGGATACAGCTCTCCTATCATTGGACGCCGAAAAGGCCTTTGATAGAGTTGAATGGCCCTTTCTTTTTGAAGTCCTACAAAGGTTTGGACTTGGAAATAATTTCATAAAATGGGTTCAAATAATATACAATAATGCTACAGCAGAAATCCTAACAAATAACAATATTTCAAAACCAATAAAAATCAATAGAGGATGCCGACAAGGCTGTCCACTTCCACCTTTACTGTTTACTATGGCAATTGAACCTTTAGCGATAGCGATACGTTTACATTCACAAATATATGGAATTAAAGTTGGACCAACAGAACATAAAATCTCCCTGTACGCCGATGATATGATTTTGTTTATGTCGAATCTAAAAAAATCAATTCCAACCTTGTTGAATTTAATAAAGAATTTTGGGGAAATATCAGGATATAAAATAAATAAAACTAAATCTTCAATATTAATGCTAAATGAGACCCAGAGAAATTACCCAGCCCCTGAGGTAAATCAATTCAATGTTGTAAATCAGTTTAAATATTTAGGAATCCAAATTATGCCTAAGCTAGAATCAGTCGCCAGTGTCAACTATGAAGCCTTAATGTCAGATATCAATGAGTTAACTCAGAGATGGATGTCACTACCAATGTCGATGATCGGGAGAATCAATATACTTAAAAGTAATATTTTACCTAAAATACTTTATTTATTTCAATACATTCCCTTATCACCACCTTTAGATCTATTCTCAAGAATAAAAAAAAAGTTAGTGGAATTTATATGGAACAACAGGAGGGCTAGATTACGTTTGTCTTTATTATATTTACCATTTGATCGTGGAGGTCTGAAATGTCCAAATTTTATGTTGTATTATTGGTCGGCACAACTGAGGTCTATGACATATTATTTTTCATCAAATGATCTCCCTCACTGGACTGAAATGGAATCATACAATTTACCTTTACCTCTTCCCATATTCATATACTCAGATTCGGCAAAAAAATTACAAAAACAAGTTAAAAATCCATTTGTAAAGCATATGATCAAAATATGGTGTGAAGCTAAAAACTATTTAAAAGAACCACAGTTATTGTCACAATTTAGTCCAATATGGGGTAATCAATATTTTAAACCAGGGAGAGCGGACGCTGTATTTAAAGTATGGAATTTAAAAGGGATACAAAAGATTCAGGATTTATATTTGCCATGTGCAGACAACATAATGTCTTTTGAAGAGCTGAGGATCAAATTTAATCTCAATAGAACACATTTTTTTAAATATCTTCAACTTAGAAACTTTATTCGATCAAATCAAAATAAAGCTCTCACTCGACCTATTTATTCATCCTTGGAAAAAATGATGATGAAAGATAGTAAAAGAAAGGGTATTATTTCAGAGTTTTATAACTCACTGACACTATCTTCAAGTGAAAATTCACTGAAAAGATTAAACTACTGGAAAGAAGATCTGCAAATTGAAATTTCAGAGGAACAATGGGAATTGGCTTGTACAGAAGCTCAAACCAAATCAATAAATGCACGCCTTAAATTGATACATTTCAAATGGTTAATGCGGATGTATGTTACACAGGAGGAGTTAAATAGATACAACAAAAATATACCAGATACATGCACAAAATGCATGGAAAGTAAAGGAACCCTATTTCATTGTTTATGGGAATGTAGATTAATAAGAATGTTTTGGGAAGAGGTGAGGGTAACAATTGAAAAAATAATCTCAAAACAAATCATATTGAATCCTAAACTGTTTTTGTTGGGTCTGTACCCAGAAAAGCATAATTTTAATAAAAGTGAAAGAACATTCATAGACCTCAGTTTGCTTAATGCCAAAAAATGTATTGCACTATTATGGAAAAAGACTCATAGACCAGATGTGACTCAGTGGTTAAGACAGATGTTAACAAACCTTCCATTAGAAAGAATAACATATATACTAAAATCAAAGGAAATTGTGTTTGAGAATATATGGAGACCTTTTATTGATTATGTAAAAAATTTAAACATAACTCTTGAAGAAGAAGGTGAATGATGTGTGTGGACCTTGTAAATTCCAAACTGGTGAACATAATATGTATACTTATGTATTGGATTGTCTAGACTAAACAGAGGAGCATTGTTGAAGACTTGATTTTGTTGGTGGTTGTTGGTGTTTTTAGTGCATTTTTTTTTTTTCGTAGTACTTTAGTGTTAGTGTTTGATTGTTTGTATCATGTTTGTTAAAAAAAAAAAAAAAAAAAAAAAAAAAAAAAAAAATAAATCTTCAATATTAATGCTAAATGAGACCCAGAGAAATTACCCAGCCCCTGAGGCAAATCAATTCAATGTTGTAAATCAGTTTAAATATTTAGGAATCCAAATTATGCCTAAGCTAGAATCAGTCGCCAGTGTCAACTATGAAGCCTTAATGTCAGATATCAATGAGTTAACTCAGAGATGGATGTCACTACCAATGTCGATGATCGGGAGAATCAATATACTTAAAAGTAATATTTTACCTAAAATACTTTATTTATTTCAATACATTCCCTTATCACCACCTTTAGATCTATTCTCAAGAATAAAAAAAAAGTTAGTGGAATTTATATGGAACAACAGGAGGGCTAGATTACGTCTGTCTTTATTATATTTACCATTTGATCGTGGAGGTCTGAAATGTCCAAATTTTATGTTGTATTATTGGTCGGCACAACTGAGGTCTATGACATATTATTTTTCATCAAATGATCTCCCTCACAGGACTGAAATGGAATCATACAATTTACCTTTACCTCTTCCCATATTCATATACTCAGATTCGGCAAAAAAATTACAAAAACAAGTTAAAAATCCATTTGTAAAGCATATGATCAAAATATGGTGTGAAGCTAAAAACTATTTAAAAGAACCACAGTTATTGTCACAATTTAGTCCAATATGGGGTAATCAATATTTTAAACCAGGGAGAGCGGACGCTGTATTTAAAGTATGGAATTTAAAAGGGATACAAAAGATTCAGGATTTATATTTGCCATGTGCAGACAACATAATGTCTTTTGAAGAGCTGAGGATCAAATTTAATCTCAATAGAACACATTTTTTTAAATATCTTCAACTTAGAAACTTTATTCGATCAAATCAAAATAAAGCTCTCACTCGACCTATTTATTCATCCTTGGAAAAAATGATGATGAAAGATAGTAAAAGAAAGGGTATTATTTCAGAGTTTTATAACTCATTGACACTATCTTCAAGTGAAAATTCACTGAAAAGATTAAACTACTGGAAAGAAGATCTGCAAATTGAAATTTCGGAGGAACAATGGGAATTGGCTTGTACAGAAGCTCAAACCAAATCAATAAATGCACGCCTTAAATTGATACATTTCAAATGGTTAATGCGGATGTATGTTACACCGGAGGAGTTAAATAGATATAACAAAAATATACCAGATACATGCACAAAATGCATGGAAAGTAAAGGAACCCTATTTCATTGTTTATGGGAATGTAGATTAATAAGAATGTTTTGGGAAGAGGTGAGGGTAACAATTGAAAAAATAATCTCAAAACAAATCATACTGAATCCTAAACTGTTTTTGTTGGGTCTGTACCCAGAAAAGCATAATTTTAATAAAAGTGAAAGAACATTCATAGACCTCAGTTTGCTTAATGCCAAAAAATGTATTGCACTATTATGGAAAAAGACTCATAGACCAGATGTGACTCAGTGGTTAAGACAGATGTTAACAAACCTTCCATTAGAAAGAATAACATATATACTGAAATCAAAGGAAATTGTGTTTGAGAATATATGGAGACCTTTTATTGATTATGTAAAAAATTTAAACATAACTCTTGAAGAAGAAGGTGAATGATGTGTGTGGACCTTGTAAATTCCAAACTGGTGAACATAATATGTATACTTATGTATTGGATTGTCTAGACTAAACAGAGGAGCATTGTTGAAGACTTGATTTTGTTGGTGGTTGTTGGTGTTTTTAGTGCATTTTTTTTTTTTGTAGTACTTTAGCGTTAGTGTTTGATTGTTTGTATCATGTTTGTTAAAAAAAAAAAGGTTCAATAAAGATATTGTGGAAAAAAAAAAAAAAAACCTTGGGACGGGAAAGTGTCCTGGTTCTGGGTTCTCTGGTAAAAATTCTCCTGGGAGTCTGATAGGCTGGGCAAAAACTGATTCTGCAGGAGAAGCGTCTAAATCCTCTTTAGGTGCTGCACGCAACCCCAATAAAACCCAGGGAAGTTTATTAACCCAATTTGTGTCCGTTAGTGAGGCCCTGAGGGCAGCCTTTAAGGACCTGTGAAAACGCTCGCATAACCCATTGGCCTGAGGGTGATAAGCGGTGGTGCGATGAATTGTTGTCCCTAAACTGTTAGACATGGCTGACCAGAGCTCTGAGATAAACTGAGGCCCTCTGTCTGACGTGATGTCTGATGGAACACCGAAACGTGCCACCCAGTTTGCTAGAAAAACGCGAGCGACTTCCTCCGCTGTGGTTGACGCTAAAGGGACTACCTCTGGCCAGCGCGTGGTGCGGTCTATCATAGTTAGCAGGTGTGTGAAACCTTGGGAGGAAGGTAGCGGCCCCACGAGGTCGACGTGAATGTGGTCGAATCTTCTAGCAGGAATTGGAAAAGGCTCCAGAGGGGCCTTTGTGTGTCTGTGTATTTTGGCGCGTTGACAAGGAATGCAAGTTTTTGCCCATTCTCTTACGTTTTTGCGCAGGCCTGACCACACAAACTTTTCAGCAACCATTTTGACCGAGGCGCGCACACCTGGGTGCGCGAGGGAGTGAATTGCGTCGAAAATACGGCGGCGCCAAGCAGTTGGTACTAACGGGCGAGGTCGGCCGGTTGAAACGTCGCATATTAGGGGAGGCACGCCGTCGCGCAAGTTTTTTTTCTCCCTGTTGGTCCAGACAGGAGCGCGCGCACGTCTGCATCACTGCTTTGTTCTTCCGCCATGGCTGCATAATCTATCCCATCCTGGATAGGTGCTGCGTATGTGTGTGCGTTAGTGAAGAGTTCCGCTGCTGAGGCGGTGTAATCTGTCTCCTCGTGCTCTGGCGGTGTCACAGCGCGAGAGAGACAGTCAGCTACTACGTTAAGTTTGCCTGCTACGTGTCGAATGTCTGTGGTGAACTCTGAAATCGCGGCTAGCTGTCTTTGTTGTCTGCCTGACCATGGTTCTGAAATTTTAGCCATAGCAAAAGTGAGCGGCTTATGGTCCACAAAAGCCGTGAAACTCCACCCTTCTAACCAGAACTGGAAGTGGCGGATGGACAAATGAAGCGCCAGCAGCTCTCTGTCAAAAGTGCTGTATTTGCGTTCAGTTGGGTTTAGCGATTTGCTAAAGAATGCTAAAGGTTGCCAGACCCCACTGACAAGTTGTTCTACAACTGCCCCTATAGCCAGGTCTGAGGCATCTGTGGTTAGAGCAATGCGGGCTGAGGAATCTGGGTGGACTAACATTGTGGCGTTAGCTAGGGCGCTTTTTACTTCCGCGAAAGCGCGTTCGCGCTCCGGGGTCCATTCGACCGCGTTGGAAGCTTTCTTTTTTCTGAGCGCGTCATATAGGGGTTGCATGAGCTGAGCTGCGTGGGGGAGGAAACGGTTGTAAAAATTAACCATCCCCAAAAATTCCTGTAGCGACTTAACCGTTTGAGGCCGTGGAAAACTTTCTATCGCACAAACTTTGTCTGGAAGCAGAATTGCCCCTGCCGGGGAGACCCTATGTCCCAAAAAATCAATTTGTGATACGCCGAATTTGCATTTGGCTGGATTGATTATAAGTCCGTGCTCTTCCAGCCTCTGAAAAACGGTAGTGAGGTGCTGTTCGTGTTCTTCCTCGGATGAACTGGCTACCAGCATGTCATCGAGGTAGACAAAAACAAAGGGTAGGTCGCGTAGGACTGCGTCCATCATCCGTTGAAAAGTTTGAGCCGCGCCTTTGAGGCCGAATGGCATTCTTAGGAATTCAAAAAGGCCGAAAGGGGTTATAACCGCTGTTTTAGGAATATCTTCAGCTCGGACTGGGACTTGGTGATAACCGCGGACTAAGTCTATTTTTGAAAAAATGTGCGCACCTGCTAAATGTAATGAAAAATCCTGAATGTGAGGAATGGGGTAGCGGTCATGCGCTGTAGCGTTGTTTAGCCTGCGGTAATCTCCGCACGGTCTCCAAGAACCGTCGGATTTCGGGACCATGTGAAGTGGTGAAGCCCAAGGGCTCTTTGAACGTCGGCAAATGCCTAATTTTTCAAGAGCTGCAAATTCGTCCCTTGCCATGTTGAGCTTGGCCGCGTCTAAGCGGCGAGCTTTGGCAAAAACGGGAGGTCCCGTTGTTGGAATGAAGTGTTTAACCCCGTGTTTGGCTACAGTGGCTGAGAATTTGGGGGTTGTGAGTGCTGGAAATTGGGTGAGGAGTTGCTCAAACTTACCTCCCGCTGTGGTGACGTTGGCCTGCACAGGTGGTGGGGAAACTCGAGCTGAACATGGAATAGAAGCAAAAGATAGTGCATTAACCAGGCGCCTGTTTGCAAGATCCACTAATAACCCATATGCACACAGAAAATCTGCGCCTAACAAGTTAAAGCTCACCGCTGCTACAACAAACGTCCATCTGTAGCTGCGGCCGTGGATAAGGAGGTGCAGGCTCTTTTCGCCGAACGTGTCGATGTCAGAGCCGTTGGCTGCCACTGCTCCGTTGCCCCGGGTGCCCATGGTTCGATCTGCGTGGGAGGGCATGACGAAACTCAGCTGAGCTCCCGTGTCGATGAGGAACTGCTTGCCTGTGTATCCATCCGTCACGTATAACAGCTTATTCTTCTCGCCGAGAACCGCTGCTGTTAATGGCCCTCGGCTTTGGCGTTTCCACGACATCGTAAACTTGCAGGGGGGAACGCATTTGCGGGCTTTCTCTGCGAAGCGGTGGTGATAATAGCAGACGTCGTTCTGCTCGTTGCGCTTGGGCCGCGCCGCTGTCACCGTGGGTTGAGTCTCTCCAAGGCTCGGGGTGTCAGTTTTCAGATCTGCGGGTGCCACTGTGGGTGTCCGTTCTCTGCAGGCGTTGACGAGCCGGTAAGCCTCGTTGGCCAGTGTGCGGAAATCCTGATGATTATTGCACTTCATACTGGCGAGTGTCCCTCTTAAATGCGGTGGTAGCGTGCTGAGGAAAATGAATTGGAAAAGGAAATTATCATTATCCTCCTCCTTGAGTTGTAGCAAATCCTCCATGAGGGTCCTCGGATTGCTCCCTCTGTGGCCGTAGACCGCCAGGATCCTCTCGGCTCTTTCCTCCGCTGACGGGACATAATTCGCCACGATGGTCGCCTTGAGTGTCTCATATTTGTCCCGGGCTGGTGGTCGCCGGACCAAGCTCCGCACACACTTCGAAGTGGCGGAGTCGAGTTTGGAGACGATATGGTAAAACTTAATATCGTCTGCTGTGATGCCCGCCAGTACAAACTGGGCTTCAGCTTGCTGAAACCAAGAGGCGGGGTCTTCTTGCCAGAAGTCTGGCAGGTTGACAGCAACGGTGTTAGTGCACACCATCACTGTTGTGCCCGCCGGGTGAGAGTGCCTTGCCTTGGCACTCACGGCGGTGCTGGAGCTCGGTTGAGCTCTCTCAGTGCTCTCTGCCGTGGGGAACAGCTGTCTGCTTGTTCCCTCGTCTGCGTCGTCGCTGGCGTATGCCAGAGTCACCATGGATGAGCAGCTTGAAGAACGCCTCCGGTCCATATTCTCGCGTCAGGGTCACCAGTGTAGTGGAGCTGAAATAACGAGGCGGTTTTGTATTAAAAACAGGGTTTTTAATGAATAGCTCCTCTATCAAATCTCATCAGGTGTAGAGCTTGGCAGAAGGCAAGAGAGAGAACTCTGCTTCGCTCGCTGGTTAAATACAAGCACGTATAGCACCACTCATTGAAACAGCTGACGTCAGAGCCACTCATTGAAAAAGGTAACATCTCCCCGTTATCTTAATCCCCATTGTCCTGCCATCCCCTCTCCCTGTCTTGGGAGGTGATGGGAACTCCCCCTCTCGCTTTAGAGGGTAAAGGTGTCGAGTCCGTCTCCACTGCCGCGTCTTGGGAGGTCCATTGTCTTTACCCCGGCGCGGGGGATGCTCTGTCCTTACTAGGTGTGAAGCTCTTTACATATGCTGTCACAAAACATTTCCACTTGTTCTAACATATGTAGATATGGGATATAAGAGTCATATATACCACAAATCAAAATACTCATATAAAAGCCCAGAACCTTGTAAGTAACAGGTAATTTTGGGGTAATTACTAATGAGGAAAAATTCTGTGGTAATTACGAATAAGCAAAATACCCATATAACAGTCCGGAATGCTGTAAGTACAGAGTAATTTAGGGGTAATAATTAATAAACAAAATAACAGCCCAGAACCCTGTAAGTACCAAGTAATTTTGTGTTAGTTACTAATGTGCAAAAATTTCGGGGTAATCACTAATGAGCAAAATACCTTTATAGCACAGCCCAGAATGCTGTAAGTTCCGAGTAATTTAGGAATAGTAATTAATAAGCAGAAACATACTAGTACTGGACAATTTGGGGGTAATATTTAGTATGCAAAATACATGTATAACACAGGCGTGAACGCAGTAAGTAGCGGGTAATTTACGGTTAATAATTAATAAGCAAAAAACCCATATAACAGCTCAGAACCCTGCAAGTACTGGGTCGTCGGCCTCCGTCGGTCTATGATGACCATGGAAGAAAATCCTAAACGTCTACTCTACTGGAACAGCACCGCCTATGGCTGAACAGGCCGATGCGCACTGGTGTTCTATCTTCCAGCGTTGCGCATTGGTAGGATTCAAGCCTGGGCAGGAAGATATGGAGGACAAGATGTTACCCATGCAGCATGTCCCCCCTCTCCACGTCACTGATGAATCCAAAGGAACAGCAGGGCTGCTATAGTTTGGCACCAGCGCCGTCGCAGGAGCTGCCAGAACGATGTTGAGCACAACAGAGAACTGCCTTAGGGGCTCCGACTCCGGATTTTTCCTCAGGGTTGACTCCCGAAGCCTTTCCCGTGACCGGGTGTGCCGCAAGGCAGCGGAGGTTTGAAATCAGGGTTTACCTTCCCCTAGATGGGCTACCTTCCCAGGTTGACGAGCCACCATCTACCTGAAGCATCTGGTTTTAAGGCACCAGAGATCCACCCTCGCCCCTTCTCCTATTAGTAAAAGCAGTTCCGCCGGGCTTAGAGGCTAAACCACACGGGCAGGCTAGGAGTTGGACTTAGTTGTCAGAGGCTTTTTGAGATGCACGCCATAAGGAGCATTTTATGAGCACTGGGAACTTAACCCCAGTACCGCTCCTGGCTATGACAACCTTGGAATTTCAGGGTAGTATTTAATATGCAAAAACCTGTATAACAAAGCCTAGAACACTGTAAGTACCAGGTAATTTCAGGGTAATTACTAATAATTATGTCTTCTTTTTAGTCACTACTTTCCATAGACTCATAAGGATCATCATCTATTGAACCTAGTAGTAGCCTATGTAGTATATAAAGTTATCTAAGCATTCTGTTACTTCCCTGGGTAACTCCATTTTCTATTATGCTGTGTGTATTTCCTAGATTGGGATTAATAAAGTCCATCCATCCATCCATCCATTACAATTAAGATTAGTTTGAACAATTAAACTTGTATAAAGCATGGAAAACTGCTAAATTATTACCAGGGGTGGCTCGTGGAAGAAGGCAAAGGAGGCAGAGCTTCCTCAGAAATTTGAGAAGAAATGATTCAAACATTGTGATAATAAATGTGCTTGATATTATATGTATATTATTGTGTGACATGTAGACAATCCTGTGGGAACATTAATCAGTCAATCAGAAATTAGTTCCTTTTTTAACTTAGAAGGCGAGAATACTTTCTGAAAATAATGTAGTCAATCAGAAATCAGTTTATATTTGTTGCAATGGAAAATTCACTATCTCCTTGCATTGAAACAAATAAACAAAGGAGGCAAACCTCTAATCAATCACAGTCCTACTTTTGACAACATCCCCATATGAAGTATTTCAACGCTCTGAATACAACAGGTTTTCATATCCAGCAGTAGTTGCTTGCTACAAGTTTAAGAAACTACAACTTGAACGCCAGCTTCAGATAAAAACAGTCCAAGACCTTTCCCTAAACTGGACATTAGACAGGATACAGCAGGACGGCGCTCAGGATACCTGGACGAGTGGAGCTAACCCACTTAGCACCGTTAGCCTTGGCTTTGCATTTTGCAACCGCTAAATTAAAACTGGATTTGATGACTTCCGGTTATGGCGGCCACGTAGGAAGATGTGTTTCACACTGCTCTGCTCCTAAAAATAAAAAGTTTACTAAAACTCTCTTAATTGGAACAAAAACCCATCCCAGCGTTTAGGCGCGGATATGGTAAAGAACAAGGCTGGGAAATTAGGTGGAGGAAAAAGCAATTCGACAAAACAACCCAAGCTAACAGACTTCCACGCTCGAGGCGAAACAGAAAAGGCTCCGGGGACGATGGCGGAGGATGTAGCCAGTGGCGGAGCGGGAGCTGCTGAGGAGGGGACAAGCGCGGTGCTCGCTGCCATCAGCTCCATGAGAGCAGAGTTTTCGTCTAAATTTGATGGAATTATAGCAGCAATAGAAGGAATGAGAAAGGAAATAAGCGACTGTATGGAATGAGTATCGCAGGCGGATCTCCGAATTTCAAGCGCTGAAGATGACGTCACCAGCCTACAATCAAAGTTGCAAACACTGGAATTAAAATGGAAACGTCTGGAAGATAGTGTCCTGGACTTGGAATCCCGCTCGCGACGGAATAATTTGAGGCTGGTGGGCCTCCCGGATTCCAGAAGCGCTGAACAACGCGGACCTGCAGTCATCGGTAGTTTTAGAGAGAGCTCATCGAATTGGCCCACCGAGAGACAATAAGACACCACCGAGGACACTGATTATGAAGTTCTTCAACTTCAGGGACAAGATGACGATCACCAAGGCGGCGCGAGCTAAAGGGGAAATTAAATACCAGGATCAACAGGTGCGGTTCTACCCAGACTTTGCCACAGGAATTCAACAATTAAGGAGGCAGTTCGACCCCGCCCGCAAAGAGCTGCGCAACCTCGGGATTCGTCACAGAGTGATTCATCCAGCAAGACTGCTGGTCACATATAAGGGCAGAACCCACATCTTCAAGACCCCTCAAGAGGCGCAGGAGCTCATTAAGCAGATCCAAGAGGAGACTGGTGGGAGCTAAGCATGAACATGACAAAGGTAGAACATTTAAGCATTTGTACAGGCATCTGATTGATCTGAAACATATAACATGTCTACAAAATACAGACTGTATTTAAAAAAAAAAAAAGCTATGATGTACAAAGTTGCTATAAAACTTTGAAGTTATGTTGAAAAAACTACAGAAGAGAGTTAATGTCATTAAAAATAGTAGTAGAGTCAGGGTGATTGAGAGGAGAAAGAGAGAGTGGTTTGACTGATCCTCGCAGGTGTGGAACAGTCACTAGCTATAACGGGAGACGGAATTTTTTTGATTTTGGGGGGATAACCACGAATGTGGGGAAAGGGAATCTGTTTTTGTTTTTGTTTGGTTTGTAGGATGAATGTTCTATCATCCATGTTTTTGCTTCTCTGTATGAGCGTGTTCATATTGCAAGGTAATCTCAAACTCCTTATTGATCATAGATCAAAGCGTCAATCTTAATTTAACTTCATGGAATTGCAGAGGTCTACAAAATCTAAAAAAACTTAAACAAGTTATGAATAAAATAAAAGACATAGATTCAAAAATTGTATTTTTACAAGAAACTCATCTAATAGAGGAGGATGTAAAAAGAATTAGGAGAAGATGGCAAGGTAACGTGTTCACCTCATCATTTTCATCCCAAGCTAGGGGAGTTATGATTCTCATACACAAAACAGTCCCAGTTCAAGTGAAAAATGTAATTGGAGACAAATTTGGAAGATATCTAATCATCCAAGGATCTTTGTTATTAGAAAATATAAATCTGGTGAACTTATACGGCCCCAATATTGATGATCAAAACTTCTTTGTTAATTTATTCCTTACTTTATCATCACTTACAAGGCAACATATAATAGCAGGGGATTTTAATTGTACATTGAATCCCAGTATAGACAGATCAACAGGACTGGACTGTATGCACAATGGATGCAGGATGACTATTAATCATTTTATGAAAGAATTGAGATTGCTAGATATATGGAGAGAAACGAAACCACAAGTCAAAGCCTATTCTTGTTATTCTAATACCTATAAGACATTCTCACGTATTGACTACTTTTTGATCTCAACAGAATTAAGGTCCAAGATTCAAAACTGTTTCTATGATAACATTGTGATCTCTGATCATGCACCCTGCTGTCTAATATATGTAGATAAGAAATTGACAAAGGATCCAGGTAGGTGGCATTTTCAGCATCAATGGCTTCAGGATGAGGAATTTGTTAAGTACATAGAAAAACAGATAGAGTTCTTTGATATTAATACTACACAAACAATGGCATGTATAAAGTGGGAGGCTTTCAAAGCTTTTATTAGGGGGCATATTATTAGTTATACAGGTTCAAAATCTAAGAAGACTTGAGAGGAGAGAGTCCAATTGGAACGTAAAATAAAAATTCTTCAAGAAAAGGTGTATGCAGGAAGTAAACCACAGTTAGAGAACGAATTACTGATTCTGAGAGCTGAATATGATAAAAAATCAGCGAATAGAGCTGCCTCGAGTCTTCTAAGATGGAAGCAAACTTTTTATGAACAAGGTGAAAATACATATGTACATATAAATATATATATATATACTGTATATACTGTATATATACTGTATATATATATATATATATATATATATATATATATATATATATATATATATATATATATATACAGTATATATGGACACACAGTGCGGAGTATTGTAGCTAGATGGGATAGATATATAAATATATAAACACAGTGCGGAGCATTGTAGCTGGATGGAATAAATATGTAAATATATAAACACACACAGTGTGGAGCATTGTTGCTAGATAGAGTAAATATGTAAATATATATAAACACACAGTGCAGAGCATTGTAGCTAGATGGAATAAATATGTAAATATATAAACACACACAGTGCGGAGCATTGTAGCTAGATGGAATGAAACAGCACAATCGTCTACTTAGTTATCCTACATGGTATGATTATGTACCCATACATATTCTCACCCTCCATAGCGACCGGTGTTTTCCTAGTTGTATGCCGGAGGGGACCATTGTGTAAGTCTATTGCGTCTTTTGCATTCAAAACTATTAGGTTGTCACGTCTTTTTGCTATCTCTGCGAGCAGCCCTACTTTGGTTGTACAGTCTGACAGCCGTAGGTAGGAAGGACCTGCGAAACCTCTCGGTTGTGCACCTAGGATGATGTAGTCTGCTGCTAAATGAGCTCCTCAGTGCATTCAGTATGTCCTGCATAGGGTGGAACTCGGACTCCAGCAGAGATGACAGTTTAGCCACCATCCTTCTCTCTCCCATCTCTTCCACTGGGTCAAGGCGCTGCCCCAGGACAGAGCTAGCTTTCTTGATCAGTTTGTTCAGTCTCTTCCTATCGGCTGCTGTAATGCCACTGCCCCAGCAGACCACTCCAAAAGTGATGGCTGATGCCACCACTGTGTGATAGAATGTCTTAGAATGTCTTAGAATTTAAAACACCAATTACCAGTATTAAAAGTAACGGACAGGTAGTTATAGATCCTGTAGAAATTAATAGTGCCTTTAGAGATTATTATGAAAAACTATATGATACAAAAAATGAAACTGACTTAACAAAACTAAATGGGTTTTTGGGTGGATTATCTATACCGTGTATTCCAAATGAAAACAGGGAGATACTGGAGTCTAAAATTAGTCAAGAAGCGGTTGAGCAAGCCATTGATAATATGAAATCAGGAAAAAGAGCAGGACCAGATGGTCTTCCAGCTGACCTCTATAAAAAATTTAAGAATAAATTAATAAAACCACTTTTGGAAATGGTTTTAGTGTAGCGGGTTGAATTCAACCCCCCCACAACACACAGAGACAGTCAGCTCGCACTCCTGGGTTTTTTCCGCTGCATGCTGCGTTTACAGCTGTGAGGTTAAAGTGTCATCCATGCATTGTGTTCATGCATCCTGTCTGTACCTCTGATATGCAAATGCCCAGATTGACTGCTGTGAATGTCTTTGATGTATTGTCTGAGTTGAGTATATATGCTGCACTGTTCTGTAAATCTGCCTCCCATTCTGATTCTGCAACTGCTACTGCTGGACACACACACCGTGTGTCTCCTCTCCTCTTTGAGAGCTGGAGGAATGAAGCTGCAGCCTGCTCAAGCCATGGGCTGCAGCCGAGTTCTGATGAAGGCGGGTGATAATAAAGCTATTTAAAAATCCAACGCTGCCTTTATTCCATCATCCGCTTTATTAGAAGCATTTCAAAATGGTAATTTATCACCATACATGAATAATGCCTTAATTATACTGTTGCCAAAACCAGATAAACCCCCTAATAAATGTGAAAACATGAGACCCATAAGCCTATTAAATGCTGATCTTAAAATAATCTGTAAAATTTTAGCAAAACGACTACAAGAAATATTACCAAATATTATTAACCGAGATCAGAATGGCTTTATAATGGGAAGACAAGGCTTCCATAATGTAAGAAGACTATTTAATATTATTTATTCCAATAAAGAAGCACCGGATACAGCTCTCCTATCATTGGACGCCGAAAAGGCCTTTGATAGGGTCGAATGGCCCTATCTTTTTGAAGTCCTACAAAGGTTTGGACTTGGAAATAATTTGATAAAATGGGTCCAGATAATATACAATAATGCTACAGCAGAAATCCTAACAAACAGCAATATCTCAAAATCAATAAAAATCAATAGAGGATGTCGGCAAGGCTGTCCACTTTCACCCTTATTGTTTACTATGGCAATTGAACCTTTAGCGATGGCAGTACATTTACATCCACAAATATATGGAATTAAAGTAGGACCAATAGAACATAAAATCTCCCTGTATGCCGATGACATAATTTTGTTTATGTCGAATTTTAAAAAATCAATTCCGACCTTGTTAAATTTAATAAAGAACTTTGGGGAAATATCAGGATATAAAATAAATAAAACAAAATCTTCAATATTAATGCTAAATGAGACCCAGAGAAATCACCCAGCTCCTGAGGTA
The DNA here is from genome assembly GCA_020510985.1 of Pholidichthys leucotaenia. NCBI lineage: Eukaryota > Metazoa > Chordata > Actinopteri > Cichliformes > Pholidichthyidae > Pholidichthys > Pholidichthys leucotaenia. Next base: position 45,067,786 of record CM035836.1, read on the forward strand.
AACCAATTCAATGTTGTAAATCAGTTTAAATATTTAGGAATTCAAATTTTGCCTAAGCTAGAATCAGTCGCCAATGCCAACTATGAAGCCTTAATGACAGATATTAATGAGTTACTTCAGAGATGGATGTCACTACCAATGTCGATGATCGGGAGAATTAATATACTTAAAAGTAATATCTTACCAAAAATACTTTATTTATTTCAAAACATTCCTTTACCACCACCTTCAGATCTATTCTCAAGAATTAAAAAAAAGTTAGTGGAATTTATATGGAACAATAGGAAGGCTAGATTACGTTTGTCCTTACTATATTTACCATTTGATCGTGGCGGTCTGAAATGTCCAAACTTTATGTTGTATTACTGGTCAGCACAACTGAGGTCTATGACATATTATTTTTCATCAAATGATCTTCCTCGCTGGACTGAAATGGAATCATACAATTTACCTTTACCTCTTCCCATATTCATATACTCAGACTCGGCTAAAAAATTACAGAAACAAGTTAAAAATCCAATTGTAATGCACATGATCAAAATATGGTGTGAAACCAAAAAATATTTAAAAGAACCACACTTACTGTCACAATTTAGCCCAATATGGGGTAATCAATATTTTACACCAGGGAGAGTGGATGCTGTATTTAAAGTATGGAATTTAAAAGGGATTCAAAAGATTCAAGACTTACATTTGTCACGTTCAGATAACATAATGTCTTTTGAAGAACTTAGGATTAAATTCAATCTTAATAGAACACATTTTTTTAAATATCTTCAACTTAGAAATTTTATTCGATCAAATCAAAATAATGCTCTCACCCGACCTACTTATTCATCCTTGGAAAAAACTTTGATGAAAGATAGTAAGAGAAAAGGTATTATTTCAGAGTTTTATAACTCATTGACACTATTCTCAAGTAAAAACTCACAGAAAAGACTGAATTATTGGAAAGAAGACCTGCAAATTGAAATTTCAGAGGAACAATGGGAAATGGCTTGTGCAGAAGCTCAAACCAAATCAATAAATGTACGTCTTAAACTGATACATTTTAAATGGTTAATGAGGATGTATGTTACACCAGTGGAGTTAAATAGATACAACAAAAACATACCAGATACATGCACAAAATGTATGGAAAGTAAAGGAACCCTATTTCACTGTTTATGGGAATGTAGAAAAATCAGAATGTTTTGGGAAGAGGTGAGGGTAACAATTGAAAAAATAATTTCAAAACAATTCACATTGAACCCTAAACTGTTTTTGTTGGGTCTGTATCCAGAAAAACATAACTTTAATAAGAGTGAAAGAGCATTCATAAACCTCGGTTTGCTTAATACCAAAAAATGTATTGCACTACTGTAGAAAAAGACTCATAGACCAGATGTGACTCAGTGGTTAAGACAGATGTTAACAAACCTTCCACTAGAAAGAATAACATATATACTGAAATTAAAGGAAAATGTGTTTGAGAATATATGGAGACCTTTCATTGATTATGTAAAGAAATTAAACATAACTTCTGAAGAAGAAGGTGAATGATATGTGTGGACCTTGCAAATTCCAAACTGGTGAATGTATATTATGTATTCTTATGTAGTAGATTACCTAGACTAAACAGAGGAGCATTGTTGTTGACTTGCTTTTGTTAATGGTTGTTGTTGTTTTTAGTACTTTTTTTTGCTGTTGTTAGTGGGTTTTTTTTAATTTTTAAATTACTTTAGTGTTAGTGTTTGACTGTTTGTGCCATGTTTGTAAAAAAAAGGTTCAATAAAAAATATTGTGGAAAAAAAAAACTGGATTTGATGACAGGAAGATTTTTCTAGATCCATGTAAAGACACTGTAACCAGTGAGTTAAAATCTGTTTCTCTACTTTACGCTGTTTTATTTTCAACTCTTTACATAATTGCGGGAAATATTTTTCATTGGTGCTCAGGTTGACTCAAGGTGTGTTCACACCAAACACGAATGGGCAAATTCTTCCCGTGGCACGATTACATTATAACTCAATGTGAACACACGAACAGACATGAATTCCCCTTCTGAGTGGGATGCAGACAGGCAAAGTTCTGCAGCTGTGTTCAACCTGCTGTGGAAATTCCCAAAACACCGTCATGCTTAGGTTTACATTATCCGACGGAAGGCTCACCTGAAAATGTTGTCCCTGCCTCCAAAACTTCACAAGATGATGGGTATTTTGGTTGCTAGCTTGCTAGTCTTGTTAGCACGTCCATGGCAGGAATCCAGGGGTAAATAACTCCGACATCCCGATTCAGCTGAAGAACTCCCGGTCCTCTTGTTTCCAGGTGAGTGAGTCTCATTTTCAAACTTGTTTACTCTGCAATGGTGATACTTTTACTCCGGTGATAGCAGAATCTCAAAGCCAGCACATTATCTCGGGTATGAACGCACAAATGTGCAATTTCAAATCTGCCTACGGGTACAAATAAAGTAACCTGAACCTGAACCTGAATTTCGCGTGTACTCACCTCTTTCCATTTACTTTGTATGGATTCGCGCTGCCCCTTCGCGTATGGTCTGAACGCACCTTTAATAGGACCAGTAATGAATGAAATCATTTTTACAGGACACCAAAAGCCCACCAAGCACTCCCCCCCAAAATCAAATCATTTTTATGTTAATATTAAACAACAAATAAGGGCAGTGTGGTGGTGAAGTGGTTAGCACTGCGGCAGCACAGCAACTCACCCTTGGTTGGGGGATCCTGGGTTCAATCCCAGCCCCCGACCAACAGTGATCTGTGTGGAGTTTGCATGTTCTCCTCGTGTCTGTGTGAGTTTACTCCGGGATTTCTCCGGTTTCCTCCCACATGCCAAAAACATGCACGTTAGGTTAATTGGCATCAAACTGGGGATTCTAAATTGTCCTTAGGTATGACTGTGAGAGTGAATGGTTGTCTGTCTCTCTGTGTTGGCCCTGCGATGGACTGGCGATCTGTCCAGGGTGTACCCTGCCTCTCGCCCAAAGATGCTGGGATAGGCTCCAGCCCCCCCTCGACCTGAAAAGGAATAAGCGGTAGAAGATGAATGAATGAATAAACTACAAATAGCTATTTTTGTAGTAACCAACGAGACACACAACTCTAAAATACCACATTAAATCATATCTAACAGGACCAAGTGACATCAAGTCGACAAATGCGGCAGTTCTACAAATGCTTGTGACACTTTTATTAATACTTGCAATGCGTTCCTTTGAATTTGATGTCATTATTTTGTCTTTTTAGTGTCCCATTTGATCCCGTTAGTTGTTGGTGCTGGGGTGAGGATGTGTCATCATCTTTTTTTGGTCAGATGTTATCATGCTGAGTGAGGCTGGTGTTGTGTTCAGCATAGTGATGCTTTCTTGGTGCTTTGCAAGAGCTGCATTTAATATCTGTGGAGCTAAAGACTCGGGGTCCTCACAAATATAGCTGTGTGTCTGTTCATGATTAATTTTCCTCCTAGGTGGGATCACCCTCGAGCCGCTACTGGTTACTACAGAGTATCTACATGGTAAATACAGGGTATTTATGATAAGTAGATGTACTTACAGGGTAACAACAAAGTACTTACATTAGAAAAAAACATGGCCTGTTACCCTGATATTTCATCATACACTGTTTTAATCCAGTACTTTGACTGAAAGTACACAGAAAGTACCTGTTACGTCAATAATGGAAGCCAAGGACGGGACCAAGTGTTGAACTGGACACAGATTTATTTGTGACTTCTTCTCACAATACATGAACATCCGTCAGGCTGCGAGGAGGCCAAGAGAGCACCCCTCTCCCTCACAGTCCTCTTATACCCCAGGTGGTGGCGGAACCGGAAAGATGGAGCCACCACCTGTGTTACAATAGCAGGTCCCCAAAACCCAACCCAACACTCCTCTCACCCCCTTCAAAAAAAAAAAAAAAAAATGGTCCAAAACACATGCATACAATTGAGACCCTCCCCAATTTGGAACCCAAATCACGCACTAAGAAAACTAAACAGAAATACCTAAAAGGGGCCTATCACAATCACTCAAAACAACTACAAACTAGGGGAGGACAGGTGGACAATCGTCCCATCCTCACACGGCAAGATGGATTATTCTGCCGTCTATACTAAAAGAACAGTCCAACTGAAAGAAAATAACTGCTGTGTTCCTAAAAATAATCTAAAACACAAAATAATCCCCCATTAAAAGAACTAAATAACACATCGGTTGTCCCCCTTTTCATTACCATAAAATACACATACTGTCCAACCGTCAGCTTGCCCCAGGAGAAGAACCGCCCCCCGGATAACCGTCAGACGATTCCACTCCTGTGCACCTTCTCTTCTTCACTGACGGGGATGACCCAAGTTCAGGTTCAAATGCCTCCTTCTTCTCCCGGGTGCGCCGCAGCTCATTAGGATGCCTCCATGAGCCATCTGATAGCTGGAGTTAGGCATCCTCCCCAAAAGCCACCACCTGCAGCCACCCCTGGTCATCTTCTTTCCGACATTTGACCCGAACACCTCTCGACCGGGCCTCCTCCCGGGGTCGGACCACGTCCACAACCCCCAGAGGGGCCCTACTCAGCTTCCAGTGTCTCTGTTTGACACGTCATCTCACTATGCCAGCTGGTCCTGCCCCGCTCTCTTTCATTTCTGCTGCTGGTATCGCCATTGTGACCCCCTGCTCTCCGGTCCCTTCCAGCCAAACTCCAGGAGCAGAAGGAGCCAACCGCTAGGCGCCACCAACCATCATGGGCGTCCCACCGTGCCACCCAGTTCCCTTAGCTAGGGCTGCTTGAGCACTGGCACCGGGACCCTCCTGCGATGGCCTTGGGTGGAGTTGGTCCTGCTCATTGTCCAGATTACTGGGCAAAGGTTCGTCCCTCACAGCTCCATCTATCATCTGCGGGACCGGCTGGTCCCACAAACCACAGCCTGACCATTCCTCTCCAACGCTGCTCGTGATGGCAAAGCCCAATCCGTAAAACAAATCGCATCCCATTATGTTCTTTCCACGGGCAGTCATGATGAACTTCAAGCTGTACACCTTCGCCGACTTGTACCTAGCTGTCAGTTCCACCGATCCCACTGTGGCCATTCTTCCGACACCATATCCACACAGCGTCGCTGAATCACCTCTAACACGATACTGTGGGAAAAAACTCCTCACGGTCGCCCAATATAACACGGATCTCACCACTCCCTTGTCAATCAGCAATGGCACTGTTACCCCGTCCAGTTCCACTATACACTAAGAACAGCTGTTGGTACTTGAGGATACAGTGTGAATAACCATGGGAGTGGAAGCAGGGGGGTCCTCCTTACGTCTCGGATCCCCTCGCTCAAACCTGTAACATGCCCTGGCGAAATGTTACAAGAGTCCGCACTTGCCGCAGCATCTCCCTCTTGCCGGGCACTCTCTGGCCTTGTAACAGTGCTTCGTGGACACACAACCTAAACACCTGGGTGACCTCGGGGCAGACCTCATCCTGACAGCATTAGCGTAGCCTTCTTCATTTTCCACACCATCTTCACTGTTCGGGTCCACTGCCTGCGCCGTCGACTGTGGTTCAAATTGGTGATGTGATGCTCTCTCGCTGAGCTCCCGTGATAGCTTGTCTGCCACCTCAAACTGCTGAGCTAACTCAATGGCCTTGGATGTCAGCTCGCCTGAGTATGTAAGGAGCTTCGACCTCGTAGCCAGACAAACAGTATGTTCCACCAACTGGTCACGGACCATTTCTTCCACCAACGCTCCAAGCTTTGGCCAGCTGGCGTAGGTCTACCACAAACCGTTGCAGTGACTCGCTGGTCCGCTGGCAGCGCTGTTGAAACTGGATCCTACGGACGATGACGTTTTCCGGGCCGTGAAAATGTTGTGCCATTAGCTCCACCACTTCCTCAAAGCCATCACTCTTGCCTAAAGTGCTTAAGATATGTTGACCCTCCATTCCTAGATTATGAACCAACAGTGCCCATGCCCTCAATTTCTCCAGTCTTCCAAGGTCCAATGCTACCAAGTACGTTTGAAAAGCGGCAAACCACCTCGTCCAAGGGACGGGCGGCTCACCCAAAAGCTCCAAAGATGGCCAAATTGACATAACACCCGTGTCCATACCTTTTACCCTTGTCACCAAACACTATGTCGATAATGGAAGCCAAGGACGAGACTGAGTGTTGAACTGAACACAGATTTATTCGAAACTTCTTCTCACAATGTATGCGCATGCATCAGGCGGTGAGGAGGCCAAGAGAGCACCGCTCTCCCTCACAGCCCTCTTATACCCCGGGTGGCGGCGGAACTGGAAAGGTGGAGCCAACACCCGTGTCACGCAATAACAAGTCCCCAAAACCCAACACTTGTACCCTCTAATTTCATAGTATTTCATAGGCTGTGTTATAAAACACTACCTTAAAGTCCAAATGTCATGTAATAGGGTCCTTAAAATGTCTTGAAACTAGATATAAAAGGGAACTGATCCGTTCGGGTCTTGGTGCATATGCTTCAGTAACGCCGGAACATTTGTTAATTTAAAACTGCCGCGCTTGGCCTGACGTTCCTACTCACGGCCCCCGGAATCGCCTGGGGAAGAAGGCGGAAGTGACGAAACAGATTGTACCCTAGTTTGAAGCTTGGGGTATCCCGATTGATTGTTTATATGGAGACTGGAAGATTGAAGTGAGCAACAAGAAAGAAAAAATTGGATATTTTACCCATACCGTAAAACGGGGCTATAAGGGACAGCTGGGTAATAAGGGACACTTTTTTGGGAAATGTTTTCATACCTGTCAAGTGATACGTTTTCGTCGTATTTTAATACGTACAGGGAAAATGCAATTTTAGCAAATACGGGCGTATTGCCATTTCTGTACGCCCAAAAGAAAAATATACGGGAAAAAAAATTAGTGACTGTGTTGAGGAACACGTCGTGTGTGTGACCCCCACAACTAGGGGGCTGGCAGAGCGCTCAGCGTGAACTATTCTCACTACAATGAGAAGTGTGGACTCAATCATTAGGCTGATGGCCGGGGCGGGCAGAGCGCTCAGCGTCAGCTATTATCACTACAGTGATAATGGCTGATGGCTGATGGCCTCACACTTTCTACTGTCTTGCGGCTCCGGAACAGAGAGGAATCGCCTTCCAAATCCAATGCATCACTAGCAGAAGTGATGGTTTGTCATTTTTTTGTGGCAGGGCACAATCTACCCCCATTGGTGGCAGATCACTTCTGATCTGCCACCTAATCTGATCTGCCACTTCAGAAATGCTAGAGTCAGCAAAGGCTGCTACTTGGAACTATAACAAGCAGCATCAGTGAACATTTTCTTGTTTCAAGTTCATCCAAGCGCATTAGTGTAACAAAGCTGACAATTAAAAACTCTTTAATTCCAAGTGTATATACAGTATCTAGCTGACAATTAAGAACTATATGCAGAATAATTCTTATTGTGTACTTTCAAATTAAGCAATCTAGTGCTAATGTAAATTTGAAATATATATATATATATTTTTTAATTTTATTTATTTTTTTGTGCTACTTGGCTTATTATTTTCACATTACCAAAAAGTTGTGGCTCAAGATTGTGTCCATAAAAGTGTACATTTGAATAAATATGTTTGAAATAGGTCATGTTTCAGTTTTTTGGGGGGGGTTTTTTTGGGGGGGGGGTTCAGTTTTCTTTCATCTGCCGATAAATACAGTTTTTAAGTACTCAGTACAGGTGTGAAAGCCCCCCAATAAGGGAGGCATGAGGTATGCCTTGACAGGTATGTGTTTTAAGTGTAATTCTGCTTTTTTTATTTTGAGCAGGACGCACAAAAGTGTCCCTTATTACCCAGGGTTATGTCCCTATACACACGATCCTGGGGATTTTAATACAAGTCATTTTCCACAATTACTTCCATTTCATCCTTGATTTTGTTGCTACAACTGAATGAGGAAAGAAAGGGTTCTACTGTAAGCTAGCGCCCCACTGTATCGTCATAATAATGGCTTCCGAAAAATCGATATTTATGGGGCGCCCTCGACAGACCCCCTTCGGCTTCCCAATTTTGCCGGTGGTTATTGTCATATCCGGCTCTAGGGAGCCGGGCAATCAGAGCCAGGGACAAGCCAGTGAGTCGTGATGGTTTATTTTGGGTAAGGGATAAGGGATGAGGAGAGCACAGATACTCATGCAGAGGTACACTCACAGGTTGCACAGCGCAGAGGTAAGCAGTTCGTACCGGACGTGGGGGTAACAAGACGTACATACTCACAGCGGGATACAAACACAGGAATGCTGCAAGAGGAGTATAAGCTGACACCAGACGAAGGGGCTTCAGCTTAGCAATGTGTTTATGTCGCAGCCCCGAGTCATCGAGGCTGCTCCTATTTATCCTCATTGGCAGCGCCCCAGCTGATGAAGACTAAGTGGCCCCAGCCGTCCATAATGCTGCCAGCTGGGGGCCAGCTGAGACGCTGCTCAATGGGAAGCAGGGATGAGGGAAAACATGGGCTGAGTGCCGAGACGGCATCTCAACCCATGGTGACAGAGCCCCTCCCTCAAGGTCGGGCTCCTGAACGACCAGGAACATCCCAGCCACCCCCCCCCCCCCCACCTAGGGTGGGAGGAAGGGAGGCGGACCGGAGGGGAAGAAGCCAAGGGAAGGACAACACCAATGGGGCAATGTAGGGTAGCGGGAAAGAAAAACCCAAATACAATACTGACAAAACAGAATAATTAACCCAGGTACAGATGGGGAGAAGAATCGGGTCAGCACGCCGGTTACATACTACCCAGAGAGTACCAACCATGCGTGACCCAGAGCGAGGAAAAAAAGAACCACCAAAAAGGTACAGGGCAAAAAATGCTGAGTACGGTTAAATAAAGGGGAACCTATACACAGCGCTAATTTAAGTACATACACACAGTCACCAAGAAAAGTGAGGGTGACTGGAACAAATGACAATTATAGAGCATGGTGTTACGGAAAACAAGGCACATGACTCTAATGAACCAACAGGACAAAAAAGAAATACTGAGTGCAGGCAAAGAAAAACCCACACACACGAATATATAAATACCCAGTCACCTAAAGAAATGAAAGTGACTGGAATAAATGGATAACTGCAGAGCATGGTGTTACGGAAAACAAAACATAACTCTACAATACAAAAAACGAGGCTAAAAACATGGCACAAAAAGTAAAATGCTGAGCATGAGCGATGGAAAACACAGCACTATAAAAACGAATCCACCAACAGGACAACACATTACACCCGAGTGACCTTAATAACAAAAGAAAAAGTGACACCCGAGGTGAATGGCAGGCAGAGTCCAAAAATGGCCGAGATGGCTCCGGAGATCTCCCCGCCCATCGTCCAGCTGGCGAATCAGGGGAAGAGAAGTGTTCGGACGGCGAACTCTGGACCCAGATCCCAGGAATCCAGTCCACCGGCAGCCGAACCAGGCTGCCCAGAGGGAAACACAGACCAGTGGGGGGAACCAGATCACCGAACCGAAAGTTCTGTGGGTCGGGTCGTCGACCCGCATCACTCAACCACCAGGACCGTTGAGACGGGCGAAGGATCAGAGCGGATCCCGGTGGAAGAGGCTCAGGGGAGAGCCGATGACGAGGGCGGCGGGCGTCAGGCCGCAGGAAAACGGCCACCTCCTCACCGGACCTGGACAATACTGGGGCAGCACCCACGTCGGACCCCGATCGGGCCTCAGGCGAACCCACGTTGGACCCCGACTGGGTCTCGGGCGAACCCACGTTGAATACTGCACCAGAACCGACCTCCAACGTTGAACCCGGACCCTCCAGCACCACGAGGAACAGCAACTCCTTGCCGGTGACCCTGGAAGAAGGCTCAGAAGAGAAAACAGAACCGGGATCAGGATCACCGGCAGCGCCAGAACCCGGCGAGACGAGCTCAGACGCAGCGGACGGCTGCACCCGGCTCGTCTCCCCTGGAGATAGGCTGAAGTGCTCGGGGATAAAAAGAGAGAAAAGAAAGGAGAGCACTCGCCTGATCTCGGGTTCTGACGCCGTCCAGGACTGCGAAGATCCAGGATCCGTCGTCAGGAGGTCGTTGTCAGGCTCCCATCTAGCCGCGTCGGGCTCCGCAGCCAGCACGATGGTCAGCGCAGCTTGAGATCCCTCCAGCTCAGGTAACCCCGCCGACGATCCACTCGGCGTGAAGCCAGAAGAATCTCGTCCCGCCGGACCGAACCGCTCCTCCGTGGAGACCCGGGGACGCTCAGTCGTCGGCGTAGACTCCACGCAGCAGTCAGTCCCCCTCCTCCGTCCGCAATGTAGCTGCGGAACCACAGGCCCTCTCCATATCCCACCACGTTGACCCGGAGCCGGGGACCGCTCGGCGGAGAGAGACACAGAAGATGCGGGATTAGGCATACAGGTTACAGCAGGTGGGGAGAGTTCAGGGAGCTGCGAACCCTGAACTTCTCCTCCAGGGATGTGACAGAGCAAATCATTAAGCAGGTGTGAAAAAACAATGACTTGCCTGCCCCCTGGAGGTTGAGTATCACCTGCTGTAGTGGAATCTGCTTCTTCCTCTCCCCGCCCGGCGATAACGGAGGACCCCCCGGGAATTCGTCTGAGGGTTGCTCGCGTTGTCTCCAGCAGAGAGCTCACCAGGCCGGGATTCCAGGCACACACAGCGGTCAGGAAGCGCGTCGAGGAGGAGGGGGAAACAGCCGGGGTGAGCCAGCCCGAATGTCCAGGAATGACAGCGGGGGAACGAGGCTCAGGGGACGAGGCTGTAGAATCTCCACACTGACGAGGCGAAGGGATGACAGCTGCGTGGGAGGAACGGTCCTGACGATGACCCAGAACTGGATCCGGACGAGGTTTGTGCAGAGGTGACTCGGCGATGTGATGACGACTACTCCCAGGGGACGAAGCGAGGAGGAAACCCAGGATTCGCCGCTCCAGATCGGAGATCGAGACGAGGAAGGCGTCGAGCACGGGAAAGCTTCGTAGCCCTGAAGTCCTCACCATCAATCTCACTGCCGCCGTCACATGCCTGAAGGTGGTGAGAGGAAACACAGTAGAGCTCGCGACAGCCACTCGACCCCGGACATAACTGCTGTCAGCTGCGGCTCCTTGAAGGGAATCCCGAGTGACGTGGCGCAGGTCGGGGGAAGTCCTCTGGTTGGCGCGAACTCCCGGACTGGAATGGCGGCAGGAACGGGACTCCGAAGCGGGGAAAGACGTCGCCCACTTCGACTCCCTGCCGGGATTTCCATCCACCCCGTGGAGCTTCTCTCGCTGTGTACCTGCAGCGTCTATCCTGGCACTGTCCTCCAGATGGTACAGAGAGTGAGGGTGACAGTCCAGGAGTTCCTCAGCACGGCCCGGATGCCAGCGTCTCGCGTTGGAGGCGTCGTGCAGGGTGAAGAACGTCCCGTCGACAGCCTCCGAGATGGACCTCAGCTCGTCGCCCTGGCGCCGGAAGTGACTCCTGGGAAACGGCATGCTAGCAGCGCTGACACCCGGACAGAAAGGTACATTTCCACGGCGACTCACGGCCGCCGGTAGCTCTTCTGGCTGCGACATACTGTCATATCCGGCTCTAGGGAGCCGGGCAATCAGAGCCAGGGACAAGCCAGTGAGTCGTGATGGTTTATTTTGGGTAAGGGATAAGGGATGAGGAGAGCACAGATACTCATGCAGAGGTACACTCACAGGTTGCACAGCGCAGAGGTAAGCAGCTCGTACCGGACGTGGGGGTAACAAGACGTACATACTCACAGCGGGATACAAACACAGGAATGCTGCAAGAGGAGTATAAGCTGACACCAGACGAAGGGGCTTCAGCTTAGCAATGTGTTTATGTCGCAGCCCCGAGTCATCGAGGCTGCTCCTATTTATCCTCATTGGCAGCGCCCCAGCTGATGAAGACTAATTGGCCCCAGCCGTCCATAATGCTGCCAGCTGGGGGCCAGCTGAGACGCTGCTCAATGGGAAGCAGGGATGAGGGAAAACATGGGCTGAGTGCCGAGACGGCATCTCAACCCATGGTGACAGTTATAATTAATTTAAACATCACAGATTTCTTTTGGCTTACCATTCAACATTCTGGAGGTGATTAATGTCCAATTCAGTGACATTTTCCACTGGTTCTGCTCTCTGGTCATCGTCGGAACTGTTGTCATCAGACAAAGCATCTGATTCCGTCTCGGACGGCTCGAACCTGTAAGGTTCTATGCCTCTGTCACTGTCTGAACCACTGTCATCAGTATCTGGGGTGTCGTCTTCCCTGAATTCCAAGTCCAATTCACCAGAGGACAAAACTAAACTAATTTGTTCACAATCGCTGTCACTTTCCGTCATGATTGTCCAATGTTGATAAGTGTGAATGTGGATAGGCAGGGCAGCCAGGGTGAAATTTGTGACGTCAACAACATGGCCGTGGTCTGGATTGGCTGTCACAAGCCAGCGAGCAAGGCGGGGCCTTCGCCTGGTGTATTTTGTACAATTATGTAAATACGGGTGGGTGATATGGTCTCCGGTATGAATATTTGGTTTAAGCTATGTGTATTTTATCAAAATTCGTTGGCATTTGGAAAAAAAAATTACGTGACATTTGGACTTTAAAGTCATACAATCATTTATTCCATAGTTTCTAAAAGTGACACTGTGATCTGTAGTGAGAGTAGGGAGCAGGTGGTAGAGAACCTGGAGAAGTGGCAGTATGCTGTTGAGAAAAGAGGAATAAATGTCATTCACTGGTCTTATTTTGGCTCATTTCATTACAGTTTAATTAGTATTTTAGGTAATCCAGCAGACTCAAATATTATTGTCAGCAACAAAACAAAAATCTCGGAGAAACAATGAAAGAGAGAGGGTGGGGTTAGCTCGAGCTGATTAGCATTTAAAGCAATATGCTATAAAAAAAAAAAAGCCCATTTAGAGGAGAGCTCCTTCCCCGTGTGTAAAATAGTACCACAAGAATTAAACCCTGAGGTATTCTGACCAAACAGCCATTTCATTAACACCTTGGAGAGCTGTGTCAATGTGTGGAGAAAACAAAACAAAACAGCATTATAGGGGCACTTACTTAAATTAGAAATACATGAATAGTTGCCGAAGAGTAAGCTAGTAAATTTAATCAAAAATAAGACAAAAAAGGAATTAAATCGTCACTAAGTCTGAATTTCTGGGAAAGTATTTCATACAAACGGTAAAGAAAAACATATTTTAAAAACTGACATGAAAACTAAACGAAAATGAGTGAAAAACATGGGAAAAAAATACAACCGAAGAATTATTCATTCATTCATTCATTCATTCATCTTCTTCTGCTTAATCCTTTTCGGGTCTTGGGGGTGGGGGGGCTGGAGCCTATCCCAGCATCTTTAGGCGAGAGGCAGGGTCCACCCTGGACAGCTCGCCAGTCCATCGCAGGGCCAACACAGAGAGACAGACAACCATTCACACTCACAGTCATACCTAAGGACAATTTAGAATCCCCAGTTTGATGCCATTTAACCTAACTTGTATGTTTTCAAAGATGGTTAATAAAAACATATAGAACCATGGCATCCTCCAGCGGTCAACAGCGAACATTGCAACATGTTCCATCTTATTTATAAGAAAAAAATCTCAATTATTATTATTTATACAGTCTATGATTGTTATACATAAAATTAAGCCAGATAAACACGTTTAAAAATTATGAAAAATGAGCCCAAAATAAATAAAATAAAATACATTTGCATACCATTTTGTATAGTACGCTAATAATGATTTAAATGTTCAACAACAACAACAATAATAATAATAATAATGATGATAATAATAATAATAGCTGCCCTACATATGTGATTGACATGTCACGTGGCTCCTACGTCAGCAGCAGCAGCGCGCGGGAGCTGCTGTTGAGACACACTCGCGTGCAGACCTTCTCCATTTACCCAGGACCCGGACAGAACCGGATCGAGGACGGCCGGTAACTATGGCAACCGGACCTGTGGGTACCAGAGAAGGCTCTGGATGAAGACTGGGGACGAGTCAAGTACCGGGACCAGGCCCAGGGCGGGTTCGGCTGGATCATCAGGTGACTGGGTGAATCAGACGTGAATCAGCGTGCTGGAGCCGATATAAATTAATGCGATAATATCGACGACAGGAAATATCAATCTGTGTGATTCTGCTGTTAAGATAATTCCCAAAAGACACATTTTTGAGAAGATGCCATAAATGTACAAGGAAACGTTAGAAAATTCACAATAAATGTTTGAAAATTCAAAAGAAGAAAATGCAAGCTTACAAGAGAATGTCAAAAATTTATAAGAAAAAAGAGAAAAGGCTAGCAAACCTACAAAAAAAAAAGAGGCAAATTTATCTGGGAAAAAATTTACAAGAAAGTAATGTCACATATAAGAAAAAAAATTAAGTTGCAAATGTATAATAAAAATGCTCAAATGTTAAGTTAAACATTTTTGAATTGTTTTAGAGAACATGTGCATGTTTATGAAGAAATTTATAGGAAAAAACACAAATCAGTTAGAAAAAGTTTGCACCGCATCAAGAATTTCTGAGAACTTCAAGGTAGACATAACATTTTTTCAGTTGAGTTTGCTAGCATACCTGCTAGCGTCTTTAACATGTTTTTTATCCACCTTATTCCTGGGGGTGCCGCTGTAGGAACGATTATGGGCGGAGCTTCCGCGATCAGCTGACCTAGTGTTAAATCAGTCAGTAAGAGTGGAGTAGCAGGGACATTTAAAATAGCGTTTTTAAAAGTTTTCCAAATTCATTTTAATATATAGTCCACATACGTGTTTTCCACTCAAGTGGCAGCTAATTTCAGCGCTTCTAGTTTTTGTATTTTTTGAATGTCTTTGCGTAGTTCTGGTACTTCTCACCACACGGTGACAGACGACATCCAAGTACGGTGTTGTGGCGTACGTCTGCTCTAAGGTAAATTTGATTATGTCCAACATATTTTAACAAAATGCAGCCAACTTTATTGCAGTGGAGACATTGATATATGTGACCCGTGCTGGCAAAATGTCAGAATGTGCACCTCGTCATTACGAGCTACAGCCAGAGAAGTCATAAATCATGACTCTTTCTTTGTTTGCTGGCTGCAGAGTCCCAGGAAACCCCCCATGAGTGCCTGGTATCATTGGAAAGCTTAGAAATTGTACTTTCTAAAAATACCTATTGTTTTTGCGGAAGACATAACTCCTGACCAATTGAATGCGAGTTTTCAACCTTGCTAAAATATAAACAAATCATTTTTTTCTGGGTCAGTTTTTGCGCATTTTCTGCAAATTAAATATAATTTTGAAGGTCTTTCAATACAAAATATGGAAATAACATTACATCAGTTTTGAAAATGTCCTCAAAGTGACTCATTTTGCCAGCACGGGTCATTTGTTTACAGCATTAGCTTCTTAGCAGCGGCGCTAACAGACGGAGCTACTATCTACGAGGCCACTTTTTAAGGTCATCTTTCCATCCTTCGATAGTCGTGTGAAGTGGTATGATTATATTACTGTTTTGAAGTGCAAGAGGCCGTGTTCCCACATTTCTGATGCCGAAGTCATTGTTTTTTAACAAGGAAAAGTGTCCCATTTCAGTGACAACCATATGTTCTAAACTAGTACTGGAAGTTGCTACCATAATTCATGCAAGGCATCATGGGCCTAGGAATAAGGTGGATATGTTCACCCTAGGGTGGCCCAGAGTGCTCATCAAATGCAAAAGCAGCAACACAAATACAAAAGCATGCTAATGTTAGTGCTAGATTTGGCATGCAAACCTGAGCATTAGCACCAATCCAATTTCATAAGTTAGCATGCTAATACTAGAATCCATGCTAATGTTAGCATGGATATTAGCATGGATTTGCAACTTTTTTCTCAAAAAATTATGAATTTTTTCTTATAGATTTAAAATGTTTTCTTTGAAAAATTTTGGCTTTTTCTCATAATTCTGTAACTTTTTTCTAAAAAAAAAAATTGCAGCTTTTTTTCTCATACATCTGCACATTTCTTCTTGTAAATTTTTGGTATGTTTTTTTAATTTAAAAAAAAAAAATTCCTCGGAAACTCAACTTTTTTCTCAAAAATCTGCAACTAATTTCTCATAAATTTGTGATTTTTTTTCTAAAGAAATTGCAGTTTTTTTTCTCATAAATATGCATTTTTTTCTTGTAAATTTTTTAACATTTTTTCATACATTTTCAACTTTTTTCTTATAAAAGTTTTTTCCTCATGAATTTGCAACTTTTTTCTTGAATTTCTTTAAAAATGTTTTTCCTCATAAATTTGCTACTTTTTTCTCATAAGTTTGTGACTTTTTTACTGTAAATTTTCATTTTTTTCTCATAAATTTGTAATTTTTTTGCTCAAAAATATTCATCTCTTTTTTCATAATGTGCACTTTTTTCTCATAAATTTTCATAGTTTTTGTCATGATGCTGACCACAGCGGGGCACCGTGCTCAGGGTTTCAGTTTGTCCAGATTATTACCTCCACCAAGGAGGTTATGTTTTTACCGGGGTTTGTTTGTCTGTTTGTTTGTTTGTCTGGCTGTTTGTTACCAATATAACTCAAAAAGTTGTGAACGGATTTTGACTAAATTTTCAGGACAGGTCCAAAATGGGACAAGGAAGAAATGATTAGATTTTGGGAGTGATCCAGATCACTGTCTGGATCCAGAAATTTTTTAAAGGATTCTTTATCATTGTGAGATAGGGCTATTTTTAGCATATGTGTATATAACTCCACAATAAATGGTCAGGACGCTTGCCAAAAAAATACAGGATAAGATCCCAATAGGTTCTACGAAATATCAAAGACTGATCCCGATCCTGCAAAACATCCGGATACTGTGATCCAGAACAGGAAATAATAGGGGATCTTTGGAATTTTCATCACTGTAAGGTAACAAATTAAGCTTTAAACATACAACAAACACCAAAATATAGCCAAGACACTGAGGAATCAGCACTGTGCCAATGGATTTGTTGTATCTTCAAAAGCTATGGAGCTATATCCAGAAGAAAACCGCCATTACCGAAAAAGTGATTTTTGTCAATAACTACTGATAACGATATCAATGTGAATCCAATTGCTAAAGATATGTTTTGATGGTCAAGGAATCTGAAAATATAGATTAAATAAATATAGGACTATTATATTTGGGGAAAATCCCAATATTAGGGGAAACTGAGGTGCTTGGCGGGGGTCTGCGCTCTCCGAGTGCTTTTCTAGTTTTCTGTATATTCTTCTTCTTGGTTTCATTCTGTTTAATTTGGTCTTGGATGTATTATGTTACGGTCTTGTGTCTCCTGTTATTATTGCCTTTATTAATGTAGTCATTTATACTGTGCATCCACTACCATCTAGCTTCATATTATAATTATTATCTTCCTGTTCTAACATGAGCCTTCCCTCACCGTTACTCTTTGTCCTCTTCCGGTATTTTGATATTAGCATTCCAGTATTGTATATTTATTTCCTTGTTAGTTTTCCCTGCACATTCTTTATTCATTCTGTATTTCATGATTTATTATAGGCACTCTGGTCTGTACTTGTGTTTATGGGTTTTGTTGTGCTTTTAATTTGACAGCGCCGTGTGTTTACTTCTGGTATTCTAGTTCTGTTCGCAGGCTGTCACACCTGTCACTAGCTGTGGCTGATTATTTCCTCACTCTTGTACCCACACCTGTAATCAATTATGCACATTCCCTTTTGCTCTATTTAAAGACCGCTGTGCCGCTTCTCGGCGCTGCGTCGTTATCCATGCTCAGACGGGAGTTTCCCCCATTCTTCTTTTCCCTGTATCCGGCATGTTCCTCTGGCGTTTCCATACGCCTTTGCCTCCATGCGATTTTGCCTCCTAATCCTGCCTTCTCATCCTGCCTTGTAAGTTTTGTGTTTTTGTTATACTTTGTGTTTTTTTTATTATTAAATTTGCAAACTCACAGCCGGCATTTGGAGTCTTCATTCCACCCCTGCTTGGTCAATTTATGACAGTTTTTCTCATAAATTTGTCTTTTTTTCCTGTAACTTTTCATTTTAGTTCTCATAAATTTGCAACTTTTTTCTCATAAATTTGTGACTTTTTCCTGTAAATTTGATCTTTTTTTCATAAATTTGTGACTTTTTTCTTATAAATTTGCAACTTTTTTGTCACATATTTGTAACTTTTTGCTGTAAATTTTCATTTTTCCTCATAAATTTATAAATTTCTTCTTGTAAATTTGAAATTTTTTCTCATAAATTTGTGACTTTTTCCCTGTAAATTTTCATATTTTTTTCTCATAAATTTTCATATTTTTCTCATATATTTTCATGATTTTTCTCATAAATTTGCAACACTCACCTGGATGCTGGTTTACATTTTTATTCTGTGCAATTAAATTGAAATTTGATACTTTAAATTTTTCTTTAATTGGCACCTTTAATCCTTTTTGCAAATTTATTCCTGCAAATTTATACTGAATTTACATTCATGTATATTGTTAAATGTTAAATTGGTGAATACCCATCATCCCCCTTGTAAAAAAATAAGTAGCCTACTGGTGATATTGGGTGAAATGTCCAAGTGCAGTTATTGAGGACTCCTGGAATCACTATTGTCCATTCAGACTGCTCAGTTGGAACTATTTTATAATTATTAGTGTATTATGTAGTCTGACAACCTAACCTAAAAGCTAGCATTAGCTTCAAACACTGTCACAGTCAGAATAATAAAACAAAAACAGCCTGTAGTGAGGGGAGCTCCTTCCCCATGTATAAAATGGTGCTGCAGTAATTGAACCCTGAGGTGTTCTGACCATGGGCGGATATTTCATGTCACTGCTGCGGGGGCAATAATATTTTCTCCAGAGTAGAGACTGAAGAGGATACTATAGGTGTGATTGTAGTCAGGGCTCCTGTATTTGTAACAGAGAAAAGTTCAAACCCCTAAAAACAAAAACATTATAAAAACTTGACACATTATCAAGATGAACAAAGAAAATTTAATAAATTTCCATCCATCCATCCATCTTCTACCGCTTTTCCGGAGGTCCGGGTCACAGAGGCAGCAGTTCAAGCAAAGAAGCCAAGACTTCCCTCTTCCCAGCCACCTGCTCCAGCTCTTCAGAGAGAATACCAAGGCGTTCCCAGACCAGCTGGGAGACATAGTCTCTCCAGCGAGCCCTGGGTCTGCCCCGGCGTCGCTTCCCAGAGGGACGTGCCCATAACACCTCAAGTGGGTGGTGTCCAGGAGGCATCCTAATCAGATGCCCATACCACCTCAACTGGCTCCTTTCAATGTGGAGGAGCAGCGGTTCTACTCTGAGCCTCTCCCGGATGACTGAGCTCCTCACCCTATCTCTGAGGGTGAGTCCAGCAATCCTAAGAAGAACGCTCAATTCAGCCGCTTGTATCCGCGATCTCGTTCTTTCTGTCATTACCCAAAGCTCGTGACCATAGGTGAGAGTAGGAATGTAGATTGACTGGTAAATCGACAGCTTTGCCTTAGAACTCAGCTCCCTCTTCACTACAACAGACCAGTACAATGTCCGCATCACTGCAGATGCTGCTCCGATCTGTCTGTCAATCTCTCGCTCCATTCTCCCCTCATTCATGAATAAGACCCCAAGATACTTAAACTCCTCCACTTGGGGCAGGAGCCTGTCCCCAATCCAGAGAGGGCAATCCACCTTTTTCCGGCTGTGGACCATGGACTCGGACTTGGAGGTACTGATTCTTATCCCAGCCGCTTCACACTCAGTAGCAAACCGTCCCAGTAAGACCCGTAGGTCATTGCTGGATGAAACCACCAAGACAACATCATCTGCAAACAACAGAGATGAGATCCTGTGGTCACCAAGAATGACACCCTCCGTTCCCTGGCTGCGCCTAGAAATCCTGTCCATAAAAATAATGAACAGGATCGGTGACAAAGGGCAGCCCTGGCGGAGTCCAACTCTCACTGGGAATGATTCCGACCGAGTGTTGGCAACACAAACCAAACTCTCACAACGGTCGTACAGAGACAGAATAGCTCGTAACAACAAGCCCAATACGCCTGAAGCAACCCCCACAAAAAACCACGAGGGACGCGGTCAAGTGCCTTCTCCAAGTCCACAAAACACATGTAAACTGGTTGGGCAAACTCCCACAAACCCTCAAGGATTCTCGAGAGGGTGAAGAACTGGTCCAGTGTGCCATGGCCAGGATGAAAACCACATTGCTCCTCCTGAATCTGAAGTTCGACCAATGGCCGGACTCTCCTCTCCAGTACCGTGGCGTATAGACCTTCCCAGGGAGGCTGAGGAGTGTGATCCCTCTAAAGTTGGAGCACACCCTCCGGTCCCCTTTTTTGAAAAGAGGAACCACTGCCCCCGACCTCCACGCAATGTTGCAGAGGCGTGTCAACCATGACAGCCCTACAACATCCAGGGCCTTGAGGTACTCAGGGCAAATCTTGTCCACCCCCGGGGCCTGGCCACCAAAGAGATTTTTAGCCACCTTGGTGACCTCAGTCCCCGTGATAGGCGAGTCGTCCCCCTCGTCCACAAACCCTGCTTCCTCTGAGGAAGGCGTGTCAGTGGGATTGAGGAGATCCTCGAGGTATTCCTTCCACCGCCCAACGATGTCCCCAGTCGAAGTCAGCAGTGCCCCATCCGCACCATACACAGTGTAGACAGGGAGCTGCTTCCCCCTCCTGAGCTGCTGGACAGTTTGCCAGAATCTCTTCGAGGCCGACTGAAAGTCTTGTTCCAAACTACTCCCATACCTGAGTTTTTGCTTCAGCCACCACCTGAACTGCACTCTGCTTGGCCTGCCGGTACACCTCAGCTGCTTTGGGAGTCCCACAAGCCAACCAAGCTTGATAGGAATCCTTCTTCAGCTTAATGGCCCCCCTCACCACTGGTGTCCACCACTTGGTTCCGGGGTTGCCACCACAAGATGCCTCAATGACCTTGCGGCCGCAGCTCTGGGCAGCCACTTCATCCATCCATCCATCCATCCATCAATCAATCAATCAATATTTGTATAGCACTTTTAAAACAATAGATGCTGTGCAAAGTGCTTTACATAGATAAAAAACAAAACAATGGAGGTGGAGAACATGGGCCATTCAGACTCCATGTCTCCAGACTCCCTCGGAATGTGGTTGAAGTTCTTCCGGAGGTGGGAGTTGAAGACCTCCCGGACAGGGGCCTCAGCCAGACGTTCCCAGCACACCCTCACTATATGTTTGGGTCTACCAGGTCTGAATGGCATCGTTTTCTGCCATTGGATCCAACTCACCACCAGGTGGTGATCAGTTGACAGCTCTGCACCTCTCTTTACCCGAGTGTCCAAGACATACGGTCACAGGTCTGGTGACATGATAACAAAATCGATTATCGACCTGCAACCTAGGGTGCGACAAACCCTTTCGTCTATTCATCCATTTGAGTTTTTAACCTCTTTGACTAGTCTTTAACTTTTTAATATGACCCTTCTCTCTTCTCTCTTTGTTTTTTCTCTTCTCTCTTTGTCCTATGTTCTGATTGGTGGAGCCTTGAGTACTTTTATCATGTTTATAGTCAGCTTCATGTGTGCCTGTGTTTGTGTTCATGTTGAATGTAATTGTGGTTTGTAAATATGGATGTCACCTGACTGCAAAACAAATCTACCTACGGGTACAAATAAAGTAACCTGAACCGGAATTCCTCCCAATCACCCCCCTCCAGGTTTCACTGTCATTGCCCACTTGCACATTGAAGTCCCCCAGTAAGACAATGGAGTCTCCAAGAGGAGCACTCTTCAGCATCCCAGTCAGAGGCTCCAAAAAGGGTGGGTACTCAGAATCATTTGGTACAAAGGCACAAATGATGGTCAGGACCCGTTTCCCAACCCAAAGGTGCAGGGAAGCAACCCTTTCATCCACTGGGGAAAACTCCAATATAGAGGCAGCAAGGTGGGGGGATACAAGAATACCCGCCCCTGCTTGTCGCCTCTCACCCAAGGCAACTCCAGAGTAGGCCAAGCTCCAGTCTCTCTCCAGGAGACTGGTTCCGGAACTGGAGCTGTGTGTTGAGGTGAGGCCGATTATATCTAGCCAGTATCTCTCAACCTCATGCACCAGCTCAGACTCCTTCCCCTCCAGAGAGGTAACATTCCACGTCCCAAAAGCCAGTTTAGGAAGCTTGGGATCAGTTCGCCAAGGTCTCCACCTTTGACCACCACCTGATCCACATAGCATCGGACCCCCATGGTCCCTCCTGCAGGTGGTGAGCCCACTGGAGGGTGGACCCATGTAACTCCTTCGGGCTGAGCCCGACCAGGTCCCATGGGCGGAAATCCGGCCACCAGATGCCTAGCCATTGAGCCCCTCCCCCAGGCCTGGCTCCAGGGTGGGGCCCCGGTAACCCCATACCAGGCGGGGTACACTGAATCCTTGTTCTAGTATTCATCATGAGAGTCTGTTGGATCGTTCTTTTTGTGGCCCTTCACCCAGGACCAGTTTGTCTTTGGTGACCCTATCAGAGGCAAATTGCCCCGGACAACATAGCTCCTGGGATCACTAGGACACACAAACCCCCCACCACGATAAGGTGACGATCCATGAGGGGGATTAATCCATTATTAATGAGCGGGATTAATCAATTACACAGAATAAAAATTAAACCATCATCCATATGAATGTTACACATTTGGAAGGAGAAAAACAAATCACAAATTTACAAGAAAAAAGCTGCAGATTTATGATAAAAAGTAGTGAATTTATGAAGAAAAATACCAAAATCATGAGGAAAAAAAGTTGCAAATTTCCCCCCAAAAAAGTGCAGATTTAAAAGAAAAAAGTTGCAAAATTTACAAGAAAAAAAGTTTATAATTTATGACAAAAAAGTTTAAAATTTATGAGAAAAAAATTTCCAATTTGTAATAAAAGCAATGCAAATTTATGAATTTTTTTTTTAAATGTATGAGGGAAAAGTTGCAAATTTTATTTACAAGAAAAAAAATTGCAAATTTATGAGAAAAAAGTGACATGTTTCGGGACCCAGGAGACAGACACTGACACGGGCAGATAGTGAACAATAATCTTTATTTGAGTGAAAGGGTGTGTAGTGCAAGTGTGAGTGCGTGGATAGAGTTCTGGTCACTGCAGCTGAGCACCCTGGACGGAGACCCGGCAACCCTGGAACATACAAGCACAAACAATTACTTTTGTCCCACGCAAGTGACGAGCTACAAGTAGCGAGGCTTACTTGGTTGTAGCACAGGTTACATCCTGCTGAGAACCAGCGGCCGTGCAGCGTGGAGGTGAGGGTGTCCGTGAACGTGCTGGGGCTTCCACCCGTGGCTGTGGTAAGGACAATACTTCCCGTGATACCGGCTGTGACACCACAGACCGGGACGATGACAATCCAGATAATAACGAGGTGAGTGATTCCACAGAACGTGGTGATGATGACACAACAGATGCTGATGACAGTAACTCCACTGATAACGGTGGCCAGTACTCCTGCAACTGATACAGTAATAGTTCAGGAATTTGAGGAGCAAGACGTACCGGTAATCGTGGTGGTAGCGAACTGCTACGTGAGCGTGTTGGCGTAACCCCGTCAGCTGGGGCCGCAGGTCCACCGCCAAGGGGGTCCACCTGTGCACAGGGGTTTAGGTTAGGAGTAGAGTAACAGACAGTTCTCTTACGTGTTTGACTCTGAAGAGAAGTCCTTGATGAGGTAAGAGAAGTTCTTGATGAAGCCAGAGAAGTTCCTGACGAGACGAGAGAGAATCCTGACGAGGCCAGAGAGCGGAGTTCAGGTTCTTTCTCCGACGAGGAGGACAGATGACTCCGTGCCGGGCTGTCAGCAACGCTGGCTTTTAACAGCTGCTGATTAACACCTGTGGGTCTGTGCGCAGCTGAAGTTAATGATGCCAATGACGGCCCAGAGGCCGCCATGACAGTACTCCCCCCTCTAGCAGTGCCTCCAGGCACCTGCTCAATCCTACCTGGATTCGCCCGATGGAAATCGCGAATCAGCTGTTTATCCAGGATCAACGCTGGGCGAATCCAAGAATGATCCTCCGGTTCAAAACCCTCCCAGTCCACCAAATACTGAAGGCCACGACCCCGCCTGCGGACATCCAAGATGGCAGTCACCCCCCAGGCCGGATGGCCCTCGATCATCCTTGGGGGTGGGGGAGCCGCGGGAGCAGGGCACAGGGGATCAGAGACGTACGGCTTGACCTGGGAGACATGAAAGGTGGGGCAGATACGCATCAAAGAAGGGAGAGACAAGCGCACAGACACAGGGTTAACCACACGATTAATGGTGTAGGGGCCAATGAAGCGCTTAGTAAGCTTACGTTTTTCAGCCGGCACACCAATATTCCGGGTTGACAACCAAACCTTCTGACCCACCTTATAGTCCAGGGCGGGTCTCCTATGCCGGTTGGCCACCTGGATATTACGTTTAGTGGTCTTCAGCAAGGCTTGACGAGCGAGGAGCCAAACTCGCCGGCAGCGCTTAATATGTGCCTGGACTGAAGGAACCGCTACCTCCTTTTCCTCCTCCGGAAACAACGGGGGATCAAACCCACATGTAGCTTTAAACGGGGAGACGCCCGTGGCCGTGGAGATCGTGGCGTTGTGAGCGTACTCAATCCAGGGCAGGAACTTGCTCCAGGAGGACGAGCAGGAGGAGATGACACAGCGAAGGGCGGCCTCCAGCTCCTGATTAGCCCGCTCGCACTGGCCATTACTTTGGGGATGATAACCAGAAGAGAGGCTGGCTGTGGCTCCTAGTGCCGCGCAGAAGGCCTTCCAAACTTGAGATACAAACTGGGGTCCTCGATCAGACACAATATCCGCAGGGATGCCATGAAGACGGACCACATGTTGCACCAGGAGGTCCGCAGTCTCCTGGGCCGAAGGCAGACCCCGAAGTGGCACAAAATGGGCCGCCTTTGAGAACCGGTCCACGATGGTTAACACCATGGTGTAGTCATCTGAAGTGGGTAACCCAGTCACAAAGTCCATCGCTACGTGAGACCAGGGGCGTGAAGGAACCGGCAACGGATGTAGTAGGCCCGCCGGGGGGGATGATGTCGTCTTCCCGGTGGCGCACTGAGCGCAGGCCCGGATGTAGCCTACAACGTCCTTCCGTAACCCTGGCCACCAGAAGGTCCTTTGGAGAAGATCCACGGTCCGACCCACTCCAGGATGACAAGCCAACTTGGAAGCGTGACCCCACTCAATCACCTTGCCTCGAACAGCGCGTGGAACAAACAAACGGCCTGCCCCTCCCCCCCGGGGTCCGGCTCGGTCTTCTGAGCCTGGCGAACCGTCTTGCAGATTCCCCAGGACAGGGCGCCCACGACGCAGGAAGGCAGCAGGATAGGGGTCTCCTGGTCCTCGGAGGATGGTGTGTCAAACTGCCGGGAGAGGGCGTCCGGCTTACCGTTCTTGCTTCCCGGCCGGTACGTGATGGTAAAGTTAAACCGGCCGAAGAAGAGGGACCAGCGAGCCTGGCGTGCATTCAAGCGCTTAGCCGTCCTGAGGTACTCCAGGTTACGGTGATCAGTCCAAACCACGAACGGCTGAGCAGCCCCCTCCAGCCAATGTCTCCATTCCTCCAAGGTGAGTTTCACAGCCAGTAACTCCCTGTCTCCAATGCTGTAGTTCCTCTCTGCAGGGGTGAGACGATGAGAGAAAAAAGCACAAGGGCGAATCTTACCATCTTCAGTAGATTGTTGAGAGAGTACTGCTCCAACTCCCGCATCAGACGCGTCCACCTCCACCAAGCACTGCAGCTTCGGGTCCACCTGGGTAAGGACTCGGGCCGAGGCGAACTCCCTCTTGAGCTTCTCAAACGCACCGGCTGCTTCCTTACTCCAGCAAAATGGGATCTTAGGGGAGGTGAGAGCAGTCAAAGGACGGGCAATATTACCAAAGTTGGGCACGAACCTCCTATAAAAATTAGCAAACCCCAGGAAACCTTGAAGCTGCTTTCTGGAGGTGGGTGCAGGCCATTCCACCACTGCTTTGACCTTGGCAGGGTCAGGGAGCACCTGGTTCCGAGCAATAATAAATCCAAGGAAGGAGGTTTGATCAGTGTGGAACTCACATTTCTCGGCCTTGACGAACAGCTGGTTCTCCAGGAGGCGCTGTAATACCCTGCGGACATGCACCCGATGTTCCTGTAGTGTGCGGGAGAAGATGAGGATGTCATCAAGATAAACAAAAACAAACGAGTTCAAAAAATCCCGTAGTACATCATTTATCAAACGCTGGAAGACGGCTGGAGCGTTAGTTAACCCAAACGGCATTACCAGGTATTCAAAATGACCGCTGGGGGTCCGAAAAGCCATCTTCCACTCATCTCCTTCTCTAATGCGCACTAGATGGTAGGCATTCCTGAGGTCCAGTTTAGTAAACCAGGATGCCCCCTGGAGGGAGTCAAAAGCAGTGTTCATCAAGGGCAGAGTATATTTATCTTTGACTGTTATTTCATTCAGTCCCCGGAAGTCGATACAGGGGCGTAGTGAACCGTCCTTCTTTCCAAAAAAAAAATCCGGCCCCCACTGCCGAAGACGACGGGCGGATGATACCAGAGGCCAAGGACTCCTTAATGTACGTATCCATGGCCTCGCGCTCCGGGGCTGATAGGCTGTAAAGGTGGCTAGCAGGAAGAGGGGCCCCAGCCTTCAGATTGATGGCGCAGTCATACGGGTGATGGGGGGGTAAAGACAACGCCCGAGACTTGCTGAACACTTGCCCCAAATCGTGATAAACCTCTGGTACTTTAGACAAATCCGGTGGGGATGAATCAGGCAGAGGCACCTTAACAGATGGGGCGCACACCGCTGATTGGAGACAGGCGCTAAGGCAGAACGTACTCCATGCCGTTATTCTCCCAGCTTGCCAATCTATGGTGGAGTTATGTAGGCGCAGCCAGGGGTACCCCAGAATAACAGGCGAAGAAGAAACGGGCAGCACTAAGAACTGAATCTCCTCCCTGTGATTCCCTGAGACAATTATTGACACAGGGGCCGTCTGAAGGTTAATGGTGGTCAAAGAAGCCTTAGACAGGGTAATCAATCTGACAGGGGGTTCTAAAGTCTGACAGCTAAGGCCCATTCGGGTTGCCAGGTCTCTAGAAATGAAATTCTGCTCAGCTCCAGAATCTACTAACGCTAGTGTGGAGTGTTCAGTGTGTGTATGAATGAGTCTGAGAGGTAGGCGACAACAAGTAAGGGGTTCCTCTGAGTTTTTACCCGTGAATCCCCCTACTGCGATCCACGGGCCTTCCCTTTTAACTTACTTGGACATTCGGACACCCCATGTGACTCCTTCCCACAATAGAAACATAGGCCTTGATCCCTACGGCGTTGTTTCTCAGCTGCTGATACTTTTGAATGACCAATAATCATGGCTTCCTGATCCGGGGCCTCCTCTGACGTGGGTAAAGCAAGAAGAGAAGAGTTAGGGACGCGAGGGCGGGGTTTAATCGAACGGGAAGTAGTTCGCCGTTCAGCCGCCCGCTCCCTTAATCTGCTATCGAGACTAACCGCTAGGGCAATCAAATCTCGCAAATTGTCTGGTTTATCCCGTGCCGCTAACTCATCCTTTAGCTCGTCGTTGAGACTACGTAGGAAAATGCCACAAAGTGATGGCTCCCCCCACCCAATCTCTGCGGCCAAGACCCGGAAGTCAATGGCGTAATCTGCAGCTGATCTCTTTCCCTGCTGTAAGCTTAAAAATCGTTCTGTCAACACTTCACCCCTATCCGTATGATCGAATACAGATAAAAATTCAGACACAAATTCCTGGTAAGAAAGCAGGGGATAGCTAGGTTTAGCCATGATCGAATACGCCCAGTCTAAGGCTCTACCTGCCAGCAAATTTATGACATAGCCTATCCGGCTAGAGTCGTGAGAAAAATCCCCCGGCACACGCAGAAAAACTGATTCACATTGTAATATGAATCCTCGGGCTTCCCCGAGTTTACCGTGAACAATAATCTTTATTTGAGTGAAAGGGTGTGTAGTGCAAGTGTGAGTGCGTGGATAGAGTTCTGGTCACTGGAGCTGAGCACCCTGGACGGAGACCCGGCAACCCTGGAACATACAAGCACAAACAATTACTTTTGTCCCACGCAAGTGACAAGCTACAAGTAGCGAGGCTTACTTGGTTGTAGCACAGGTTACGTCCTGCTGAGAACCAGCAGCCGTGCAGCGTGGAGGTGAGGGTGTCCGTGAACGTGCTGGGGCTTCCACCCGTGGCTGTGGTAAGGACAATACTTCCCGTGATACCGGCTGTGACACCACAGACCGGGACGATGACAATCCAGATAATAACGAGGTGAGTGATTCCACAGAACGTGGTGATGATGACACAACAGATGCTGATGACAGTAACTCCACTGATAACGGTGGCCAGTACTCCTGCAACTGATACAGTAATAGTTCAGGAATTTGAGGAGCAAGACGTACCGGTAATCGTGGTGGTAGCGAACTGCTACGTGAGCGTGTTGGCGTAACCCCATCAGCTGGGGCCGCAGGTCCGCCGCCAAGGGGGTCCACCTGTGCACAGGAGTTTAGGTTAGGAGTAGAGTAACAGACAGTTCTCTTACGTGTTTGACTCTGAAGAGAAGTCCTTGATGAGGTAAGAGAAGTTCTTGACGAAGCCAGAGAAGTTCCTGACGAGACGAGAGAGAATCCTGACGAGGCCAGAGAGCAGAGTTCAGGTTCTTTCTCCGACGAGGAGGACAGACGACTCCGTGCCGGGCTGTCAGCAACGCTGGCTTTTAACAGCTGCTGATTAACACCTGTGGGTCTGTGCGCAGCTGGAGTTAATGATGCCAATGACGGCCCAGAGGCCGCCATGACAAAAAGTTGAAAATTCACGAGAAAAAAGTTTAAAATTTTGGAGAAAAAGTTGCAAATTTATGAGAAAAAGCTGAGAGAATTTACGAGAAAAAAGTTTAAATTTTATGAGAAAAAAGTTGAAAATTTACAGAAAACACTGCAAATTTATGAGAAAAAAGTTTTAAAAGTATGAGGAAAAGTTGCAAATTTTATTTACAAGAAAAAAGCAGATTTATGAGAAAAAAGTTGAAAATTTATGAGAAAAAAGTTTAAAATTTAGGAGAAAAAGTTGAAAATGTACAATAAAAGTGCAAATTTATGAGAACAAAGTTTTAAATGTATGAGGAAAATGTAGCAAATGTCATTTACAAGAAAAAGTTGCAGATTTCTGAGAAAAAATTGCTAATTTATAATAAAAGCACTGCAAATTTTATTTACAAGAAAAAAGTTTCAAATTTATGGAAAAAGTTGAAATTTTATGAGAAAAAAGTTGCAAATTTACAGAAAACTGCAAATTTATGAGGTAAAAGTTTTAAATGTATGAGGAAAAAGTTGCAAATTTTTACAAAAAAAAGTTGCAAATTTACGAGGAAAAAAGATGAAAATTCATAAGAAAAAAGTTTAAAAATTTGGGAAAAAAGTTGCAAATTTATGAGAAAAAAGTTGAAAATTTACGAGGAAAAAGTTGCAAATTTATGAGAAGAAACTATGTAAATTTATGAGGAAAAAAGTTTTAAATGTATGAGAAAAAAGTCTCAACTTTTATTTACAAGAAAAAAGTTGCAGATTTATGAGAAAAAAGTTGCAGATTTATTAGAAAAAGTTGAATATTCATGAGGAAAAAGTTGAAAATGTACAATAAAACAGTGCAAATCTATGAGAAAAAGTTTTAAATGTATGAAGAAAATGTTGCAAATATCATTTACAAGAAAAAAGTTGCAAATATATGAGGAAAAAGTTTAAAATTTATGAGGAAAAAGTTGCAGATTTATGAGAAAAAAATTGTCACTTTATAATAAAAGCAATGCAAATTTATGAAAAAAGTTTTACATATATGAGGGAAACGTTGCCAATTTTATTTACAAGAAAAAAGTTGCAAATTTATGAGAAAAAAGGTTAAAATTCATCAGAAAAAGTTTAAAATTTAGAAGGAATAAAAGGTGCAAATTTAGGAGAAAAAATGGTAAATGGCGTTCGCTTATTTTTTTAAATTATTTTTTGTTGTTGATTGATTTATTTGAACATCAAGACAAAAAAAAATTACAAACAAGTAATCAAAACCAAAAAATATAAACATAAAAAAATGCCTTGTTCAAAAGTGGGAGGAAGCCAATGCTTGTATAGTGGCACCCCTTCTCCATACCCAATCAATTATTAGATCATTCTAGTTATTATCCATCCCATGCATTCATTATACAATACCATTATATATAATGCATCTTATAATTAAATTATGCAGTAGAAATAATGCAACAATGATAGTTTATAGTGACAATAATACCAACATCTGATAATAATTGTAATAATAATAAGTAAATACTTCTGGTATGTTTAATATAATTATAGACAATATTATCATCATCATAATCACTATATATACCACCATATACCCCCACATGGCTTACAATACCTAAGCGCAATAAGTAACCATAAAATAATAACCATAATAATAGGTAGCCTGTGGAGTGTGTGAAATCACAGGCAGATTCATTTCAGACGATTTATTACACACTCACATCTTTCAAGCACAGAACAGACTGGACTCTCAAGCAGAAACTCTCCCCTTAAGTGTCATGGCATTTACATCACACACAACATGACATTTGCATCACACTGCATTCAACATCCTTCATCCCTGACTCCTTCCTGCTATCTCACCAGGAATCTCCTGCTCTTTGTTCTCCCAAGCTTATCACTGTCTCCTGTCTGAGATGCTAGATAATCTGGCTCACACAAGGTGCAACACCCCTCACCCCCCAGCATCTTAGATAGGACAATAGAATAACAGTCCACATGCTGTGATAGAACAATTGAACATCAGTCCACATGCTGCGTGGGCTTCCGTCTCCTCCCGTATCTGCTGTAACTGGGGTTTACCGCCTGCACTGCTGTGCCAGTGGGGGGCTGCTGGAAGTGTGTCTGACTGCGGGTGGGCTGTTGCAAGAGGGGGGGGGGGCACTTCGGTCTGTCCGTGTGGCTGCTCTGGAGAATCGTCTCCCTGGGGAGCTCTCCGTGGGGGTCTTCCACGCCGAGGGGCCTTAGCCAACAGCACTTGCTCGTCCGCCACAACGAAAGCGGGTTTGAGTCTGTCTATGCCAATTTTTTCTCGCCTACCCCCCAAGTCTAGCAAAAAATGCTTATCCCCTGTTTCCAACACTCTGAACGGTCCATCATAGGGTGGGCGCAACGGAGGGCGGTGGGCGTCGTGTCTGACAAACACGAACTCCGCGCTCTTCAAAGTTTTAGGCAAGAAAACACGCGGAAAACAGTGGTGGGCAGGGCCTGGCAGCGTGCCTGTGTTTGCGCTACGCTGCAAAAGCTGAGACGGGCAGCTGCCCGGCGCAGGATTATCTGGCAGAAATTCCCCGGGCAGCCGTAGTGGCTGCGCAAAAACGAGCTCTGCCGGGGAAGCTTCCAGATCCTCTTTTGGCACGGAGCGCAACCCCAATAAAACCCATGGCAGCCTGTCTACCCAATTTGCATCCGTCAGTGAAGCCCTGAGTGCTGCTATCAGTGATCTATGAAAACGCTCGCATAACCCATTGGCCTGTGGGTTGTACGCGGTTGTGCTGTGAATTGTAACACCCAGGCTGCAGGCCATCGCAGACCAGAGTTTGGAAACAAATTGAGGGCCCCTGTCGGACATAATGTCCG
The DNA here is from genome assembly GCA_020510985.1 of Pholidichthys leucotaenia. Lineage (NCBI taxonomy): Eukaryota > Metazoa > Chordata > Actinopteri > Cichliformes > Pholidichthyidae > Pholidichthys > Pholidichthys leucotaenia. The sequence goes on from CM035836.1 coordinate 45,099,482, forward strand.
ACGGGACTCCAAAACGCGCCACCCATGCTGTTAAAAAAAGCGCGCGCTACGTCCGCGGACGTGGTTGCCGCCAGCGGGACCGCTTCTGGCCAGCGCGTGGTGCGGTCCACCATTGTCAGGAGGTGCGTGCACCCCTGTGATGGTGGGAGGGGGCCCACGAGGTCCACGTGAACATGGTCGAACCTCTTAGCCGGAATACGAAACGGCTCCAAGGGAGCCTTCATGTGTCTGTGTACTTTGGCTCGTTGGCACGCCACGCAGGCTGCAGCCCACTCCTTCACTTGTTTGCGCAGGCTCGGCCAAACAAACTTCTCTCCCACCATTTTGACCGATGCGCGCACTCCTGGGTGCGCCAGAGTGTGAACCGACTCAAACACGTGGCGGTGCCACGCGACCGGGACCGCCGGACGCGGGCGACCCGTGGAGACATCGCAGATAAGGGGGGGGGGGCGCCATCCTGCAGCACCCTGCTCTCCAGCCTTAACCCTGTTGGTCCAGACTGGAGCGCGCGCACGTCTGCATCGCTAATCTGCTCCGCGGCCATGGCTGCGTAATCTATCCCCACGCAGACCGGGACCACCACGGCTCGCGAGAGGCAGTCCGCCACTACATTCAGTTTACCAGACACATGCTGAATATCGGTAGTAAACTCTGAGATCGCGGCCAGCTGTCTCTGCTGCTGGCCCGACCATGGTTCTGAAACCTTGGGCATCGCGAATGTTAGCGGCTTGTGGTCCACGAACGCGGTGAAGCTGCGCCTTCCAGCCAGAACTGGAAGTGGCGTATGGCCAGGTGGAGAGCCAGCAACTCTCTGTCGAACGCGCTGTATTTACGTTCGCTGTTGCGCAAAGTTCTGCTGAAAAAGGCTAGCGGCTGCCAAGCCCCGGCGACGCACTGTTCCACGACCGCCCCTATGGCCACGTCTGAAGCATCGGTGGTGAGCGCTATGCGGGCCGTCGGGTCTGGATGCGCCAGCAGTGCAGCGTTTGCCAGGGCCGCTTTAACTTCCGAGAACGCCTGCTCTCGCTCCGGGGTCCATTCGGCCCTATCCACGGGTTTCTGTTTCTTGAGCGCAGCGTACAATGGTTGCATGAGCTGCGCCGCGCGGGGAAGGAAACGGTTATAAAAGTTCACCATCCCCAAAAATTCCTGCAGCGCCCTGACCGTCTGAGGCCGGGGAAAATCCGCCACGGCGCGCACTTTGTCGGGCAGCGGGATCGCTCCTTCCGGAGAGACGCGGTGCCCCAAAAAATCAATCCCCGTCACGCCGAACTGGCATTTCGCCGGGTTGATTATTAACCCGTGCTCCTCCACCCTCCGGAAAACCGTCGTGAGGTGGGTTTCGTGTTCGTCTTCGGACGCACTGGCTACCAGGATATCGTCCAGGTAGATGAACACAAACGGGAGATCGCGCAGCACTGCATCCATCGTGCGCTGGAACGTCTGTGCCGCTCCTTTTAACCCGAATGGCATGCGTAGGAACTCGAATAAACCGAACGGAGCTATTACCGCTGTTTTGGGTATGTCCTCAGCGTGCACTGAGACTTGGTGGTAACCGCGGACCAGGACTATTTTGGAAAAATGTGTGCTCCGGCGAGGTGAACGGAAAAGTCGTGTATGTGGGGAATTGGGTAGCGGTCGTGCGCTGTGGCGTTGTTCAACCTGCGGAAATCCCCGCACGGTTGCCACGATCCTTCAGCCTTAGGGACCATGTGTAGCGGAGAAGCCCATGGGCTGTTCGAGCGCCTGATGATGCCCAACCTTTCCAGGTTGGCGAACTTCTCGCGCGCTATGGCCAGTTTAGCTGCGTCCAAGCGCCGAGGTCTTGCAAAAACGGGCGGCCCAGTGGTGGTGATAAAGTGCTCCACCCCGTGTTTAGCGATGGCCGCGGAAAACGTCGGGACCGTGAGTGCTGGGAACTGAGTGAGCAGTGTGTGGAACTTACTGCCTGTAGCTGTGACGTTGGCTTGTGCTGTTGGCTGGGTCACTCGAGCTATACAGGGGAGAGATTCAAAGGACAGTGCATTAACCAGGCGCCTGTTAGCAACATCAACCAGAAAACCATGTGCACACAGAAAATCAGCCCCCAGTATAGGTAATTCAGTACTGCTACGACAAAAATCCACTCATATGTACGGCCGTGTAGAGATAAGAGCAGAGTCCTCTCACCAAAGGTCTTAATATCCGAGCCGTTTGCTGCCAACATCCCGGGGCCGCTAGATCCTGCCAGCCGGTCAGCGTAGGTCAGCCGGATGAAGCTCTTCTGGGCTCCGGTGTCCACGAGGAAACGCCTTCCCGAGCATGCATCCGTCAAGTAGAGCAGCTTGTTCTCTTCACTGAGGGTCGCAGCTGCTACCGACCCCCGGCCTTGGCGTTTTCCCAAGCGCTGGAATTGGCACGGTGGCGCACATCTGCGTGCCTTCTCTCCGAAGCGGCAGTGGTAGAAACAGAGCGTGTCTCTCTGGCGCTCCTTGGCCCCCGCTGCTGCTACCGTCGGTGGCTCCTCACCTCCTCTGGTGGTCTCGCTGGGCTCCGCCGCTGCCACGTTGACTGTGATCGCCCTGGTGGTGATGATGATCCGGTCTGCCTCCTGGGCTAGCGCACGGTAGTCGCGCACGGCCAGCCACGGCGAATTGGCCAGAACCGCTCTCGCCACTGTTGGAAGGTTCCGGAGGAAGAGGTGGGCAAACAGAAAGTGCCCGTCGTCTGTGCCCATCAACGCCAGCATCTTCTCCATCAGGTCTACAGCCGAACCATCTCCTAACTCGGTCCGCGTCAGGAGCCTCTCCGCTCTCTCACAGTCTGAGAGCGTGTAGCGCTGGATGAGCGCAGCCTTGAGAGTCTCGTATTTGCTGCTGGCTGGTGGCTGATCGAGCAGGCTCACTACCTGCTGAGCTGTGCGGGCGTCGAGCACTGCGACCACATGGTAGAATCTGGTATCATCTGCCGTTACTCCCCGGAGGGCGAACTGGGCCTCGGTGAGGTGGAACCAAGAGCGCGGGTTGTGCTGCCAGAAATCCGGTAGCTTGACTGAAACCGCACACGCATGGCTGTAGGTTCCAGTCCGGGCGGTCTGTGGGATGGCTGCCGCCTCGCTGTAGCTTCCTGACCGGGCCGGCTCCGGGGATCTTGCCTCGTGTTCCATAATACTTCTTGGGTCACCAGTGTGGAGTGTGTGAAATCACAGGCAGATTCATTTCAGACGATTTATTACACACTCACATCTTTCAAGCACAGAACAGACTGGACTCTCAAGCAGAAACTCTCCCCTTAAGTTTCATGGCATTTACATCACACACAACATGACATTTGCATCACACTGCATTCAACATCCTTCATCCCTTACTCCTTCCTGCTATCTCACCAGGAATCTCCTGCTCTTTGTTCTCCCAAGCTTATCACTGTCTCCTGTCTGAGATGCTAGATAATCTGGCTCACACAAGGTGCTACAAGCCATATACGTATAATAATAATAAAAAAAATATAAAAAAATAATAATAATAATAATAATAATAACTAGAAAAGCACTCGGAGAGCGCAGACCTCCGCTAAGCGCCACAGTTCCCCCCATACAGTGTTTGTGTGCACGTTTTCAGATTCCTTGGCCATGAAAACATATGACTAGCAATTTGATTGACAATGATATGATTAGTGGTTCAGTAGTTATTCACGAAAATTACATTTTCCGTAATGGCGGCCACAGTTCCCCCATGCAGTGTTTGTGTGTACGTTTTCAGATTCCTTGACCACGAAAACATATGACTAGCAATTGAATTGACAATGATAGGATTAGTGGTTCAGTAGTTATTCAGGAAAATGGCATTTTCCGTAATGGCGGCCACAGTTCCCCCATGCAGTGTTTGTGTGTACGTTTTCAGATTCCTTGACCATGAAAACATATGACTAGCAATTGGATTGACAATGATAGGATTAGTGTTTCAGTAGTTATTCACGAAAATGGCATTTTCCATAATGGCGGTTTTCTTCTGGACGGTGATCCGGATCACCCCCAAAATTTAATCAGTTCTTCCTTGTACCATTTCCAACAACGCCTGAAAGTTTCATCGAAATCCGTCCAAAACTTTTTGAGTTATCTTGCTAACCAACAGACAGACAAACAGACAAACAAACCCCGGCAAAAGCATTACCTCCTTGGCGGAGGTAATAATAATAATACCTGGCCTATATAATACTTTAATATTCTAGTAATAATGATATCACTAATAATAGTACTCAGCATATACAGTATATTCAGTGACAAGGCTACTTTGGCAAATGAATTTAATTCACACTTTGTGGGCTCTGTGGAAGACTTAACAAAAATTTTTGTGCTGCCAAATGTGCTCAACAACACAAATTCCATACTCCCAACAGATACTTTTCACATCGATGAGGTAAATGAGAAGTTAATTGCTGGTATTGTTAAAACACTGTCAAACTCAAAAACTAGTGATATCTACAATATGAGCACCTCCTTTCTCAAAATGCACAGCAAAATATTAATCAAACCACTGACTCATCTCATTAATCTCTCCATTAGGTCTAGTACATTTCCATCTGGCTGGAAAAAAGCTGTCGTCATACCAGTTCATAAATCAGGCAGTAAAGACGATATATGCAATTACCGCCCAATCTCTATCTTACCAGTCCTATCTAAGGTTCTTGAAAAAGTTGTAGCTACACAGCTGATAGACTACTTACAAGACAGTCAACTTCTTCATCCACATCAATTTGGTTTTAGACCAGGATACTCAACAGAAACAGCAAATTGTTGCCTTATTGAAAACGTCAAACAGTCCTTGGACAGGGGTAATGTGGTAGGAGCTGTTTTTCTAGATCTCAAAAAGGCTTTCGATACTGTAAACCACAGTTTGCTTTTATCCAAAATGGTATCTTTTAACTTCTCCCCAAATACATTAGAATGGTTTGCATCTTATCTCCAGAATAGAGAACAGTGTGTAAAAGTTCACCAGGATAAATCCTCATTTTTAAACAACCGCATGGGTATCCCACAAGGGTCCATTCTTGGTCCTTTACTTTTCAGCATTTTTATTAATGACTTGCCGTTACACTGCTCAGCTGCAACATGCCAACTTTATGCAGATGATGCAGTTATTTACACAGCTGCCAAGACTCCAGCACAGGCTGCAGATGTACTGTCTACAAGTATGGTTGATGTCCAAGAGTGGCTCCTCAAGAACCATCTATTGCTGAACCTTCAGAAAACAGTCTCAATGTGCTTTTCAATCAAAAAATGTAACCTGCAACATTTTAAAGTTAATATACATGATCATGACATCAGTTTAGCTACAGAATTCAAATACCTTGGCATTGTACTAGATCCTCAACTCAAATTTAATCTTCATATAAAGAAAATTTCAAAAACAGTAAAAAAAAATCTGAACTGCTTTAAATTAATTAGATATTACATACCTTACGAAGCAGCTGCACTGTATATGCATTCTATGGTTTTTTCTCATATATCATACTGTTTGACAGTCTGGGCTCAAGCAGCCCCTTCCACAATAAGACATATAGGTTCATTATATAATCAAACCCTAAAAATCTTGGACAAAAAGCCCATTAGGTGGCATCACTGTAATGTTTTAAAAAAATACAACCTATTGAGTTTTGAGAGCTTCATTGACCTCTGTCTTCTGAAATTAACGTTCAAATGTTTCCATAAATCAGCACCCGAGCCACTTGCTGGTTTCGTCCAAAGACAGGACAGCAGCAGAGCCACCAGGAGTTCTGTTAACAATAACTGTAAAATATTCCACCGCAGAACCACATTTGGACAAACAGCTTTCTCTATAAAGGGCAGTCACATCTGGAACACAATGCCAAATGAAATTAAAATAATAACGGACTTTAAAACATTCACTAAAAATGTTAAAAACTGGCTGAAAAATAAACAAGAATGTACTCATGTATGAATTATTTGTCTGCAAAGTGAGAGTGAATGAAGGGAAGGAATAAATGTGTTTGTTTATAGTGAGTGACCGAGGGAGGAAGGCCTGAAATAGGCAAATGTGAGTTATGTTATATGTGTTAAATGTGAGTCAGGCTGTTATATTTGTGTATTTATAATATTTATGTTAAAGGTGAGTCAGGCTGTTATATTTGTGTATTTATAATATTTATAATATTTATAATTGTGTATTTATAATTTTTCTGCATTGATGTATGTGGTTATTGTGTATATTTTTATCTTGATTCTTTTTTCTAAAGCCCATCCAGGGACAAGAGTTGCAAATTAGCTAATAGCTATACACTCTATGTGCAACACATCAGATTGATTGTCTTTGATTAATTGTCTATGTTTATTGCACTGTCCCTGTCAAATAAACTAATCTACTACTAACAATAACAACCTTTCTTCACTGAAGACACATTGTAATAATACTGTCCTTTATTTTTTATATTGTTCAAAAATCATTTCTTTATATGTTAATTTAAATATATGGATGTTTGGACATTGCCTGTGTTTCTCCCCCAACCCATTCCACAATTTTACCCCACACATAGACACAAAAACTTTTCCTAGTAGATCTTACTAGGTGCATTTTTAATTTTTTATTTCCCCGTAAATTGTATTTCTCTTCTCTCTGACTAAAACGATTGTGTAGATTGTGTGGCAAAAGGTTTTTACTGACTTTAAACATTAACTGTGCTGTATAATAATCAACCAGATCCTGTAATTTCAATAACTTTGAATGTAAAAACAATAAATTAGTATGTTCAAGATACCCAACTTTGTGTATAACACGGACTGCCCTTTTTTGTAATATTAGCAATGAATTAAGTGTACTTTTATAATTGTTACCCCAGACCTCTATACAATAGGTCAAGTATGGAAGTACCAGTGAGCAATACAAGATATGAAGTGATTTGTAATCTAGGACCTGCTTAATTTTATTTATAATTGCATCCAGCCACCTGCTCCAGCTCTTCAAAGAGGATACCAAGGGGTTCCCAGACCAGCTGGGAGACATAGTCTCTCCACCGAGTCCTGGGTCTGCCCCGGGGTCTCCTCCCAGTGGGACGTGCCCGAAACACCTCAAGTGGGAGGTGTCCAGGAGGCATTCTAATCAGATGCCCATACCACCTCAATTGACTCCTTTCAATGTGGAGGAGCAGCGGTTCTACTCTGAGCCTCTCCCGGATGACTGAGCTCCTCACCCTATCTCTGAGGGTGAGTCCAGCAATCCTACGGAGAAAGCTCATTTCAGCCGCTTGTATACGCGATCTTGTTCTTTCTGTCATTACCCAAAGCTCGTGACCATAGGTGAGAGTAGGAACCTAGATTGACAGGTAAATCGACAGCTTTGCCTTAGAACTCAGCTTCCTCTTCACCACAACAGACCGGTACAATGTCCGCATCACTGCAGACGCTGCTCCAATCCGTCTGTCAATCTCTCGTTCCATTTTCCCCTCACTCGTGAATAAGACCCCAAGATACTTAAACTCCTCCACTTGGGGCAGGAGCCTGTCCCCAATCCAGAGAGGACAATCCACCTTTTTCCGGCTGTGGACCATGGACTCGGACTTGGAGGTGCTGATTCTCATCCCAGCCGCTTCACACTCACCGGCAAACTGTCCCAGCAAGAGCTGTAAGTCATTGCTGGATGAAGCCAACAGGACAATATCATCTGCAAACAACAGAGATGAGAACCTGTGGTCACCAAGCATGACACCTTCCATTCCCTGGCTGTGCCTAGAAATCCTGTCCATAAAAATTATGAACAGGATCGGTGACAAAGGGCAGCCCTGGCGGAGTCCAACTCTCACTGGGAATGAGTCCGACTGAGTGTTGGCAATATGAACCAAACTCTCACAACGGTCGTACAGAGATTGAATAGCTCATAACAACAAGCCCGATACCCCATACTCCCGAAGCACCCCCCACAAAAAAAAACACGAGGGATGTGGTCAAATGCCTTCTCCAAGTCCACAAAACACATGTTAACTGGTTGGGCAAACTCCCACAAACCCTCAAGAATTCTCAAGAGGGTAAAGAGCTGGTCCGATGTGCCACGGCCAGGACAAAAACCACATTGCTCCTCCTGAGTCTGAGGTTCAACCAACGGCCGGACTCTCCTCTCCAGTACCTTGGCATAGACCTTCCCAGGGAGGCTGAGGAGTGTGATCCCTCTAAAGTTGAAGCACACCCTCCGGTCCCCTTTTTTGAAAAGAGGAACCACCATCCCGGTTTGCCATGCCAAAGGCACTGCCCCCGACCTCCATGCAGTGTTGCAGAGGCGTGTCAACCATGACAGCCCTACAACATCCAGGGCCTTGAGGTACTCAGGGCGAATCTCGTCCACTCCCGGGGCCCGGCCACCAAGGAGATTTTTAACCACCTTGGCGACCTCAGCCCCTGTGATAGGTGAGTCATCCCCCTCGTCCACAAACCCTGCTTCCTCTGTGGAAGGTGTATCAGTGGGATTGAGGAGATCCTCGAAGTATTCCTTCCACCGCCCAACGATATCCCCAGTCGAAGTCAACAGCGCCCCATCCGCACCATACACAGTGTGGCCAGGGAGCTGCTTTCCCATCCTGAGCCGCTGGAGAGTTTGCCAGAATCTCTTCGAGGCCAACCGAAAGTCTTGTTCCATGGCCTCACTGAACTCCTCCCATACCTGGGTTTTTGCTTCAGGAACCACCCGAGCTGCACTCCGCTTGGCCTGCTGGTGCACTTCAGCTGCTTTGGGAGTCCCACAAGCCAACCAAGCTTGATAGGACTCCTTCTTCAGCTTAATGGCCCCCCTCACCACTGGTGTCCACCACTTGGTTCGGGGGTTGCCACCACGAGATGCACTGACCACCTCGCGGCCGCAGCTCTGGGCCGCCGCTTCAACAACAGAGGTGGAAAACATGGCCCATTCAGACTCCATGTCTCCAGACTCCCTCGGAATGTGGTTGAAGTTCTTTCGGAGGTGGGAGTTGAAGACCTCTCGGACAGGGGCCTCAGCCAGACGTTCCCAGCACACCCTCACTATACGTTTGGGTCTACCAGGTGTGAATGGCTTCCTCCCCTGCCATCGGATCGAACTCACCACCAGGTGGTGATCAGTTGACAGCTCTGCACCTCTCTTTACCCGAGTGTCCAAGACATACGGTCGCAGGTCTGATGACACAATAACAAAATCGATCATCGACCTGCGACCTAGGGTGTCCTGGTGCCAGGTGCACATATGGACACCCTTATGCTTGAACATGGTGTTTGTTATGGACAAACTGTGGTTAGCACAGAAGTCCAATAACTGAACACCACTCAGGTTCAGATCAGGCAGGCCGTTCCTCCCAATCACCCCCCTCCAGGTTTCTCTGTCATTACCCACGTGCGCATTGAAGTCCCCCAGTAGGACAATGGAGTCTCCAAGAGGAGCACCCTCCAGCACCCCAGTCACAGACTCCAAAAAGGGTGTGTACTCTGAAACATCATTTGGTGCATAGGCACAAATGATGGTCAGGACCCGTTTCCCAACCCGAAGGCGCAGGGAAGCAACCCTTTTGTCCACCGGGGAAAACTCCAATATAGAGGCAGCAAGGAGGGGGGATACAAGAATACCCACCCCTGCTCGTCACCTCTCGCCCTGGACAACTCCAGAAAAGGCCAAGCTCCAGCCCCTCTCCAGGAGACTGATTCCGGAACCAGAGCTGTGTGTTGAGGTGAGGCCAACTATATCTAGCCGGTATCTCTCAACCTCGTACACCAGCTCAGGCTCCTTCCCCATCAGAGAGGTGACATTCCATGTACCAAAAGCCAGTTTAGAAAGCTTGGGATCAGTCCACCAAGGTCTCCGCCTTTGACCGCCACCTAATCCACATAGCACAGGACCCCCATGATCCCTCCTGCAGGTGGTGAGCCCACTGGAGGGCGGACCCATGTAACTCCTTCAGGCTGAGCCCGGCCAGGTCCCATGGGTGGAAACCCGGCCACCAGATGCTAGCCATCGAGCCCCTCCCCCAGGCCTGGCCCCAGGGTGGGTCCCCAGTATCCCCATACTGGGCGGGGTACACTGAATCCTTGATATAGAATTTATCATGAGAGTCTGTTGGATCGTTCTTAGTCTGGCCCTTCATCCAGGACCAGTTTGTCTTGGGTGACCCTATCAGAGGCAAATTGCCCCGGACAACATAGCTCCTAGGATCACTGGGGCACGCAAACCCCCCCACCATGATAAGGTGACGATCTATAAGGGGGACAAACTGTTGTCTCTCAGATAAATAACTTGTAACCCAATTGAGAGCCATTCCCCTAATGCCATACAATTGCAGTTTATCGAGAAGTATTGAATGATTTATTGCATGAAATGCTTTTCTAAAAATCTATAAATACACCAATCACATATTTTCCTTGATCTAATGCATTTATTATTTCCTCTGTTGCTTCCATTATTGCTCATGATGTTGTGCTCTTTGCTTTAAAGCCATACTGATTCTGATTAAGCAAATAATGTTTATTTAAAAAGTTTTCTAATCTGTTGATGAAAAGTTTTTCCAGAATCTTTGAAAATTGTGGGAGGAGCGATACTGGTCTTATACTGTATAGTGCTTTTATCTCATCTCTGGATGACTAAAGCGCTTTACAGATCCTGCTATCCACCCATTCACACACTGATAGTGGTGGAGCTGCCAGGCACCGGCCTGACCCATCAGGAGCAACTGGGGGTTCAGTGTCTTACTCAAGGACACTTGGACATGCAGACTGCAGACAGAGTGGGAATCGAACCCCTGACCCTCCCATCAGTAGTCGGCCACACTACACCTGCACCACAGCTGTGAAGTTTTCTTTTTTTTTTTGCCAATTTATAATGAAAGCAATGCAAATTTATATAAAAAAAAAAAAGTTAAATGTATGAGGGAAAAGTTGCAAATTTTATTTACAAGAAAAAAGTTGAAAATTTATGAGAAAAAGTTGAAAATTCATGAGAAAAAAGCTTAACATTTAGGAGAAAAAAAGTTGAAAATTTATGAGAAAAAATATGAAAATTCATGGGGAAAAAGCTTAAAATTTATGAGAAAAAAGTTGAAAATTTATGAGAAAAAAGTTTAAATTTTATAAGAAAAAAGTTGAAAATTTATGAGAAAAAAGTTTAAATTTTATGAGAAAAAAATGGAAAATTTACACTAAAACTGCACATTTATGAGAAAAAAGTTTTGAGTGTATGAGGAAAATGTTGCAGATTTTATTTACAAGAAAAAAGTTGCAGATTCATGAGAAAAAAGCTGAAAATTCATAAGAAATAAGTTTTAAATTTAGAAGAAAAGCGTTGAAAATTAACGAGAAAAAAATTGAAAATAAATAAAAGATGCAAATTTCCAAGACAAAAGGGATAAATTTATTAGAAAAAAGATGAAATTTTACAAGGAAAAATAGCTATTTATATAGCAAAAGTTATAAATTTATAGGCAATAAAATCAGAAATTTAACAGGAAAACAACAGAAAATTTACAGGAAAAAGGGACAAATTTTCAGCACATGAAGGTACAGATTCATTAGAAATAATAGCAGAAATTTGTAACTGGAGTGGTGCAGTGGAGGTAGAGCGTCGTTCAAGTTCCGGCCGGGTCATGCCAGAGACCACATAAAAATGGAACTTCCTGCCAGTGTCTCCCTGTGCCCGTCCCAAGCCCGGAGAAGTGGGCAGGGTTGCATCAGGAAGGGCATCCGGCGTAAAAATTCTTGCCAAACCAACATGTGGATCATCACGATATAAGGTGATGATATGCTGTGGCGACCCCGAAAGGGAGGAGCCAAAAGACAAAAAAACCCTCAGAAATTTATAAGGAAAAATCAGCAAATTTATGAGACAAAATGCACATTAGTACAGGTAAAAAATTTACAGGAATAAAGCTACAAATTTTACAGAAAATCTTTGAGAAAAAAAAAATAAATAAAAATAGAAATTTTGGAAAAAGGGTAACAAATTTACAAGAAAAAAGTTCAAAATTTACAAGAAAAAGCAGCAAATTTAAAAAAAAATCTTCTGAGAAAAAAGATAAAATTTTGGAGAAAAGTCTGCAAATTTACAAGAAAAAAAACACAAATGTAAAAGAAAAAACATAAAATTTATCAGAAAATGGGGAAACTATTTAAAATTCAAAGCAGTCAAATTAATAAGAGGGAAAAAATAAACAAATCTAAAAGAACAAAATACTAATTTGCAAAAAATTTAAATTTTTAAATTTAGAAAAAGGTACAGATTTATAAGTAATAACAAGAGAAATTTATAAGAAAAAGCAGCAAATTTATGAGACAAAATGCACACTTGATAAGTAAAAATTCACAGGAATAAAGCTGCAAATTTTACAGAAAATCTTTGAGGAAAAAAATAATTATAAAGGGAAACAAATTTTACAAGAAAAAAGTTCAAAATTTAGAATCAGAATCAGAATCAGATTTACTGCCATTGTTCATGTAATACACAAACTAGGAATTTGTCTCGGTGCCATGCTGCAACATTAAAAACATAATGAGAAAAAGGGATAAACTAAAAAACTAAAGGACTAGAAACGTGCAATAAGTGTAGAAAAATAAGTAATAATAATAATAATACTAGTAATAATGAGTAGTACTAGTCAAGGCAGTTTTAAAAAATTAGCATGTAGCAGATAATGTGAAGTACCACATAGTGCAGACAATAATGCAACAGAAAAACAGTGATGATTGACATGAGTCTGGTTGAGCTGCTGTACATAGTGCACGAGAGTCAAAAGTCACTTAGTGTTCAGCAGTCTGATGGCAGAGGGGAAAAAGCTGTTCATGTGCCGGGAGGTTTTAGTCCGAATGAACCGAAGCCTTCTACCTGAGGGGAGGGGGGCAAACAGCACGTGACCAGGATGTGAAGGATCGGCTATGATCCGGCCAGCACGCCTCCGGATCCTGGAGATGTACAGGTCCTGGAGAGATGGGAGCTCGCAGCCTATCACCTTCTCAGCAGTGCGCACGACGCGCTGCAGCCTTAGTCTGTCCCTGGCAGTGGCTCCTGCATACCACACAGTTATGGAGGAGGTGAGGATGGACTCGATGATGGCCGTGTAGAACTGCACTAACATCTTGGTGGGTAGCTTGAGCTTCCTCAGCTGCCGCAGAAAGAACATCCTCTGCTGGGCCTTTTTGATGAGGGAGCTGATGGTTGGCTCCCATTTGAGGTCCCGGGTGATGGTGGTGCCCAAGAAGCGGAAGGAATCCGCAATGGTGATGGGAGAGCCTGTGATGGTGAGGGGGGGCAGGGGGGATGTGACTTTCCTGAAGTCCACAATCATCTCCGCTGTCTTCAGAGCATTCAGCTGCAGGTTGTTGTGGCTGCACCAGGACACCAGCTGGGCCACCTCTTCCCTGTAGGCGGACTCGTCGCCGTTGGAGATGAGCCCGATGAGGGTGGTGTCGTCCGCAAACTTAATCAGCTTAACAGACTGGTGGGAGGAGGTGCAGGAGTTGGTATAAAGGGAGAAGAGTAGGGGGGAAAGTACACAGCCCTGGGGTGATCCAATGCTGATGCTAACAGAGTCTGAGACTAAGTCTGAGACTAATTTACAAGAAATAAGCAACGAATTTATAAGAAGAAAAGAACAAATTTAAAAGAAAAAAATAAAAAAAAGTCTGAGAAAAAAAGATGCAATTTTTGGATAAAAGTTTGCAAATTTACAAGAAAAAAACCACAAATTTAAAAGAAAAAGCAGCAAATTTATAAGAAAATACTTGCAAACTAATGATGAAAAAGTTGTAGATTTTAAAAAAGTTTAAAATTTACCAGAAAAAAGTTTTAAATTTATGAAAAAAGTTGCCAATTTATAAGACAAAAAAGTTAAGAGGGAAATTCAACAAATTTTAAAGAAGAAAATGCAAATTTGCAAAGCAAAAAAAAACAAAACAAAACCCTGCAAATTTATGATTAAGAAGGCACAAATTTACAAGAAAAAGTTGCAATTTCAGGCAGAAAAATGCTGCAAATGTGCAAGAAAAAAGGTTGTGTTGATTTCTTTTGATGGTTTTGACCAAAGCGAGTCACACATGTTTGGGTGAAGTCTCTGTGTCAACATGTGGAAATTATAAACAAAATACAATAAATAAAACACAGTGGCTCTTTGAGAGCGAATTTCCAAGGAAAAAAACAACCTTAAAATGTTGAACTAGCGCTAAAAAGACAAAAACAAACTCATCATCATCATCAAAAATAAAGCAGAGTGATATCTGGGTCAGAGGAGGTGAAGCGTCGGCATCCAGCAGGGCGGCCCTTTCTTCCTGCTCGTCCACGCGTGTTTAAATTCCTTCGCACACGCCTGATTACACACACCCACCCACACCCACACACAGAGTCATTTTTTCACATTTTATTTTTTAATCTCCAGGTTTGATCCTGCTTAAATCAATTATTCACATCCTTCTCTCTCTCTCTCTCGCTGACCCACTTTTACTCGTTCTGCTTATCTTCTTCTTCTTCTTCTTTTACTCTCCCATTCTATGCTGTCCCCGTTTTTCTTTTTCTTGTGTTTTGTCCTCCAGGACTGCATCATGTCCTCCTCCTCCTTCTCTTGCTCGGCGGCTCCGCTCTTCTGTCCCCGCTGTGGAGACCGGGCCAAGTTCAACTCCGTACCCGATCTCCGGGCGCACCTGGTCAGCCGACACACCTACGAGACGCTGCTGATGCTGTCACAGGTGACTGAAAAATTATCATTAATGATTGGTTTTATTTTCTGCTGTTTTATTAAGAAGACAAATTACTTAAGGGTAAAACAGTGGAATTAAATGTTAGTTTTATCCCCATTAATTTGCAGCTTTTTACTGCTAATTTGTATTTCTTTCCTCATAAATTTGCTGCTTTGTATCATTAATTTGTTAAAAAAATTCTTGTAAAATTGTGCATTTTTCCCTCGTATTTTTTTTTTCTTGTAAACTTGTGCGTTTCTTGAAAATGTGCAATTTTTTCCCATTATTTTTCTGCATTTCTCTTATGGATTTGCAGCTTTGTTTCTTCATGATTTTGCAGCTTTTTCTTGTAAAATTATGCCTTTATTTTTTGTAAAATTGTCTGTTTTTGTTTGTTATATATTTGATTTTTATATTCTTTGAAATTTTCTATTTTTTTGTGAATTTTGCACATTATTCCTTTAGATCTGTGATTTTTTTTTTATGAAATTAAACTTTTTCTCACATAAATTAGCATTTTTTTTTCTAGTGAATTTGGTGTGTTTTTTTCATGGAAATTTAAGGAGTTTTTTCTCATGGATTTCCTTAGTTTTTCTTCTGAATTTTTGTCATTCAGCTTTACCTTTTTCTCAAAGATTTGCTGCTTTTTTATCAAGAATTTGTACATTTAGCTTGTAAAATTTTGCTTTCGTAATAGATTTGCTGCATTTTATTTCTCATAAATTTGTTCTTTTCTTTGCATTTATCTTGTAAATTATCTTATTTTTGCAAACTTTTTTCTCTCAGATTTTTTACCCTTTTCTTCTAAATTTGCACCTTTTTTGTAGATTTAGTCAACATTGTCATCATTTTTTTGCATGAATTCATTCTTGTAAAACTGCATTTTTCCTCAAATTTGCTTAATTTTTCTTATTAATTTGTGTTTTTAGTTGTAAATTTTATTGTAAATTTTATGGAATTATTTCTTGTAAATTAGTGCCTTTTATGTTGTAATTTGCAGCTTGTTATAAAGTTGCAACTTTTTTTGTTGTAAATTAATGTTTTTGTACATTTGTCATTTTTTTCTTGCTTTTTTATATTTTTATTCTCCAAAATTTGCTCCTTTGTTTCCTGTAACTTATCAAATTTTTTCTAAGTTTTTGTCATTTGTCTTTACTTTTTCCTCAAAAATTTGCTGCTTTTTTCATAAATTTGTACATTTTTTTTCCTGTAAATTTGCAAATTCTTTCTTATAAAATTGTGCATTTTTTTCTAAATATGCTGTGTTCTTGTAAATTTGTTCCTTTGTTTTTTGTAAATTTGCTGCTTTTTCTTATAAATTTGTCTGTCTTCTTGTAACTTTGACAGTTTTTAAATAAATTTGCAGCTTTTTCTCAGAAATATCATAGCTTTGTTTCCTTAGAATTTTGCAATTTTTTCTTGTAAAATTGTAGCTTCTTCTTCATAATATTGCAGTTTTTTTCCTCATACATTGGTAGCTTTTTGTAAATTTGTCACCTTTTTAGTTTATGTTTGAATTTTACATTCTTAGAATTTTCTTTTCTTGAAAATTTGTCACTTTTTTGTAAATTTGCAAGTTTTTTCTCCAAATATGTGACTTTTTTCTTATAATTATGAGATTTTTTTCTCATAAATCGCTAACTTTTTCTTGTAAATTTTTGCACTTCTATTTTCTTGTAAATTTGGTCTATTCTTTCATGGGAATTCAAAGATTTTTGTTCCTCATGAATTTTCTCATTTTTTTCTTTACTCTTGTACATTTGCATCATTTTTCTTCCTAAAATTTGCTGCTTTTTCTTATAAATTTCTCCTGTTATTTCTTATAAATCTGTACCTTCATTTGTTGTAAATTTGTCACATTTTTCCTGTAAATTTTCTGTTTTTTTCTGTTAGATTTATGAATTTTTTCCCTATAAATTTGCAACTTTTGCCATGATAATTAGCTATTTTCCTTGTAAATTTGCAGACTTTTTTCTAATAAATGTATCCCTTTTTTCTTGTCAGTTTTCATCATTTGTTTATTTTTTTTTCATAAAACCACAAGGATCCTCTTCTTATTTGTAAAAGAGCAGCATGTACCTTTGGAGCCACAGATTGCACACCCCTAACTTGTCCCCCCCCCCCCCCCCCCATATTAACCCCATCTCTTATTTCCAGGCTCGGGTTTGGAGCTCCAGACCCGGAGCTCTGCTCCCACTTTCCAGCCCGTCTCCATCCCAGAATGAGAGCTCTTCCTTGTGCACAGATCTCTACGGCTTCCCCCTGCCTCTGGCCTGCTTGGACCTGGCCTCCTCGTCCGCCTCCGTGCGGCTTCTCAGGGAAATGTTCGGCGCGTCGGATCTCCATCTGCCCGTCCCTCCTCTGGAGGACCCCTCCACTGCCCTGGCCCTGCCCGAGGCCCGGCTACAGCCGGTGGGAATCGGGCTGGAGGAGCGGCTGGGGCTGGGAGTGGATCATAAAATTGCCCGGATGTTCGCGGAGGTGGAAGAGAGAGTGAACCGACGGGTGGGACGCCTGAAGGCGGCGCTGCAGAGGAGGGAGGCGGAGCTGGAGCGGCAGAGGAGGAAGGGCGATCAGCTCCGGAGGGAGAAATGGGAAGTTGAGGAGAGGGCGACGTACCTGACCAGGCAGGTGAGCGGAGCGGAGAGTTTACATTTTTAACAGAACTAGCATAATTAAGCTAGCATGCCTGCTTCAAGCTTAAGAGGGGGATCATGAAAAATTTATGAGTCAAAAAATTAGCAAATTTACAAGTGAGCAGAAGGAGTTGTGAATTTTTGAATAGGCGTGAAAATGTCAAAAATTGACAAGTAGGCAGGAAAAGTCAAAAATTTACCTGTGGGCAAGAAACGATGCAAGTTCTGTGATCTGATGGAAAAAGCTACAAAATTACGAGTTTGTGAGAAAAGTCTCAAATTTGTGGGAAAATTTGCAAATTTATGAATGTGAGTAAAAAAAATTGCAAAATTACGAGTGTTTGAGATAAGTCACAGATTTACGAGTTGGCAGGAAAATTTGCAAATTTAGGAATGGGAGGAAAAAGTTTCAAAATTGCAAGTGTGAGAAAAGTTGCAAATATATAAGTTGGCGGAAAAATGTGCAAGTTTACCCAAAAAAATTAGAAAAATTATGAGTACCGTATTTTTCGGACTATAAGGTGCACCGGATTATAAGGTGCACTATCAATGAACAGTCTATTTGATGGTCTAATTTCATACATAAGGCGCACCGGATTATAAGGCGCATTAAAACGAGGTAGTCGGAGCCGGGGAAAAGAAAAAAATTTGCGTGCATGGAAAGAAAATCCTCTCTATAGTCATTATAGACACATATAGCACGATTGTCTGCGAGAGTTGAATGACCTGCTCCATGAGCAGGCGGAACGTTTTTAGTCCAGTGGCTGTTTACATCGCCATATTGGCCAGAATATCGCTCAGCACTCGATACGGCTCGCTCTCCGGCAGAGAACGAGCCGTATTTACAGCCGTAAATACGTATTTACAGCTGTATTTACTGCTCCCGTTTACAGCTAAACGGGAGCAGTTTCGATGCCGAAATTTCACATACAAATCCTAATATACGTGTTCTATACACCATCGGCTTTTGGGTATCGACTACCTTGCGAGGTAGTATCGACTACCTTGCGGTAGTTGAATCTGGGAATTTTTCTTTTTTTTTTTTTTGCGTGCATGGAAAGAAAATCCTATCTGTAGTCATTATAGACACATATAGCGCGATTGTCTGCGAGTATGAATGACCTGCTCCATGAGCAGGCGGAATGTTTTTAGTCTGTGGCTGTTTACATCGCCATATTGGCCAGAATATCGCTCAGTACTCGATACCGAGTACGATACCGATACGGCTCGCTCTCTGCTGGAGAGCGAGCCGTATTTACAGCCGTAAATACGTATTTATAGCCGTATTTACTGCTCCTGTTTACAGCTAAACTGGGGAGCAGTTTCGATGCCGAAATTTCATATACAAATCCTAATATACGTGTTCTATACACCATCGGCTTCTGGGTATCGAATATCGTATATTACTCCGCGATGCTCCTGACTACCGTAATGCTCCGAAAATCCCTCAAGCGGTTCGGCTTCGTAACTTACCAAAGTCGTACTAAAACATTTTTGACATATTTTTGAGCGCCGTGTACCACATAAAATCGGTTCGAGGTCAGTAAGCACAACCAGAATTAATACATAAGGCGCACCGGATTATAAGGCGCACTGTCGATTTTTGAGAAAATTAAAGGATTTTAAGTGCGCCTTATAGTCCGAAAAATACGGTATGTGAGAAAAGTCACAGATTTACAACTGGGAAGAAGTTATGAATTTACAAATAGGTGGGAAAAGTGGAAAATTGACAAGTGTACGGGAAAATTCTCACAGATACAAGTGGGCACGAAAAGTCAAAAATTTACCTGTGGGCAAGAAACTTTGCAAATTTTGTGATCCGATGGAAAAAGTTGCAAAATTACAAGCGTGCGAGAAAAGTCAGAAATGTACGAGTCTGCGGAAAAATTTTCAAATTCACAAATGGGAGTAAGTTATGAGTGTGTGAGAAAAGTCACAAATTTACAAATCTCAATTAAAAGTTGCCAGTTTAGGAATGGGAGGGGAAAGTGGGGGGCAAAGTCATAAATTTACGAGTTGCGGGAAAAGCTGCAAATATAGCAAATGGATGGGAAAAGTTGCAGATATATGAGTAGTGGGAAATGTCGCAAATTTACAAATCTCAGTTAAAAGTCACCAATGTATAAGCGAGGCAAAAAAGTCACAAAATTACATATGGGCAGCAAAAGTCACCATTTTAGAAATAGTTGCCAATTTAGGAATGGGAGGGTAAAGTTGCAAAATTGCAAGTGTGCAAGAAAAGTTGCAAATTTGCTAGTTGGTGGGAAATGTCGCAAATTTATAAATGGAAATTTAAAGTCACCAATTTAGGAATGGTAGGGGAAAGTGTGTGAGAAAAGTCATAAATTTACAAGTTGGTTGGAAAAATTGCAAATTTACAAATGGGAGTAAAAAATTGCAAAATTACGACTATGTGAGAAAAGCCTCAAATTTACAAATCTCAGTTAAAAGCCACCAATTTAGCAATGGTAGGAGAAAGTGTGTGCACAAAGTCATAAATTTACGAGTTGGCGGGAAAAGTTGCAAATATAGCAAATGGGTGGGAAAAGTCACCATTTTACAAGAGAGCCAAAAAAGAAGAATGCTGAAGCACACTGGTACACGGCGTAGTTCGTCGAGCTCCACTGAAAATTTTCAGCATGCCGAAAAATTAAGCAGAAGCACCCATTTGACTACAACTGTTGCATCAGTGCTGAAAATTTTCTGACGTATCCAGCGTGTGGTTGATACATCCTGCATTCGTGGAACAAAGATTGTAGGGAAGTTATGTGTTTGTTTACACACGTTATTTGTCAGCAACTCATAGTTACTCAAAAGTCAAAATACGTTGAGATTAATGTCTAGTGTACCTAAAAATTATTTCAAACATATGACTGATGTTCTTTGAACCTATGTGTAACTTATTGAGTGGGTTTCTAACTTACAGCTACCCTATAATGGCGTATTTGCAGCGTTGGTTCACAGGAAAAACCCGTACAGAGCCCTGCTCAGCTGCACGCACGCACGCACGCACACACACACACACACACACACACACACACACACACACACACACATGTACTTGTTTGTGTAACGGGACCTGTCAGGGATGTGTCTGAGCACTTTCAAGCTACAGGATAAAGATCCAAATCACTGTTTAGCCCTCCCCCCATGTTTGTTTTTGTCTTTGACTGCAGTCTGTACCATCAGCTGTCTAGTGCTGTTCTGATAGATATGCCAAAATGTCAGAACACCGGAGGAGGAGGAGCCAATCAGCTGATCGCTCGAAACACAGAGCTCAGCTGTTTTCCATGATAAATCACAGTCACACTTTGCTGTTGGCTGTGCCTCCCGGCAAAAGCACACTCCGTATATTGTTTTTTTTTTCACTTTATTGAAAGTAAACTTTTTTTATTGCTATCAGTTAGCGTGCCTTTGACCCAGGTCGTGTCTGGAGTGGCCTAATCAAAGTCCTGACCTGAATCCGATTGAGATGCTGTGGCATGACCTTAAAAAGGCAGTTCATGCCCAAAAACCCTCCAACGTGGCTGAATTACAACAATTCTGCAAAGATGAGTTGGCCAAAATTCATCCACAGTGCTGTAAAAGACTCATTGCCAGTTATCACAAATGCTTGATTGCAGTTGTTGCTGCTAAGGGTGGCCCAACCAGTTATTAGGTTTAGGGGGCAATCACTTTTTCACACAGGGCCATGCAGGTTTGGATTTTTTTTTACCCTTGATAATAAACACCTTCATTTAAAAACTGCATTTTGTGTTTACTTGTGTTATCTTTGTCTAATATTTATATTTGTTTGATGATCTGAAACATTTAAGTGTGACAAACATACAAAAAAATGAGAAATCAGGAAGGGGGCAAACACTTTTTCACAACACTGTATGATGAATTATCCTTTAGACCAATGCAATCACGGCAACTTTATAGTATAATTTTTTTAAGCATTAGATGTTCAGTATTATCTTTTTCAAATTCAAATTCAAACGCTTATTTCAAACTCAGGGTTCATATTAAATGCAGAACTAAAACGAGTAGAAAATAAATAAATAAATAAATAAAAGTATATACAGATCAGCAGTCACTCGGCGCTCTTGTAACAACAATAACATTCAATATTGAACTCAGTATAAAATAGAACGCCACCACTTCCAAATGCTGGAGTGAAGTGTGAGTGAGGAGTTGACAATTGCTGATATAAGATGATTGTTACATGCCAGCAACCTTCTCATAAAACTGTAAACATTCTTTCGTATCAACTCGCCAAAAGACGGAATGTTCAAGGACACAAACATCTTGCTTGCACTCGACCTACGTGGTATATCTAACAACCTTCTTAGGGAGTTATTATATGCAATGCGGATTTTGTTCCTAACAGCAACATTGCTATTAAACCATAAAGGCGAGCAATACATTGAGGTACAGAAGGTCTTGAACAGCATACATTTAACATCAGGAGAACATCTATGGAAATTTCACAACAGTAAATTTGTTTGAGCAGAGTTTCCTGAGTTGCCTGTTACAATCAACATTGGTCTTATCAGATTCAATCCACACACCTAGGTATCTGACTTTTTCAACAAAGTTCAAACTATTACCACAAAGTGGCATAACAGGATTCGAAGTATTGACACCCTTTGGTTTGAAAGCCATACACATAGATTTAGTACAGCTGAACAAGATGTCATTTTTTTCACCAAATTTTTCACATTCCGAGAGGAGATGTTGCATCGCTGCAGTAGACAAACTTAACAAACAGAGATCATCAGCATAGAAAATGTGATTTAACAGTGCACCGTTAATGGAGCCGCCCACATTAGTATTGTTCAACAGTACACTGAGATCATCAACATAGACATTAAACAACAAGGGTGACAGTATACCACCTTGTTTAACACCGTTGGTCACATGAAATTTGGATGAGGTAACATTGCCCCACCTAACAACCATAGACTGCCTTCTGTACCAGTATAACAGGATGCTAACAATGTAAATAGGAATGGGTAATACCTCGATCGATCAGTTTTCTAAACAAACACCAGTGGTTAATTCTATCAAAAGCTTTGCTGGCATCTAAAAACGTAGCATAGACACTAGTGGATTGGCTTCTAGTCTAGTCTTGGCTTTTTCTAGTCAAATTTGTTGTTTTTCACTTTGTAGCACCAGATTATTTAGCATCTCAGACAAGAGACAGTGGATAAGCATGGGAGAACAGTGCTCAGGAGGTTCCTGGCAAGATAGCAGGAAGGAGTCAAGGACGTAGGGGTTTGAATGCAGTGTAATGCAAATGTCATGTTGTGTGTGGGAAAATGCCATGAAACTTGTGAGGAGTGATTTGGGTAAAAGAAGAGTGCCTGCTGAAATGTCAGTCTGTTCTGTGCTTGAGAGATGTGAAGTGTGTAATAAACTGTCTGCCATGAATCAGCCTCTTATTTCACACACTCCACACTGGTGACCCAAGACGTATTATGGAACATGAGGCAAGAACCCCGGAGCCGGCCCGGTCAGGAAGCTCCAGCGAGGCGGCAGCCATCCCACAGACAGCCCGGACTGGAACCCCCAGCCACGCGTGTGCGGTTGCAGTCAAGCTACCGGATTTCTGGCAGCACAACCCGCGCTCTTGGTTCCACCACACCGAGGCCCAGTTCGCCCTCCAGGAAGTAACGGCAGACGACAACAGATTCTACCATGTGGTCGCAGCACTGGACGCCTGCACAGCTCAGCAGGTAGCGAGCCTGCTCGATCAGCCTCCAGCCAGCAACAAATACAAGGCACTCAAGGCTGCGCTCACCCGGCGCTACAAGCTCTCGGATTGTGAGAGAGCGGAGAGGCTCCTGACACGGGCCGAGGTAGGAGATGGTTCGGCCGTAGACCTGATGGAGAAGATGCTGGCGTTAATGGGCACGGACGACGGGCACTTTCTGTTTGCCCACCTCTTCCTCCGGAACCTTCCAACAGTGGCGAGAGCGGTTCTGGCCAATTCGCTGTTGCTGGCCGCGCGCGACTACCGTGCGCTAGCCCAGGAGGCAGACCGGATCATCATCACCACCAGGGCGATCACAGTCAACGCGGCAGCGGCGGAGCCCAGCGAGATGACCAGAGGAGGCGAGGAGCCACCGACAGTAGCAGCAGTGGGGGCCAAGGAGCGCCAGAGAGACACGCTCTGCTTCTACCACCGCCGCTTCGGAGAGAACGCACGCAGATGTGTGCCACCGTGCCAATTCAAGCTCTCGGGAAAATGTCACGGCCGGCAGTCATAGCAGCTGCGACCCTCGGTGAAGAGAACAAGCTGCTCTACCTGACGGACGTGCGCTCGGGGAGGCGTTTCCTCGTGGACACCAGAGCCCAGAAGAGCTTCATCCTGCCGACCTACGCCGACCGGCTGGCAAGACCTAGCGGGCCCGAGATGTTGGCAGCAAACGGCTCGGAAATTAAGACCTTTGGTGAGAGGACACTGATCTTTTCTCTACACGGCCATACATACGAGTGGACTTTTGTCGTAGCAGCACTGAATTACCATATCCTGGGGGCTGATTTTCTGTGTGCACATGGTTTACTGGTTGATGTTGCTAACAGGCGCCTGGTTAATGCACTGTCCTTTGACTGTCTCCCCTGTATAGCTCGAGTGACCCGGCCAACAGCACAAGCCAGCGTCACAGCTACAGGCGGTAAGTTCCACACACTGCTCACTCAGTTCCCAGCACTCACAGTCCCGATGTTTTCAGCGGCCATCGCTAAACACGGGGTGGAGCACTTTATCACCACCACCGGGCCGCCCATTTTTGCAAGACCTCGGCGCTTGGACACAGCTAAACTGGCCATAGCGTGCGAGGAGTTCGCCAACCTGGAAAGGTTGGGCATCATCAGGCGTTCGAACAGCCCATGGGCATCCCCGCTACACATGGTCCCTAAGGCTGAGGGATCGTGGCGACCGTGTGGAGATTTCCACAGGTTGAACAACGCCACAGCGCACGACCACTACCCAATTCCCCACATACAGGATTTTTCCGTTCACCTTGCTGGAGCACGCATTTTTTCCAAAATAGACCTGGTCCACGGTTACCACCAAGTCCCAGTGCACGCGGAGGACGTACCCAAAACAGCGGTAATAACTCTGTTCGGTCTATTCGAGTTCCTGCGCATGCCATTCGGGTTAAAAGGAGCGGCACAGACATTCCAGCGCATGATGGATGCAGTGCTGCATGATCTCCCGTTCGTGTTCGTCTACCTGGACGATATCCTGGTAGCCAGTGCGTCCAAAGACGAACACGAAACCCACCTCACGACGGTTTTCCGGAGGTTGGAGGAGCACGGGTTAATAATCAACCCGGCGAAATGCCAGTTCGGCGTGACGAAGATTGATTTTTTGGGGGCGCCGCGTCTCTCCGGAAGGAGCGATCCTGCTGCCCAAAAAAGTGCGTGCCATGACGGATTTTCCCCAGCCTCAAATGGTCAGGGCGCTCCAGGAATTTTTGGGGATGGTGAACTTTTATAACCGTTTCCTTCCCCGCGCGGCGCTGCTCATGCAACCATTGTACGCCGCGCTCAAGAAACAGAAACCCGCGGATAGGGTCGAATGGAGCCCGGAGCGAGAGTGGGCGTTCTTGGAAGTTAAAGCAGCCCTGGCAAACGCCGCACTACTGGCGCATCCAGACCCGATGGCCCGGATAGCGCTCACCACCGACGCTTCAGACGTGGCCATAGGGGCTGTCGTGGAGCAGGGCGTCGCCGGGGCTTGGCAGCCGCTCGCATTTTTCAGCAGAACTTTGCGCGACAACAAACGCAAATACAGCGCATTTGACAGGGAGTTGCTGGCCCTCCACCTGGACATATGCCACTTCCAGTTCTGGCTGGAAGGGCGCAGCTTCACCGCGTTCGTGGATCGCAAGCCACTAACGTTCGCGATGGCCAAGGTTTCAGAACCGTGGTCGGGCCAGTAGCAGAGACAGCTGGCTGCGATCTCAGAGTTTACTACCGATATTCAGCATGTGTCGGGTAAACTGAATGTGGTGGCGGACTGCCTCTCGTGTGCCGTGGTGGCCCCGGTCTGCGTGGGGATAGATTACGCAGCCATGGCCGCGGAGCAGATTAGCGATGCAGACGTGTGCGCGCTCCAGTCTGGACCAACAGGGTTAAGGCTGGAGAGCAGGGTGCTGCAAGATGGTGCCCCCCCCCCTAATCTGCGATGTCTGTATGGGACGCCCGCGTCCGGTGGTCCCGGTTGCGTGGTGCCGCCGCGTGTTTGAGTCGGTTCACACTCTGGCGCACCCAGGAGTGCGTGCGTCAGTCAAAATGGTAGGAGAGAAGTTCGTGTGGCCGATCCTACGCAAACAAGTAAAAGAGTGGGCTGCAGCCTGCGTGGCGTGCCAACGAGCCAAAGTACACAGACGCACGAAGGCTTCCTTGGAGCCGTTTCGGGTACTGGCTAAGAGGTTCGACCATGTTCACGTGGACCTCGTGGGCCCCCTCCCGCCATCACAGGGGTGCACGCACCTCCTGACAGTAGTGGACCGCACCATGCGCTGGCCAGAAGCAGTCCCGCTGGCTGCAACCACATCCGCGGATGTAGCACGTGCTTTTTTAACAACATGGGTGGCGTGTTTTGGAGTCCCGTCGGACACTACGTCCGACAGGGGCCCTCAATTTGTTTCCGAACTCTGGTCCGCAATGGACCGCAGCCTGGGTGTTACAATTCACCGCACAACCGCGTACAACCCACAGGCCAATGGTTTATGCGAGTGTTTTCATAGATCACTGAAAGCAGCACTCAGGGCTTCACTGATGGATGCAAATTGGGTAGACAGGCTGCCGTGGGTTTTATTGGGGTTACGCTCCGCGCCAAAAGAGGATCTGGAAGCTTCCCCGGCAGAGCTGGTTTTCGCGCAGCCCCTACGGCTGCCCGGGGAATTTCTGCCAGATAATCCTGCGCTGGACAGCTGCCCGTCTCAGCTTTTGCAGCGTAGCGCAAACACAGGCACGCTGCCAGGCCCTGCCCACCACTGTTTTCCGCGTGTTTTCGTGCCTAAAACTTTGAAGAGCGCGGAGTTCGTGTTTGTCAGACACGACGTCCACCGTCCTCCATTGCGCCCACCTTATGATGGACCGTTCAGAGTGTTGGAAACAGGGGATAAGCATTTTTTTACTAGACTTGGGGGGGTAGGCGGGAAAAAATTGGCATAGACAGACTCAAACCCGCTTTCGTTGTGGCAGACGAGCAAGTGCTGTTGGCTAGGGCCCCTCGGCGTGGAAGACCCCCACAGAGAGCTCCCCAGGGAAACGATTCACCAGAGCAGCCACACGGACAGACCGAAGTGCCCCCCTCCCCCCTCGTCACGGCCCACCCACAGTCAGACACACTCCCAGCAGCCCCCCCACCGGCACAGCAGCGCCACGGAGGCAGTAAACCCCAGTTACAGCAGATACAGGAGGAGACGTAAGCCCAAACGGCGTGTGGACTGATGTTCTATTGTTCTATCTAAGATGCTGGGGGGGAAGTGTAGCACCAGATTATTTAGCATCTCAGACAAGAGACAGTGGATAAGCATGGGAGAACAATGCTCAGGAGGTTCCTGGCGAGATAGCAGGAAGGAGTCAAGGATGTAGGGGGTTGAATGCAGTGTAATGCAAATGTCATGTTGTGTGTGGGAAAATGCCATGAAACTTGGGAGGAGAGATTTGGATAAAAGAAGAGTGCCTGCTGAAATGTGTCAGTCTGTTCTGTGCTTGAGAGATGTGAAGTGTGTAATAAACTGTCTGCCATGAATCAGCCTCTTATTTCACACACTCCACAACTTCCTTGTTTTGTCCAGTAACACTGTAGTGACTGACTGGTCATGATGCCATGCATTATCCAGTCAGCACAGAGTCAATCCAAAACCCTGCCCACACTTCCTGAAGCCAGGGCACAAAGAGACAGAGCGGTGACAGAGTGGTGGCTGAACTTTTATTGATAAAAATTACATATTTTGATTTAACAACTCCATACTCGAGGATGCAGGCGGCGCAGTAGCGGAGTGATTAGCACTGCAGCAGCACAGCAACTCACCCTTGGCTGGGGGATCCTGGGTTCGATCCCAGCCCCCGACTAACAGCGATCTGTGTGAAGTTTGCATGTTCTCCCCGTGTCTGCGTGGGTTTACTCCGGGATTTCTCTGGTTTCCTCCCACATGCCAAAAACATGAAAGTTAGGTTAATTGGCATCAAACTGAGGATTCTAAATTGTCCTTAGGTATGACTGTGAGAGTGAATGGTTGTCTGTCTCTCTGTGTTGGCCCTGCGATGGACTGGCGATCTGTCCAGGGTGTACCCTGCCTCTCGCCCAAAGATGCTGGGATAGGCTCCAGCCCCCCCGCGACCCGAAAAGGATTAAGTGGAAGAAGATGAATGAATGAATGAATACTCGGGGATGCACACCCTCGTAACCTCAGCAAACCACGTATAAAATTTTAGGTTAGTCTGACAAATGGTTTAAGAGATATTCATGGAACAGACACACACATAGACACACACACATACACACACACACACACAGATTCTGTGCATTCAGGCTACGTCACACTGCAGGTTTTACTGCTCAATTCTGATTTTTGTGCACAAATGTGACCCGATGTCATTTTTTTTTTAATGGCAGTCCGAACAGCACATATACGATTTTTTCACACCACACCCAGGCCACTTTCATATATGGTCCTAATTCGGATACGTATCTGATATTTTCCAAAGCGACCTCAGTCTGAACGATCATGTCGCATTTTATCCGACTTTTTCCTCGTTGAAGTGAGACAGATGCTACAATTCTGCAGTGGAGGATGCAGCCAGCATGGCAGACACAGCTGATATGTGCTCTCTTTGGAATCAATCTTCTTCCCTTTATCACTGGATTGTAATTTTGTCTCCTCCAACTGCACAATAACTTAAAAATTTCAGGGGGGAGTGGTGTTCAGGGCTGAAACAGTCAGATAAGCAGGCGCACAGTAATGGCACATTTAAAAAAAAAGTAACGGAACATTTACCGGATGCAGCAAATTCCTTTTTCCCTGTAAACAGCACACCGTGAGTCCTGGCCGCTGTAATATCTAAAATGTAAAGTTAATACCAACACGACTGTGGAGCGGAATGGCCAGATACGGGGATACAGGAGAGGGGAATCTGTGGCGGCTTCTTCCTGTGCAGGACTGCTGGTATGAGCCGCTGACATCATTGGGTGAGAGCCCTATTGTAATCACTTGGATTATTTGTTCTTCTGCTCAAGCAGGTCACTTCATAGCTGTAGACCGTTCACACTGGAGTCTGATGGGGGTCGCATTTAAATTATAATGTGAATACCCACACAAAAAAAATCGGATCTCTGCAAAAAATCGGAATTGAGCATTAAGACGTGCAGTGTGACCGTAGCCTTATAGATAGATGAGGGTGTGGTGGCACACCGGGAGGTCTTACTCGCACCCAGTGACTTTGGGAATGGGGGGGATTAGAAATGGTAATGCATGTGTCTGAGGCGGGAGAGCCGAATACAGGTGCTGTGGCAACCCCGGGGGGGGGGGGGGGGGGGCGTTGAAAGGATGAGATGCAGAGTTAGGCGCCAGAGCGCCGGGGGGAGAAAAGATATTAAGAATGTGCCTTCACACCTGGGACTGCAGGTGTCAATGTATTGTGATGTATGGTACGCTATTGTGATGATATGTACTCTTGGTGCCAAAGAAGAGAATGTGGAAGATGTATAAAAGGTTGGCTTTGGCACCCAGAGATCCGTTCTTGCTTTGCTGATAGAGGAATAAAGTCTCCATCTGCAACGCTCGTGTCTCGTCTCTTTAGTTCCTCTACAAGGGAAGAGTTGTGAAATTACAAGTGTGCAAGAAAAGGCGCAAATTTATGAGTAGGCGGGAAAAGCCAAAAAATTGCAAATTGGCAGGAGAAATCTGCAATTTTAAACGGGAGGGAAAAGCTGCAAAATTACAAGCGTGCAGGTAAAGGTACAAATTTATGAGTGGGCAGGAAAAGTCATAATTACAAGTATGAGGGAAGAGTTGTGAAATTACAAGTGTGCAAGAAAAGGCACAAATTGACAAGTAGGCGGCAAAAGTTGTGAATTTGTGAGTGGGCGGGAAAAGCTGCAAACTTGCAAATTCACAGGAAAAGTCTGCAAATTATAAATGGGAGGGAAATGTTGCACAATTACAAGTGTGCAAGAGAAGGAACAAATTTACAAGTGGGCGGGAGAAGTTGCACAATTGCATCTATGTGAGAAAAGTCAAAATTATGGGAAAACTCGTAAAATTTTCAAGTAGGAAGCAAAAGTTGCAAATTGACGAGGAGGGAATTATTCAGAAAATCACGGGGTGGGGGCGTGGGAGGGGGTTGCAAATTTATTAGTGGGCCAGAAAAAATATACTGGAAGGTTGAATCTGGCTCTGAGGGCCTTGATACACAGTCTGCTGTACAAGATGCTTAACTTTTCTTATTTTATTTCTCAGGTGTCAGTTGCCATGGAGATGACGGAACAATTAAAGAAAGACCTGGAAGGAAAAGAGAAGGAACTGAGCGAATGGCATCAGTCAGTATCTGAACCCCGTAACGCATTTTTTTTTTTTTCTGAAAAAGACACAAATTTACGACTGAAACATTAAAACTTAATGGGAGTCCAGATAATCATAATCTGCTAAATTTAGCACTCCTGTTGGCATCAATGAGCTAACACTAGCTAGACAACGTAAAAAGAAATTAGAAAAGGTGTAGCGTTGAAACACATTAGATATTTGCTTAAATCCTTTTCCTGACTAACGCATGGCTAACACTTTCTTGAGAGCAAACTTGTTGTTAGCTAAAAACAAATGGGGGAAAATAAGCATTTTTAGAAAAGCGCATGCTCAAATCAGGTAACACCACCACCTTAGTCCAAACTTGGAGAAATGAAAATTAAATTGATAAGAAAATTAAAAATAAATTAAAGTAAATAAAAATAAATTAGCCTGGTTAAGATAAGATAAGATAAGCCTTTATTAGTCCCACAATGGGGAAATTCCAAGATTGTAACAGCACAGGGATAGCAACACTCAGAGCAACAATCAGAAGGCAAGAACAAACAAGAGCAGCAAGTATACATATGTACATATAAACATAAATATATAGACACACAGTGCGGATCATTGTAGCTAGATGGAATAAATATATAAATATATAAACAGTGCAGAGCATTGTAGCTAGATGGAATAAATATATGAATATACAAACACACACAGCGCGGAGCATTGTAGCTAACTTTAGCAGTGTTGTTTATAATTTGTTATCGCTACCAAAATTTTCTTAGCAGTAGTTGGCTACATTACGTAATATTGTCTAGACAGCTGTCCTCTTGTGATTATTGGCTGTCTCTACAAGTAGATGAAACAATGTTTACCTAAGTGCTCCATAAATGTTGTGCTTAGCATCTTAGCTAACACAACCAAAAAGACTAGAAATAAATACATTAATTTTTTTCTTGTAAATTTTCAACATTTTCCCTTGATTTGCAACTTTTTTCTCACAAATTTGCAATTTTTTTTCCTGTAAATTTTCAGCTTTTTCTTGTGGATTTGAAAAAAAAAAAATTCTCGTAGATTTGAAACTTTTTTTTTTCTCATAAATTTGCTACTTTTTTCTTGTAGATTTGCAACTGTTTTCCTCTTTGATTTGTAACTTTTTTCTCGTAGGTTTGAAATTTTTTTCTGATAAATTTGTAACTTTTTTCTCATAAATTTGCAGGGTTTTTTGTAATTTTGCAAATTTTTTTTTCTTATAGATTCCAAACTTTTTCTCATAAAGTTCCTAATTTTGTCTCATAAATGTGCAACTTTTTTCTTGTAATTTTGCAATTTTTTTTCTTTTAGATTGTAAACTTTTTCTCATAGTTACTAATTTTTTTCTCATAAATTTGCTTTTTTTTTCTTGTGGATTCCAAACTTTTTCCTTATAAATTTGCAACAGTTTTCTTGTAGATTTGTAACTTTTTCTCATAGGTTTGAATTTTTTTTGCCATAAATTTCAAACTTTTTTCTTGTAAATGATTGATACTTTTTCCTGTAATTCTGCAGCGCTCATCTGGATCCAGTTAATTTTTTATTCAGTGTAATCTAACTGTAATTTGAGACTTTTTGAATTCCTAAACTGACAACTTTCATCACATTTTCCCACCTTTATTCTTGCAAATTTCTGCCTAATTTACATTTATACATCTGTACCTCATGTTAAATTTGTGAACACCCCCTCCCCTGTGTTAAAAAATAACAGATCGCCTCCTGGCTGTAGTCTAATGCCATAATGAGTGTCTTGGATTAATAGCGTCCTGCAAAGTCGTGGGATTGTAATGTGCTGAACATGGTGCACGGACGAGGACACGTCATGTTTAGTCTCCATCATGCTAACACACAGCAGCACGGCGGCTGGCTGGGGTGACAGACGTAAGCTGACAGCTAGTCTGGGCAGCCTGAGGGAGAGTCAGTTTATGAGCTCACTCCTCCGCTTTCATTCACACCCAGCCAGCATGTCCATGTGGGCCCCTCCAAAGGTTAAAACTGGGCTGTCTTATGGGTCCCATGTGGGTTGGTCTGCAGCTTCCTTGTTGGCCCCATCTGTGTTTGCCCACATGGACTTCATCTGTGGTACAGATGAGCAGGTGATATGTTTAAAGTGGGTGCTTTAAACCCAGCTGGGCCCACCATGGATTTAGTGTGTGTGAGCAGGTTTCATGAACACTGGTGCTATAGACAAAATTACGAGAAAAAAGTCACCAAGTTATGAGAAACAAGTGAAAAATTTAGGAGAAAAAAGTCACAAAGTTATGAGAAATTTATGAGGAAAAAAGTAAATAGGGAAAAAAAGCTGCAAATTTACAAGAAAAAAAATTATAAAATTGCTTGAAAAAAGTTTAAAAAAATTACAAGAAAAATTTAAAAAAGCCTTTATTAGTCCCACAATGGGGAAATTCCAGGAAATTGGGAAATTTAGCAAATTTACCAGAAGAAAGTCACAAATTTTCATTCATTCATTCATTCATCTTCTTCCGCTTAGTCCTTTTCGGGTCGCGGGGGGGTGCTGGAGCCTATCCCAGCGTCTTTGGGCGAGAGGCAGGGCACACCCTGAACAGATCGCCAGTCCATCGCAGGGCCAACACAGAGAGACAGACAACCATTCACTCTCACAGTCATACCTAAGGACAATTTAGAATTCCCAGTTTGATGCCAATTAACCTAACTTTGCATGTTTTGGCATGTGGGAGGAAACCGGAGAAATCCCGGAGTAAACCCACACAGACACGGGGAGAACATGCAAACTCCACACAGATCACTGTTGGTCGGGGGCTGGGATCGAACCCAGGATCCCCCAGCCAAGGGTGAGTTGCTGTGCTGCTGCAGTGCTAACCACTCCGCCACCGTGCCGCCCCAGTCACAAATTTATGAGGAAAAAAATTATAAAAGGTTGCCAATTTAAAAAAAAAAAAAGCAAATATGTGAGTAAATAAATTGAAAATTAATGAGAAAAAAAAGTCCCAAATTTATGAGGAAAAGCTGTAAATTTCCAGTAAAGAAAAAGTTGAAAATTTTTGAGAAGGTTCCAAATTTGAAAGAAAAGTGTTCCAAATTTATGGGAAAAAGTCACAAATTTACATGAAAATTGCAAATTTACAAGGAAAAAAGTGACAAATTTATGAGAAAAAGTTGCACGATTGATGTAAAAAAGTGGCAAATTTATGAGAAAGTTCCAAAATTACAAAAAACATTAGCAAATATGCAAGAAAAAAGTCACAATTTTAAGAAAAATTAACAAATTTATGAGAGAAAGTCACAAAGTTACAAGAAAATAGCAAATTTATGAGAAAACAAGTTGAATATAGGTAAACAGGTGAAGTCCATTTAGGCAAACACAGATGGGACCAACATGGAATCCATGGACAAAGCCAAATGGGACCCATAAGACAGCCCAGGTTTAACCTTAGGTGGGACCCACATGGACATGCTGGCTGGGTAGTTTTACATTCATGTCACACTCCTGATTTATCAGTTTTTCCGTGTGTGTTAATCCTGTGATAAACGTGTGCTGATCTTACAGGGAGATGGTGGACATCGAGTGTTTTCTCAGGGAAACGGCCGAGAAAGAAGCCCATGCCAAATCCAAACTGCAGGTGGTGCTTTTTTAGTCAAAATCCTTGTGTCACGGTTTTAAATTTCTTTACCTAAAAATGAACTTTGGAAACCTGAACCTCTTTTGTTAAAGGATGTTTTAGAGGTTTTTCTTGTTTTCTACAACCTAAAATGGATTGTTAAAGTGCTCATGACCTACCTTTATCCACACGTTAACACAGTTCCCAGAAGTCTTATTGCAGCATCATTTGAGGCAAACATTAGCTGGTTAGCCAGTGGCTCTAGTGGTAAAAACAGCCTGAGCTAATGGTGCATTCATTACTGATGGAAAATTTCCTAAATCTGAAGCTCTTTATGTAACTGTTCCGTTTTTGCAGCACAAATATGTTTCTGTGAGCCCAAGAGGTCGGTAACGTTGAGATAAGGAGATCTGACTTGAAGGACCAACTGTCATAATTTAATAAAGAGCTTCAGACATTATTAAGGTGATTGTCCATCCTTTAATTTGGGGGAGCTCTCACAATGAAAGGCATCATATTCTTTTGTACCTCACAAATGACATACAGTAGATAGATAGATAGATCAATAGGTGGACATTAGGTGAAAACCTGGAACTGGATCTCCTCATCTCCAGGTCACCAACTTTTTGGGCTCACAGAAACATGTTTGGCCAGCAAAAATGGAACAGTTACATAACAGAGCTTCAAATTTAGGTAATTTTCCATCACTGACCTTCAGCGCAGTGCAAGTAGGGGTGTGCCCAACGAGTACTTCCAGGACATTTTGATTTTTTTGCTGTTGATGTTTTAGAAAGCTTGGGATCAGCACCGCGTTGGGACCGCGTCCCTCGTGGATTTTTGTGGGGGGTGCTTCGGGAGTATGGGGTATCGGGCTTGTTGTTACGAGCTATTCGGTCTCTGTACGACCGTTGTGAGAGTTTAGTTCGCATTGCCAACACTCGGTCGGAGTCATTCCCAGTGAGAGTTGGACTCCGCCAGGGCTGCCCTTTGTCACCGGTCCTGTTCATAATTTTTATGGACAGGATTTCTAGGCGCAGCCAGGGAATGGAGGGTGTCATGCTTGGTGACCACAGGATCTCATCTCTGTTGTTTGCAGATGATGTTGTCCTGTTGGCTTCATCCAGCAATGACCTACAGCTCTTGCTGGGACGGTTTGCCGCTGAGTGTGAAGCGGCTGGGATGAGAATCAGCACCTCCAAGTCCGAGTCCATGGTCCTCAGCCGGAAAAAGGTGGATTGTCCTCTCCGGGTTGGGGACAGGCTCCTGCCCCAAGTGGAGGAGTTTAAGTATCTTGGGGTCTTGTTCACGAGTGAGGGGAAAATGGAGCGAGAGATCGACAGACGGATTGGAGCAGCATCTGCAGTGATGCGGACGTTGTACCGGTCTGTTGTGGTGAAGAGGGAGCTTAGTTCTAAGGCAAAGCTGTCGATTTACCAGTCAATCTATGTTCCTACTCTCACCTATGGTCACGAGCTTTGGGTAATGACCAAAAGAACGAGATCGCGGATACAAGCGGCTGAAATGAGCTTTCTCCGTAGGATTGCTGGACTCACCCTCAGAGATAGGGTGAGGAGCTCAGTCATCCGGGAGAGGCTCAGAGTAGAACCGCTGCTCCTCCACATTGAAAGGAGTCAGTTGAGGTGGTATGGGCATCTGATTAGGATGCCTCCTGGACGCCTCCCACTTGAGGTGTTTCAGGCACGTCCCACTGGGAGGAGACCCCGGGGCAGACCCAGGACTTGGTGGAGAGACTATGTCTCCCAGCTAGTCTGGGAACGCCTTGGTATCCCCTCTGAAGAGCTGGAGCAGGTGGCTGGGGAGAGGGAAGTCTGGGCTTCTCTGCTTGAACTGCTGCCTCCGCGACCCGGACCTCCGGAAAAGCGGTAGAAGATGGATGGATGGATGGATGGCTGTTGATGTAGGGTGAACCACACAGAACCTGGGATCACATCGCAGCATTCCTTAAGTCAGAATTCGCTGGTTCAGAAAGACCATTTAACATCGTCAAAACTTTATTTCTTCCTCCCAGTTTTTGAAGAGACATTTCTCAGATCGGCTCTGTATATGTTAGCATTCTGGAGCTCATAGCACTAAAGGTAGCTAGTAGCTAGCTTTTCTGGGGGCATCCATCTTGGTTGTTGGAAAGTTAAAAACTCTGCACTGTAATAAGTACAGAAGCAACCTTGAATGAGTGAATGGCTAATTGCTAATAGCAGATAACCACGGTGCCTACTAAAACACATAATGTATGGTATGGAATGTTCCGTACGTGTTCCGTATCTATTCCATACTGAACATGTTCTGTACATGTTCGGTACATGACATCTGCCGGTCCTGCCTGCTGTCAGTTCTATGTCAGTGTGCCTTCGTCATTAGCTGCAGACTGCACTTAGCATGTTCCATACATATACCACTCATGTTCCATACACGACGGTTGTAAATGCAATTGCAATTATTAATAAATGAATAAATGCAGTAAGGAATTAAGGAACATACCATAAGCAGTGATGGGCGAATGATACCGAGGATTCAGAGCTTGTCTCACTCTTCAGTGAGTCGAAGCTTGTATCAAAACACTAATGTCATGTGACCAATGATGTCCAAACCTTCAAACGTCATTACAGCTTCACTTCACGCTTCTTTGGTTCAATATGTTTTGAAAATTTTTGTCAATCGGTCAATCTGAGGAATTGATCCACCTCCTTCCTTAGGAGGGAGGTGGATCAGGGCCTGGGCTGCTCCCTCACAGCACCGGAGAACAGCTGTCACTCCACAGTGCTCGGGCTACAGTGAAACTGTGCTGCCTGCTGCACTTTACAGATCTATGGAACATGTAGGTAAGGCACTTGAGAATAATAGCAGGATGGACTGCTAGCTAGCCGGACTGCTAGCATCCCATACAGAGCATTACGTATCAACAAAACATGTACAGAATGTGTAAGTAAACAATTGAGACTGCTGCTAGCAGGACCACTAGTGTTCCATACGGAACGTTCTGTATCTAATGTTCCATATGTAAGGCACTTGGGAATGCCAGGAGGCTGGACTGTTAGCTAGCAGGACCTAAGAACATGTATGAAGCATGGCTGGACCGCTAGCATGTGGAACATGTACGTGTTAAAACACTTGAGATCGCTAGCTGGTAGGACTGCTGCATACAGAACGCGGAAGGAATGTTCTGTACCGTACTGTTTGTTCCATGTTTTAGTAATCTCCGGTAACCACCCCTGTACAACAAACTATAGTAAATCAAGCTAAAATGACCTGTAGGAATGAGATATGTGATCAAGTGTTGGTAGATCCAGCTGAGATCACAGAATCATAATCATTCCTGTATAATTTTAGCATATTTTAAATATTTCCAAAAAAAAACGACCGCCATCGGTCAGCTAAGCTAATGCTACTGGCCTGATCTGCCAGACTGTTGATGTGTTCCTATTCTGTCCGTGGTCTGTCACCATCTGATGTCACTGACCTCCCGTTTGGAGTTTTAACGTCCCTAATCAACCCTGAAACCTTGGTCAGTGCTAAGAAGCTAACTCCATAGTAGCATTGTCAGTGTGTGATTTCAGACCGTCACAGACTGTTACGTCCACCATCTTGTTGACATGTGCTGCCAACCAAATGAATTAGAAATTACATCCAGTTCTTGCTTTGATTGCAGGTATTCATTGAGACTCTTCTGGAACGAGCCGACCGTGCTGAGAGGCAGTTACTGCAGCTCGGCTCGCACCACAACCACTTCATACCCAGTAGCCACAGGCACGGCAACGGCTACAGCGATCCGTACGGTCTAGATGAGGTCTACACACACGTGCCTGGTCGATGCGGCCGCAGTCTGGATGGAAGCGCTGATGACATCCTCGCTAGCAAGATGCAGGAAACCATCATGAACAGGGTGAGAATCCAAAGAGAGAACAGGGGTCTGGTTCTAAATTTCGTTCTTGACACGTTGTCTTCCTTTTCCTCCAGAGGAGTTACAGTGTGTCTGGTTCCTACGGACTGGGAGAGCAGCTGCATGGCTGCGGACCGGCCGGACGGATGCGGACCTTTTCTCTGGGCTCCGGCAGCTGGGACTGTGAAGAGACATCGGCCCACCTCCATCCTCACCACTATGCCCCACCCTGGGCTCAACAGCATAGAGGAGACAGGTGGATGGAGAGGATCTGGTGAGTCAAGGAAGGTTGTGTTTGATGAACTGGTCTAAAGTCAAGAAAATCAGAGAACAAAGCAACAAACAGTCCTATAGCAATCGGCTCTTGGAACTTCACTCCCTCTTGTGTGCTGTTGCTCCACTGAAAGTTTTCTGCATTAATGATGTTGTTTGATTTCCTTCTGCCTTGTTTTCAGGGCAGGGGAGGAAGGATGGCGGAGGATGTGGAATCAGAGAAACTTCCGCCACCACAGCACAGAGGAGGAGGAAGAAGAAGAGGAGGAGGATGGATTGTGGAGTGGTGTGGAGATGAGGAGGCTCATGGTTGCCAGGAGACGAACACCTGGCTCTGGTAAAATTTAATCTGTTTCTTTTTATTCTATTAAAACTCTCTGTTGCTCTTCCACAATAAAAGCTTCTCCCCCACCCCCTCACAGATTCATCCTCCTCCCTCTGCTCCACTCCCTCCCGTCGCCACGGTGACCGACATCTGGGGGTGGACACCCTGAAGATGAGGGCGGGGCTTTTCTGCATCTTCCCGTATTTGGACGTGCGCTCATTGCTGCGTGCAGCGGAGGTGTGCTGTGATTGGAGGTTTGTCGCCAGGCATCCGGTGGTGTGGACGTGCCTCAGGCTGGAGAATGCCAGGGTGTCCGCGGAGGTAGAGGAGCCCTCACCTTCATCTTCACCATGAATATTTCAAATCCAATCCAGCTTTATTTATAAAGCACTTTAAAAACAACGACAGCTGACACAAAGTGCTATACATCAACGATAAATAAAATATAAAAACATAAGCATAAGAACAATAAAATCAATAAAATACAGCTAAAAAAGTACAAAACAGTAGTTATACAATAGAGACAATAAGAACAAATAAAATCAATGTGTCAAACTGCATCAAAAGCCAGAGAATAAAAGTGGTTTTTAAGTTGAATTTTAAAACTGGACAGTGAAGGGGCTTGTCTGATAGACAAAGGCAGATTATTCTACAATTTAGGACCAGCAGCATAAAAAATTCTGTCCCCTCTGAGCTTCCTCTTTGATTTTGGTATCTCCAGGAGCAGCTGATCAGCTGACCTGAGAGACCAAGCAGGAGTGTAAGGATGGAGCAGCTCAGAGAGGTAAAGTGGAGCAAGGCCATTTAATGATTTAAAAACAAATAGAATAATTTTAAAATGAACCCTAAAATGTACAGGCAGCCAGTGAAGGGAAGCTAAAATGGGTGTGATGTGGTTATGTGTTCCAGTTAAAAGATGTGCAGCTACATTTTGAACCAACTGGAGATGTGAGAGTGAAGACTGGCTGACTCCAAAATAAAGTGCATTACAGTAATCCAGCCGAGATGTGATGAAGGCATGGATTACAGTTTCAAAGTGCTGCTTTGAAAGGATGAGTTTAACCTTTGCCAGCTGCCTTAGATGAAAAAAGCTGGACTTCACTACTGCACTGATTTGAGGATCTAATTTAAAATTACAGTCCAACTTAAAACCCAAATTAGTAATGGTTGGCTTAACAACCCGTGCCATGGGGCCCAAGTCAAGAGGTGGGGACTCACTAGAGCCACTGGGACCAAACACCATCACTTCAGGCTTATTTTCATTAAGAAGTTTAAAGCCATCCAATCTTTAATGTAATCAAGACATGCAAGGAGTGATTTTAATGAAAAGGCCTCCTTCCGCTTTAATGGTACATATATCTGAGTGTCATCAGCATAACAGTGGATGGAGATACCATACTTTCTAAGAATGGAACCCAGTGGAAGCAGATGAAGGGAGAAAAGCAGGGGCCCTAAAATTGAGCCCTGTGGGACCCCACATGACAGGGAAGCAGAGGAAGATTCAAAACCAGCAAGGCTTACACACATGGTTCTATCTTTCAAGTAAGACCTGAACCATTCCAGAGCAGTACCACCAATGCCCACAAGATGCTGTAGAGGATATATTAAAATGTCATGTCCACTGTATCAAATCCACTGTAATCCACTGTATGAAAGGCAGCGGTTAGGTCAAGCAGGATGAG
Organism: Pholidichthys leucotaenia; assembly: GCA_020510985.1. Taxonomy (NCBI): domain Eukaryota; kingdom Metazoa; phylum Chordata; class Actinopteri; order Cichliformes; family Pholidichthyidae; genus Pholidichthys; species Pholidichthys leucotaenia. Next base: position 45,139,081 of record CM035836.1, read on the forward strand.
AAACACAGAATCACCAGAATTAGATGCAAGGAAGATGCCATTAAAGACCCTTATCAAAGCTGACTCTGTGCTATGCAGGGTTTTAAATCCAGACTGGAATACCTCCAGGACACCATTCTCATCCAGAAAGGCCTTTAACTGAGAATAAACTATTTTCTCCAATATTTTCAAAAGAAAAGGCAGTTTTGAAATAGGCCTAACATTAGCCAACACAGTTTGCTCAAGACCAAGGGCCTCATGTACAAATGGTACTTACACACAAAAACATGGTGTTCGTCCTTTTCCACAGAAAATTTCATATGTATCAAGAATGAAATGACCATGGAAATATGTGCAGCCCCATGCCAACTTCATGGCTGGTGTACACATGTTTCTACTGTTATTGGTCCATTGGCGACACTTAGAGATGATGTTGAGAGACTGATAATGACGTGGAAGTTATTGTACACACCAGAGACACATGATGAACAAACATCCAAGTGTGCACAATTAGATGAGTGGATATAAAAGCAAGGGCAAAGAAATGCAGAAAATGCCTCTAACAACAATGGCGTTAGCATTATTAGAGGTTATTGCAAATGGCACAGTGAGAAGAGAAAGGGTATTTAGAGACAGAGAAGATTTTCTGCCTCAAGATGATGACTGGCTTGTCAGCCGGTTTAGGTTTCCATGGGCAGTCCTTGTGGAAATGTGCTCAGAGTTATGGCCGCCCTTGGAGTGTGACACGGCGAAAAGCCATGCGCTGCCCGTCCCAGTGCAGGTGCTGACAACACTGGGGTTCCTGGCAACAGGGGCGTTCCAGAGGGAGCTGACAAAGCGATCGGGAATTTTCCAGTCAATCCTGAGCCGAGCTATGCCAGCTTTGTGGGATGGCATTTTCCGGCTGTCACCCAGGTACATCATATTCCCATACAATGCAGCTGAAAAGGCCAACATCAAAGCACAGTCTTCAGCAAGAGCCGGTTTTCCTAATGTAATCGAAGCTATGGACTGCACACACATTACTATAAAATCATCTTCACAAGATGAATGTGTATGTTAACAGGAAACATTTCCATTCTATCAGTGTACAAAATGTACAAATTATACGTGATACGCAAATGCGACTAATTAACATTGTTGCAAGGTGGCCTGGTTCAGCGCACGATTCATTCATTCTAATGAACAGCATTGTTGGGACCAAACTACAAGCTGGCACTGTATGGATGGGTGGCTTCTTGGTGAGTAAATTCATGTAATTGTCCTAAATAACCCACCTCATGTGCAGTGTGCCTGTGTGCCCCCAAATATCACCCTGTCTTCAAGGCTTCATTACAAGTCAGTGGTTGGAGTAAGTGACTTTCTTTTTTTGCTGATTAAACTACAGTTTCACAGCATTCTACCAAGCCTCCAATTGCCTCTGTGTGTACAGTAGTTATGCCAGTAAACACATGCGTGAAGTTTGAAATGCAACACTGTCACCCTTTCCCTGGTGCACTTCATTCATTTACAATAGTAGTGTGTGTAATTCATGTAAGTTGTATATAACTATAAAGGATGAGATTTGCATTTTGGACATAAAATATGTACTTGTTGAGTCTAATATGATCTGCTTTCAACTGACAGGTGACTGTGGCTACCCACTAAATAGGTTCATATTGTCTTCTTTTTCATTACTGTTTTCCTTTATTCACTTTACACATAAGTCTTTGTACATGAGGCTCCAGGTTTCTTTCACAACAGTTTCACTACTGCATGTTTAAAATGTGCAGGAACCACACCGGAAGACAAACTGTTGGTTAAAATTGTCAAAACTGGCTGACCTATACTTGATAAAACCTCTTTAAAAAAATCAAGGAGGGAGAGCATCACAACGGGAACCTGAGGGCTTAATGTGACCAGCCTCATCCTCTAATTGCAACAGGGTAACAGGTTCAAATGGATTAAAGACAGCAGAGCAATAGACAGAGACAGAGGGATCAGAGGCAGGAGCTGGGATGAGAGCCCTAATGGTGGTGACCTTATCAATAAAAAATGTAAAAAGTCATTGCCCATTTCAAATGATGCTTCCATAATGACAGTCGGTGAGGCAGTAAAAACTGAGTCAGTGGTCTAAATAACACGTGGATTATGATAAACAGATGCAATTATATTAGACAGATGTTCCCTTTTAGCCTCTTTAACAGCACTCTGATAATGATGCCAACAGTCCTTTATTTGATGAGATACTGCCACCTGTGCTCAGCTTTGCAGCATTCCCTTCTGACTGCCCGAGTTCTGTCATTGAACCATGGCTCGAGTTTGGCTCTGGGCTGCTTTTAATGGAGCCACAGAGTCCAGGATGGCTTGGCAGGAGGAATAAAACCAGGAATTTAGCTCCTCCGTATCATAGAGAATGTCAAGGGGAGCACAGAGCTGGGTAAGAGCAGACGAAAACTGACCAGCAGTGGAGGGGTTTAAAAACACAACAGCAGCCAGCAGGAGCACAGGTTTTAACTTTGGTACAGGAGAGGGCGGCATCAAATAAAATTGGCATATGATCAGAGAACACATTGTCACAGATCTCCAAGTTAATTACAGATAAAGCATATGAAAGAACAAGGTCTAATGTATGTCCATGTTCATGTGTAGGACCACAGATAAAAACTGCTCAAGGTTATTTTTCAAAGAATAATTGACGTGGACAGCACACGTCTATTAAAATCTCCAACAATAAGGACTCGGTCATACTTAGGCATAATTTTAGCCAGAAAATCGGCAGTCATTCATAAAATCCTTGTTGTATTGGCGGGGGGGGGGGGGCGGTCGGTAAATGACAGTGACCAGCACCGGGTCAGAGCAACCCACTTCAAATAAAGTCATTTCAAAACTGGAGAAAGAAGATGATAAAAAGCGTTGCTTACATTTAAAGTCATTTTTATAAACAGTCGCCATTCCTCCTCCTTGACCCGGTGTCCGCAGGGAGTTAAAATAAGAGCAACCAGCCGGTGAAAGTTCAGAAAAAGCACTACAGTCAACAACACTCAACCAAGTCTCACATATGCAGAGGAAATCCAGATTACGGGAGGTGAAGAAATCCCTGAGGATAAAAGTTTTATTTACCAGTGATCTGGCGTTTACCAGGCCAATCCTAACAGGAGCTTGGGCCTGTGGTGGAGTGGATCGGGGAGTCTGACACAGTGGCCTCAGGTTCCAGAGGTTCACGCTGTGCTAGCAGAACCGAGGAGAACAGGGGCAGTGGGGCCGGAGCACCCGGTTGAAGCCGGCCACAGGTACCAGGTACAGGTACCAGGCAGGCATCAATGGGATCCAGGGAGCGCCGAGACACCAACAGATGAGAAAATAATCCATACTCTGTTTGAGAACAGCAGATCATATATCAGCAATGCTTTGATTTGTTGCGTGCCATAGATTAAAAACAACAAACATACAAACACAAGTGTCAGTGCCACACACAGGTGCCATCTTGTCACATGACAGATAAAAACAAAGCATTTAATATTTAAACAAATGGAATTTTGTGCCAAAACATCCATCCATCTTCTACCACTTTTCTGGAGGTCTGGGTTGCAGGGGCAGCAGTTCAAGCAGAGAAGCCCAGACTTCCCTCTCCCCGGCCACCTGCTGTAGCTCTTCAGAGAGGATAACAAGGCGTTTCCAGACCAGTTTGGAGACATAGTCTCTCCAGCAACTCCTGGGTCTTCCCCAGGGTCTCCTCCCAGTGGGACGTGCCTGAACCTCAAGTGGGAGGCATCCAGGAGGCATCCTGATCAGATGCCCAAATCACCTCAACTGACTCCTTTCAATGTGGAGGAGCAGCGGTTCTACTCTGGGCCTCTCCTGGATGACTGAACTCCTCACCCTGTCTCTGAGGGTGAGTTCAGCAATCCTAAGGAGAAAGCTCATTTTAGCCGCTTGTATCTGTGATCTCATTCTTTCGGTCATTACCCAAAGATCATGACCATAGGTGAGGGTAGGAACGTAGATTGACTGGTAAATCGACAGCTTTGCCTTAGAGCTCAGCTCCTCTTCACCACGACAGACCAGTACAACGTCCACGTGACTGCAGATGCTGCTCTGATCAGTCTGTCAATCTCTCGCTCCATTCTTCCCTCACTTGGGAATAAGACCCCGAGATACTTAAACTCCTCCACTTGGGGCAAGAGCTTGCCCAACCATTTTACATGTGTTTTGTGGACTTGGAGAAGGCATTCAACAGCGTCCCTTGTGTATTTTTGTGGGGGGTGCTTTGAGAGTATGAGGTATCGGGCTTACAAGCTATCCGGTCTCTATACGGCCATTGTGAGAGTCTGGTTTGTATTCCCAACACTCGGTGCCAAAACATAACATTTTAAAAAAATTGTTTGTAGGATTTACAAAATAAGCTAGCTAACACGCTAGCTACCTTTAAAAGGAACCCCAATTATATTGGCATGTTAGCTCTATATGCTTTATTTTTATGTTAGTAACATAACTATAATATAACATAACGGGCTGCACGGTGGCGCAGTGGTTTAGCACTGTGGCAGCACAGTTTTACCCTCGGCCGGGGGATCGCGGGGATCATGAGATCGTGGGTTCGATCCCAGCCCCCGACCAACAGTGAGCTGCGTGGAGTTTGCATGTTCTCCCCGTGTTGCGTGGGTTTACTCCGGGATTTCTCCGGTTTCCTCCCGCATACCAAAAACATGTAGGTTTAGGGCGCTCGCGCATGCAGCGACCGGCAGCCGGTGGCTTGTCACCAGACTGCAAACCAAATCTACCTACGGGTACAAATAAGTAACAAAAAAAAAATATATATATAATTTTTTTGAAAATAATTCCAAGTTTTATATATTTTTAAAAAACTTTAATACGATGTAAATCGCCATTTTTGTTTACATCGCAATGCATTCTGGGTAGTGACGTAGAATGGTTGCAGCCATTTTTTCTGTCTTAATACAAGCCAAGAAGCGAAGCTACGAACTACTGCCATTTGTCAGTGAAAATGCCACATTGCGTGGCTTTTGGATGTAATTTCCAATCAAAGGGAAATAAAGAGAGTGGGGTAAGCCTCCATAGCTTTCCTAAAGAGGGAAAGTTGAGGAAAAAGTGGGGCGGCAGCGGCTCAGGAGGTAGAGCAGGTCGTCTAATAACCCAATGGTTGGCGGTTCGCATCACGCTGTCCCCAGATATCCTGCCGTTGTGTCCCTGGGCAAGACACCTCATCCGCATTGCCTCTAGTGCCCATAACACTGGGTATGAATGTGTAAAAATGTTTAAATGCTCGGTGGTGGCCGAAGAGGCCGTTGGCGCGGATTGGCAGCCACATTTCCGTCACTCTGAGTGTCTGTGATCACGCGCTACAGCGCACGCTTGATAAAGCTGACATACAGTGGGGCAAAAAAGTATTTAGTCAGCCACCAATTGTGCAAGTTCTCCCACTTAAAAGACGAGAGAGGTCTCCAATTTTCATCATAGGTATACCTCAACTATGAGAGACAAAATGAGAAAAAAAAAATCCAGAAAATCACATTGAACGATTTTTAATGAATTAATTGGTAAACTCCTCGGTAAAATAAGTATTTGGTCACCTACAAACAAGCAAGATTTCTGGTTCTCACAGACCTGTAATTTTTCTTTAAGAGGCTCCTCTGTCCTCCACCCGTTACCTGTATTAATGGCACCTGTTTGAACTTGTTATCAGTATAAAAGACACCTGTCCACAACCTCAAACAGTCAGACTCCAAACTCCACTATGGCCAAGACCAAAGAGCTGTCAAAGGACACCAGAAACAAAATTGTAGACCTGCACCAGGCTGGGAAGACTGAATCTGCAATAGGTAAGCAGCTTGGTGTGAAGAAATCAACTGTGGGAGCAATTATTAGAAAATGGAAGACATACAAGACTACTGATAATCTCCCTCGGTCTGGGGCTCCACGCAAGATTTCACCCCGTGGGGTCAAAATGATCACAAGAACAATGAGCAAAAATCCCAGAACTACACGGGGGGACCTAGTGAACGACCTGCAGAGAGCTGGGACCAAAGTAACAAAGGCTACCATCAGTAACACACTACGCCACCAGGGATTCAAATCCTGCAGTGCCAGACGTGTCCCCCTGCTTAAGCCAGTACATGTCCAGGCCCGTCTGAAGTTTGCTAGAGAGCATTTGGATGATCCAGAAGAGGATTGGGAGAATGTCATATGGTCAGATGAAACCAAAATAGAACTTTTTGGTAACAACTCAACTTGTCGTGTTTGGAGGAGAAAGAATGCTGAGTTGCACCCAAAGAACACTATACCTACTGTGAAGCATGGGGGTGGAAACATCATGCTTTGGGGCTGTTTTTCTGCAAAGAGACCAGGACGACTGATCCGTGTAAAGGAAAGAATGAATGGGGCCATGTATCGTAAGATTTTGAGTGAAAACCTCCTTCCATCAGCAAGGGCATTGAAGATGAAACGTGGCTGGGTCTTTCAGCATGACAATGATCCCAAACACACCGCCCGGGCATCGAAGGAGTGGCTTCGTAAGAAGCATTTTAAGGTCCTGGAGTGGCCTAGCCAGTCTCCAGATCTCAACCCCATAGAAAATCTTTGGAGGGAGTTGAAAGTCCATGTTGCCCAGCAACAGCCCCAAAACATCACTGCTCTAGAGGAGATCTGCATGGAGGAATGGGCCAAAATACCAGCAACAGTGTGTGAAAATCTTGTGAAGACTTACAGAAAACGTTTGACCTCTGTCATTGCCAACAAAGGGTATATAACAAATTATTGAGATGAACTTCTGTTATTGACCAAATACTTATTTTCCACCATAATTTGCAAATAAATTCATTAAAAATCCGACAATGTGATTTTCTGGATTTTTTTTTTCTCATTTTGTCTCTCATAGTTGAGGTATACCTATGATGAAAATTGGAGACCTCTCTCATCTTTTAAGTGGGAGAACTTGCACAATTGGTGGCTGACTAAATACTTTTTTGCCCCACTGTATGTATTAATCACGCTATGATAAAGCACTATATCGCTCAAAGCACGCGCATGAGACATGTCTATGATCATGCGCTATAGCGCACGCCTGATAAAGCTGACATATGTATTAATCACGCTATGATAAAGCACTATATCGCTCAAAGCGCACGCTTGGCTTGACATGTCGAAGATCTGGCTGGCAGTCATTTGGAACGACTGTGGAGCACTGCTTATGGACGTTCAACCCGCAGTCTGAGAAAGCAACAGAGAAATTGCTTTATGTTGCTGAGAGTCCATGTTTATCAGTTCAGTGCCCATCATACTTGTAGACAATTTTTTTGTGTTTGAGCATTCTATTGTAAGTAAATCAACAATATATAAGTTTCACCTTAAAATAATGCTTCCTCAAGCACACGCTTGAGACACTCAAAGTGGAGAGACACTCGCGGAGTGGAGAGACACTCGAGCGCACGCTATATCGCTCAAACGTTTGAGCAATATAGAGCTTTATCATAGCGTGATAAATATATATATATATATATATATATATATATATATATATATATATATATATATATATATATACGTATATATATATATATATCAGCTTTATCAAGCATGCGCTTGATAAAAATTTGAACCGTGACAAAATTCGAACCGTGATTTGCTTGAGTGTGCGCAAAGCGCACACTCGTGCGCTTTGAGCGATATGCGCCACTGCGCCACCGTGCACCGGGCTGCACGGTGGCGCAGTGGTTTAGCACTGTGGCAGCACAGTTTACCCTCGGCCGGGGGATCGCGGGGATCATGAGATCGTGGGTTCGATCCCAGCCCCCGACCAACAGTGAGCTGTGTGGAGTTTGCGTGTTCTCCCCGTGTTGCGTGGGTTTTCTCCGGGATTTCTCCGGTTTCCTCCCGCATACTAAAAACATGTAGGTTTAGGGCGCTCGCGCACGCAGCGACCAGCAGCCGGTGGCTTGTCACCGGACTGCAAACCGAATCTACCTACGGGTACAAATAAGTAACAAAAAAAAAAAAAAAATAGTGCTTTATCATAGCGTGATTAATACATGTGTCAGCTTTATCAGGCTTGCGCTATAGCGCATGATCATAGACATGTCTCATGCGCGCGCTTTGAGCGATATAGTGCTTTATCATGGCGTGATTAATATATATGTCAGCTTTATCAAGCGCGCGCTGTAGCGCATGATCACAGACAGAGTGACGGAAATGTGGCTGCCAATCCACACCAACGGCCTCTCCGGCCACCACCGAGCATTTAAACATTTTTACACATTCATACCCAGTGTTATGGGCACTGGAGGCAATGCGGGTGAGGTGTCTTGCCCAGGGACACAACGGCAGGATATCTGGGGAGAGCGTGATGCGAACTGCCAACCATCGGGTTATTAGACAACCTGCTCTACCTCCTGAGCTGCTGCCGTCCCCACTTTTTCCTCCACTTTCCCTCTTTAGGAAAGCTATGGAGGCTTACCCCGCTCTCTTTATTTCCCTTTGACTGGAAATTACATCAAAAAGCCACGCAATGTGGCATTTTCACTGACAAATGGCAGTAGTTCGTAGCTTCGCTTCTTGGCTTGTATAAGACAGAAAAAACGGCTGCAACCATTCTACGTCACTACCCAGAATGCATTGCGATGTAAACAAAAATGGCGATTTACATCGTAATAAAGTTTTTTAAAAATATATAAAACTTGGAATTATTTTCAAAAAAATTATATTATAGTCATGTTACTAACATAAAAATAAAGCATATAGAGCTAACATGCCAATATAATCGGAGTTCCTTTTAACAGCTGTTTAGCTAGCATATATTTTCGAGAATCTTCTTCTGTATTGGATTGTTTTTCAAGTCAGCCATTTTTATATTTATCGTCGGCCTCCGTCGGTCTATGATGACCATGGAAGAGAATCCTAAACGTCTACTCTGCTGGAACAGCACCACCTGTGGCTGAACAGACCGATGCGCACCAGTGTTCTACCTTCCAGCATTGGGCGTTGGTAGGATTCAAGCCTGGGCAGGAAGATATGGAGGACAAGATGTTACCCATGCAGCATGTCCCCCATCTCCACGTCACTTATGGATCCAAAGGAACAGCAGGGCTGCTATAGTTTGGCACCAGCGCCGTCGCAGGAGCTGCCAGAACGATGTTGAGCACAACAGAGAACTGCCTTAGGGGCTCTGACTCCGGATTTTTCCTCAGGGTTGACTCCCGAAGCCTTTCCCGTGACCGGGTGTGCCGCAAGGCAGCGGAGGTTTGAAATCAGGGTTTACCTTCCCCTAGATGGGCTACCTTCCCAGGTTGATGAGCCACCATCTACCCGAAGATAGATTTATATTTATATTCATTCATTATTATGCAGTTTTCTTCAGCTTTAAGCCATTTTTAATTTTATCCTAACCTTGTGTATTCAATTTTAGCTTTGAATCTAGCATTTTAAAATGTACTTCATTCAACTCTAGACTATTTTCATTTTTATGCTAAGTTGTAAATATAGGTCATTTTAGCTTTTAAGGTAGCATTTTAAAATGTACATTATTCATGTTTAAACGGATTCATTTTAAGTTAGCATTTTTCAGCTGTGTTTTTCCGCTAACATTATACAACTTTAATCCATTTCAGCATTTAAGCTAGCACTTTTAGTTGACTTTCATTGACAGAAGCCATTTCCATTTTTTTGCTAATGCTGTGGATATTTAGGCAGTTGTCTTTTTTTAAACTAGCATGTATCAGTCTTAAACTATTTAGCATTTTTTAAAAACTTTGAAGCTATTTCAGGCTAGCTGTTTCTGGCCTCTAGTTATGAACACTTTTAAGCTGAATTTTGGTTAGCCTAAAGCTATTTCAGGTTGTAAGCCAATTGTCTAAGCTAATTATTCATATTTAGGCTAGCTTTAAAATGCTTCAGGAATGCATTGTCAGCTTGCAGTATTCACACTGCATTTTTTTTTTTTTTTTACAGGAAATGCAGTTTTGTTTTGTTTTTTTGTTTAATTTGGTCAACAAAAAAAAAGAATAAAAATATCATCATATACTGTATTGCTACTCATTTAAAATAATAATCATTTAGCGGTGCAGCTGTTAAGCTAACTACCTGTACTAACACTTGACCCTATATCTCATTCTTAGTGGTTATTTTAGCCTATTTTACTATAGTTCACTCTAGTCTGGTGAGGATCAGTAGCAGTTAGCAGAGTTAGCAATCACTCATTCAGGGCTGTTTCTTTGCTTATTACATCCCAGGGACCAGTCATATGCTATCGACCACTGAAACCACACACCCTCGTCTCCGATAATGCTTTATTTGAACTTTTTTAATTAGTTAGCTCAGGCTGTGTTTGTTACTGGAGCTCTGAGCTAACCAGCTAACATTAACCATCGTCGACTACACAGATTAGCAGTGATGAATGAGGGTGGGCAGTGTTAGAGCCTGTTGTAGGTGGGGCGAACTGGAGCTTGTCAGCATTTAAAGCAAAATCAACAAAATCAGCCCACTGTGAGGAAGGCTCCTTCAGCTGGGTGTATAATGGTTCTGCAGTAATGAAACCCTGAGGTGTTAGCATGTGGAAAAATGGACATTTGTGGATGTGCCGTTTATTCTAAAAGAAACAGGAGGGCAGAAATCAACTGTTTTATACTTTATCTACATTATCTGACAGTGTGAAATGTGCTCGTTGTTTATGGTCGTAGTTCCTGACAACTCTGTCTCAGTGGTGCACTCAGACCCGGTCCGTGGTCCTCGCCAGCCTGAAACCCCGAAGCCGCCGAGCTGACGAGACCAGGGAGGATTACCACAGAAACATACGGTAAATAAAAGCTATTTGCATTTTTTTTCCTGTAAATTTTCAATTTTTTTTTTATCATAAATCTGTGACTGTTTTTCTCAAAATTTGTAAGTTTTTCTCATAAATTTGTAACTTTTTTCCTGTAAATTTTCAAATTTTTTTATCATAAATCTGTGACTGTTTTTCTCAAAATTTGTAAGTTTTTCTCATAAATTTGTAACTTTTTTCCTGTAAATTTTCATCTTTTTCCTCATAATTTTGCAACTTTTTTCTTAAAAACTTGACTTTTTTCCTGTAAATTTTCAACTTTTTTTCCTCATAGATTTGCAACTTTTTTCTTAAAAATTTGCTACTTTTTCCTGTAAATTTTCATTTTTTTCTCATAAATCTGACTTTTTTTTCTCAAAAATTTGTAACTTTTTCTCATAAATTTGCAACTTTTTTCTTGAAAATTTTCATATTTTTAACCCATAATTTTGGAACTTTTTTTTAAACATTTGTGATCTTTTTCCTATAAGTTTTCAACTTTTTTTCTCATAGATTTGCAACTTTTTCTTTAAAATTTGTGACTTTTTTTTACTGTAAATTTTCAACTTTCTTCTTATAATTTTGCACTTCTTTCCTGTAGATTTTCATATTTTTTTACTCATAATTTTGCAACTTTTTTCTTAAAAAATTGTGACTTTTTTACTGTGAATTTTCAACTTTTTTATCTCAGATTTGCAACTTTTTTCTTAAAAAAATTGCAAATTTTTTCCTGTAAATTTGCAACTTTTTTCTTAAAAATCTGACTTTTTTTCCTGTCAATTTTCAACTTTTTTTCTCATAGATTTGCAACTTTTTTCTTAAACATTTGTTACTTTTTCCTGTAAATTTTTATTTTTTTTCTCATAAATCTGACTTTTTTTTTTCTCAAAAATTTGTAACTTTTTCTCATAAATTTGCAACTTTTTTTTCTGAAAGTTTTCATATTTTTGACCCATAATTTTGGAACGTTTTTCTTAAACATTTGTGACCTTTTTCCTAGACGATTTCAACTTTTTTTCTTATGGATTTGCAACTTTTTCTTCAAAATTTGTGACTTTTTTACTGTAAATGTTCAACTTTCTTCTTATAATTTTTTACTCATAATTTTGCAACTTTTTTCTTAAAAAATTGTGACTTTTTTCCTGTGAATTTTCAACTTTATCTAAGATTTGCAACTTTTTTCTTAAAAAATTCCAAATTTTTTCCTGTAAATTTGCAACTTTTTTCTTAAAAATCTGTGACTTTTTTCCTGTAAATTTTCAACTTTTTTCCTCATAGATTTGCAACTTTTTTCTTAAAAAATTGTGACTTTTGTTATGATCTGGACGATCTTTACTTACATTTAGTTCACCCTGTAATTTATCATTTACATTCTGCTGCTGGTATTACTTTGTTTCTGTGTGTTGGGATTTTTTTATTATTCTGAAGGCACTTTGGGTTTTGTCCCTGTGTGGTTGTATTGTCTTAGAGTTTTGTTTCCTGTTTGCGCTTATGATTTGCTTTTTATTGTCATTAATTCAGCCCACACTCAATGTTCTCTTTTGGACTCATTATTATTATTTTCAGTGTCATTATTTTCATTCATTATTATCCTTTCTATATGGACTCTTATTTTGACAGCACTCTTTGTTTACTTCTGCTTTGGCGTCATGCATTTTCTGTTCTATCAATCTTACGTTGTTAATCATTCCCAGCTGACCCTTGTTTTGCTAATCACTGCTTCCCTATATATGTTGGCTGCGGGCATTAATCCTCGCGGCATCCTTATGTTACCACCATGTTATCTTCACCATAATGTTAGAATTATTATTTGCTCCACTGTGTTTGGATTACCACAACAGGTGTTATCTGCCGTTGTCGGCTCACTTTTACCCATGAGCTGAGTCTTATTTCTTCTAAATAAATCTGCAAACTAGTATCACAGCATTTGGGTCCTCCCTTCTGCTCAGCCCGGGCACAAACCATGACAGAAGGACGCCGCCAGTAAGGACCCAGCGGGTACTAGTTTGCTTGGGCATGGTGGTCTGATGCCTCAGTGAGGAGGAGCTGCGAACCTCGGAGAGACTGGGGGATCTGGTTGCCGTGGCTCATAATTGCACTGATGGGGAGAAAGTGTTCGACCTTTGGGAAGCTGCGATGCGGGTGCTGGAGCACATGCCGGGCCTGCGGGTGCTCCCTTGGGTACAGGAACTGCCCATTTTTCTCTCCTCCCTCGCCTTCTCCAGGTGACCAGCCGCTTCTCCGTCTTGGACCGATGAGGAGAGGCAGAGGGACGAAGGGACCAACAGCGGCGTTGCTGCTCTCATCACGCATCGCCAGCCTTTTCCACACTGGAGCCAGCCGGCTGGCCGCCTGTGTTTACTCCAACGGAATGGAGGGATTTTTTTTTTTTTTTTACGGCAGTCAGTTGACATGCGGGGGACCTGGGTGGAAGAAAGACTCCAAGAGACGCTGCTCCATTCGGCGCTCCATTCCAGCCCCACCCCTGGCTTCTCTTCCGCCCAGTTCCACCGATCCCCGGAGAATTTCAGTGGCTGCATCGCCTCCTCTCCAGAGAGCTCCACCCGCTGCTTCCCCTCCGGCCACCTCACCAGCTTCCTGCTTCCCAGCTGCTTCATCTGCTGCTCCTCTCCCAGTCGCTCCACCAGCTGCTTTTCTCACAGCAGCCTCACCTGCTGCTCCTCCCCTGACCACCTCACCCGCTGCCTTTCCTGCAGATCATCTAGAGGCCATCACTCCCACGGCACGTCCCAAGGCCATTGCTCTTGCAGCTCGTCTCGAGGCCACCATTTCAGCAGCTCATCCTGAGGCTTTATTCATGCTGCATTTCCCCCTAGTCCGCTTTGGTCCGCGTGCGCTTTGGATGAGCTCGGCATGCACGCGGCGCTGTTCATGCTCACTTTTTTCATCTACCAAGACCAAGCAGTTGACGCATGTGCACAACAATCATTTGTAGCTTCACTCCCATGTCAGCGCATTGGTGCTGACACACCAGGATTTTCACCAGCAAAGAAACGCTGCTTGCTTTCTGCTGCTTGACTTCCCAGTTTTCACTCCTTTTCCACGAAGATGCCGTTGCTGCTGAAGTATGTACAGTATGTATGATTCATGTATCTTTATTCTCGTCTTCCGCTTCCTTGTTGTCTTCTTCGTCTACTTTATCTTGGTATGCTGTGCCGATATCGCCACCTTGTGAGTGGGACGTTCAGTTTTGCACATGCGCTTTTCAACACGTTCAGGTCGTGGGCAGGCGGCGCGGTCACAAAATTTGGGCTGCACTCGGTCATCTGCGGTCAAGCACTGTGGACACTAGCGGAGTGGAGACGATGACGTAAATTTCATCGCACGAGGTTTCCGGTTACACGTACGTGGATAGCAGAGGTGCAGCATGAATCCAGTTTGAGGCCAGTACTCCGGTAGCTCACCCTGAGGCCGTCACTTCCACACCAGCAGCGGAGCCACAGGGATCCTCACCTGCAGAAGAGCAGGAGTTAAGGCAAGTCCTCTTCTTTACTTTTTTATTGGTAGATGGTAAATGGTGTTCACTTATATAGCACTTTTTCTCATCTCTGGATGACCAAAGCGCTTTACAGATCCTGGTATCCACCCATTCACGCACACATTCACACACTGATGATGGCAGAGCCGCCATGCACACAGAGGCGCTAGCCTGGCCACCAAGACCAACTGGGGGTTCAGTGTCTTGCTCAAGGACACTTCGACATGCAGACTACAGACAGAGCGGGAATTGAACCCCTGACCCTCCGATCAGAAGTCAGCCACACTACACCTGCGCCACAGCCGCCCCATTCAATTATCTGATTTAGAGAGGTCTTGTCTTACTCCTGCTGGGGAGACCTAGTTGCAGCCTCCATCTGCTCCTGAGCTCTCCCTGCCGAGCTCTTCTGCTGGCTGTTATTGTGTGGTTCCTACTCTAACCTATACCTCTTCCCCCCTGTCCGAAGTGGCTGTGTCGGAGAGGGATTCCTGGGCATTTGGGCTGGATGCTCTTCAGCCCCAGTGACCGTCTCATCCTGAGGTCAGCACGTCCCAGTGACCATTTTATCCAGAGGTCGTCACGCCTGTAGCACATCCTGAGGTTGTCACCCTGGTAGCAGGAGATCAGGAGTCAAGGCAAGTACCTTTTCCCTTATTTTCAACATCAATTTCAGCAAGGACTTTGCCTTGCTGCTGGTTGGGGGAACTAAATGCAGATCCCACCCACTTCTGGGTCCTCCCCACCAGTCTCTGCTGTTGACGACTGTAGTGCCCCATCATTCACCTCCTGTTCTCCTCCCTTGTCCAAGGTGGCCATGTCGGAAATGGAGCCGCAGGAGGACCACGCTCCATTTCCCCAGTCATCACCTCCTGTGCGCCAGGGGGTTCAACCGTCATCGTCCATGTCACTGCAGGAGGCCCACACCCTACCATCTGCACCCTAGAAAGACATCATTGTCACTCCTACCACCGAGTCACCTCCAGATCAGCCTCCTGGGGTAGTCACTGTGGCGGCTGGGTCTGCTCAGGACCTTGGCCGGCTTCCAGATCGACATTCCTCAATCTGGTGGCCCATGGACCTTGGACTGCCACCAGACAAACTATCCTTTTTCGCCGGGTGGTCTATGAACTCTGGCAGACCCCCCAACAGACTGTCTCCCTTCACCAGGTGGCCCATGGAGTTTGGCAGACCACCCGACAGACTGTCTCCCTTCGTCGAGTTGTCTATGGACTGGGGTTGGCCACCCAACCAACTCTGTTCCCCATTATCCAGCCTTGGACTGTGTACCATTTGTGAAAAACAAATGTGAAAAAAAGCTTCATAACTGTTTTGTAGTATTTTGTTGTTTCCATTTTAGTAGTTCCTATTTTGGGGTTATTTTTCTGTGCCAGGGTCATTTGTGTTGTGGGCCTCTCTGATCCCTTTTTCCACTCGGGGTTGTGAGGTTCATGTTGAGGTGGGCTGCACTCCAGGCCACCTCTGTGTCCTCCTTTCCTCCATTAGGTGATGCAGCGGTTCAGGAGGTGGGGTGATCCGCATGTCCAGTGCTCTGCTATTAGCAGTTTATGCAAAAAGAAAGAAAATAATAATAATGTAGAAGAGCTTGGAAGAACGAGGCGGTGTGATATATAAACCAAAGTTTATTATCAGCTCCTCTAACAAGTCTCATCCTAGTGCAGCAGCAGAAGAAGGAAAAAAGAGGCCGAACACTTTCGGCTCTATGAACTTATACTTGCACATAACAAAAGACATGCATATCAAAAGCTGACATCCCTCATTATCTTAATCCCCCCCATTGTCTTCGTACTCCTCCTCATGGCCCTGGGGGGTCAGGGCAGCTCCTCCGGTCTCCACCGCAGTGTCTGGGAAAGTCTTTGTTCTTCACTGGCGGTTGAGAGTCTTTGTCCTGTTCTGAGGTGTGAAGTCGCTTTACATATGTAATCACCAAACATTCCCACATGCTTCAACATATGTAGGTTATGGAATATATGATTAATATAGCCCACAGCCCCCCCCCCCAAACGACTAAGAAAAGGACAATAGAAAAATTCACAGTTTAAGATAATTACTATGACATACTAACTGCTACACCTCTTGCCACAGAAGAAACTTTCCAGCAGCCATGCTCCTAAGAGAGTTCAGTGGTAATCATAACAGCATAGTAACATCACAAGTCAGTCCTAAACTGTTACAGCACAATTAGTGAACAACTGTTGAGTAGTTTGCATCAGTCTCTGTGCTGTCTGGGTTTTAATCTTCTCCCGAATCTGCTGTGGGTCCGCTTGGGCGTCCTGCTGGGACCTTCCTGTAAGGAATCTGCAGCTTGGGGAGGAGAGTGATTAATTGTTCCCTGCAGGGGGGCTGAGTCTTTTCTCTTGGGGGGTCTACCCCGCCGAGGTGCTCTCGCCAACCGTGCAGGCTCGTCTCTCAACAAGAAGGCAGGTTTAAGTCTGTCAATGCTGACTGTTTCTTTTCTATCCTCAAAATCAAGCACAAAGTGTTTATCACCAGGTTCCAGCACTCTGAATGGCCCATCGTATGGTGGGCGGAAAGTTGGTTTTAAAGCTTCATGCCTAACAAAAACGAATTCAGCGTTTTTTAAAGCTTGGGGGACAAAAACCCGTGGAAAAGAGTGATGTGCCGGCCTGGGGAGAGAGTCCGGTCCGTTGCTGCCTAAAAACCTCGGGGCTGGAAGATGCCCTGGCTCTGGGTTCTCTGGTAAAAATTCACCTGGGAGCCTGAGAGGCTGTGCAAAAACTAATTCTGCTGGGGAGGCGTCTAGATCCTCTTTGGGCGCAGCACGCAACCCTAATAAAACCCCATGTTTAGCCACTGTGGCTGAGAATTTGGGAATTGTGAGTGCTGGAAATTGGGTGAGGAGTTGATCAAACTTACCTCCTGCTGTGGTGACGCTAGCCTGCACGGGTGGTGGAGAAAGTCGGGCTGAGCAGGGAATAGAAGCAAAGGACAATGCATTAACCAAGCGCCTGTTCGCTAGATCAACTAATAACCCATGTGCACACAAAAAATCTGCGCCCAACAAGTTAAAACTCACCGCCGCTACAACAAATGTCCATCTGTAGTTGCGGCCGTGGATGCAGAGGGGCAGGCTCTTTTCACCAAAAGTGTCGATGATGGAGCCGTTGGCTGCCACCGCTCCATTGCCCCGGGTGCCCATGGCCCGGTCTGCTTGGGAGGGCATGACAAAACTTAGTTGAGCTCCCGTGTCGATAAGGAACCGCTTGCCGGTGTGTCCGTCCGTCACATATAAAACCTTGCTTTTTTCGCCGAGAACCGCCGCTGTTAACGGCTCTCAGCTTCGGCGTTTTCCGGAAATTGTGAATTTGCAGGGGGGAACGCATTTGTAAGCCTTCTCGGTGAAGCGGTGGTGGTAATAACAAACGTCGCTCCGCCTGTTGCGTCCTGGCCGTGTCGCTGTCACCGCGGGCTGGCTCTGCTCAGTGATTTGTGGCTCCTCGTGGCTCCGGACATCAGCGTTGAGGTCTGCAGATGCTGCTGTGCGTGTCTGCTCCTTGCAGGCGTTGACGAGCCGTTGAGCTTCGTGAGCTAGCGTGCGGAAGTCTTGCTGGGTGCTGCATCGCATGTTGGCCAGCGTCCCTCTCATGTGTGGCGGCAGCGTACTGAGGAATATGAAATGGAAAAGGAAGTTGTCATTGTCCTCTTCTTTAAGTTGCAGCAAGTCCTCCATGAGGGCCTTGGGTCTGCATCCTCTGTGGCCGTAGACCGCCAGGATCCTCTCGGCTCTCTCCTCGGCTGAGGGGACATAATTTGCCACGATGGTCGCTTTCAGTTCTTCATATTTGTCCTGGGCTGGCGGCCGCTGGATTATGCTCCGCGCACATCTCGAAGTGGCGACGTTGAGTTTGGCGACGATGTGATAGAACTTTGTATTGTCAGCCGTGATGCCCGCAAGTGCAAACTGGGCTTCAGCTTGCTGAAACCACGAGGCGGGGTCTTCCTGCCAGAAGTCCGGCAGGTTGACGATGAAGGCGTTTGTGTGGACCGTCACTGCTGTGTCCGCAGGGTGAGAGTGCCTTGCTTCGGCTCTCTCCGCGGCGCTGGTCCTCGGTTGAGCCCTCTCTATCACTTCTGCCGTGGGGGAACATCGTCCATCTGTTCCCCTGTCTGCACAGGCGCCGGCGTCTGCCTGGGTCGCCACAGATGAGTCGATCGCGGGGGAACGCCTCTGGTCCATTCTCGCGTAAGGGTCACCAGTGTAGAAGAGCTTGGAAGAACGAGGCGGTGTGATATATAAACCAAAGTTTATTATCAGCTCCTCTAACAAGTCTCATCCTAGTGCAGCAGCAGAAGAAGGAAAAAAGAGGCCGAACACTTTCGGCTCGATGAACTTATACTTGCACATAACAAAAGACATGCATATCAAAAGCTGACATCCCTCATTATCTTAATCCCCCCCATTGTCTTCGTACTCCTCCTCATGGCCCTGGGGGGTCAGGGCAGCTCCTCCGGTCTCCACCGCAGTGTCTGGGAACGTCTTTGTTCTTCACTGGCGGTTGAGACCTCTTTGTCCTGTTCTGAGGTGTGAAGTCGCCTTACATATGTAATCACCAAACATTCCCACATGCTTCAACATATGTAGGTTATGGAATATATGATTAATATAGCCCACAAATAATAATAATAATAATGCATCAGATTTATATAGCGCTTTTCATAGACACTCAAAGACACTTTACAATGAGTCCATTATTCATTCACTCCCCAGACATTGATAGTGGTAAGCTACTACTGTAGCCACAGCTGCCCTGGGGCAGACTGACAGAAACGTGGCTGCCAATCTGCACCAACGGCCTCTCCGACCACTACCGAACATTTATACACATTCATGCCCAGTGTCATGGACACTGGAGGCAAGGCAGATAAAATGTCTTGCCCAGGGACACAAGGGCAGGATGTCTGGGGAGAGCGGGATTTGAACCGCTAACCGTCCGGTTAGTAGACGACCCGCTCTGCCTCCTGAGCCACTGCCGCCCCCATTTCCCTCCTCTGTTCTATTTTTGCTGAGCACCAAGCTGGATGGCAGGAAGTTCCATTTTAATATGGTCTTTAGCATGACCCGGCCGGGACTTGAACCCCAACCTCCCGGTTGTGGGGCGGATGCTTTACCTCTAGGCCACCACTCCCACCTAGAAGAAAGAAGAGGCTCCATAAGTGTTTTGTGGTGTTTTGTTGTGTTTTATTTTAGTTGTTCCTATTTGGGGGTTATTTTTTGTGCTGGGTAATATCTGTTGCGTCCCTTCCTGATCCCCCTTTCCACTCAAGGTTGTGAGGTTCACCTTGAGATGGGCTACACTCCAGCCCACCTCCGTGTCCTACCCCTTTCATTCTCTGTGGTCAGGAGTTAGGTTGCGTTCCAACTCACCTCCGTGTCCTCTCCCCTCCCTCCTTTATCTCCTTCCTTCTCTGGTTGGGAGGTGCCTGTTGGTGATGGCTATGCTCTCCTAGTCGGAAGGTTCATGATGAGGTCAGCGACGCTTTAGCCTCCTTCCATGACCTTCCCTCCTATATTTTTTTTTTTTCCTTTTTCTCTCTCTTCTAGGGTGTCTGGGATCTGGCCTGGGGGGGCGGGGTTATGATCTGGACATAACCTGGGATTATATCCACATTTTTAATTACTTTTAGTTCACGCTTTAGTTTATCATGTATATTCTGCTGTTGGTATTACTTTGTTTCTGCATGTTGGGTTTTTTTTTTTGCCCTGCGATGGACTGGCGATCTGTCCAGGGTGTACCCTGCCTCTCGCCCAAAAAGATGCTGGGATAGGCTCCAGCCCCCCCGCGACCCAAAAGGATTAAGCGGTAGAAGATGGATGGATGGATGTTGGGTTTTTTTATTCTGAAAGCACTTCTGGTTTTGTCCCTTTCTGGTTTTATTGTCTTAGGGTTTTGTTTCCTGTTTGTGCTTATGATGTGCTTTTTACTGTCATTAATTCAGCCCACGCTCTCATGTTCTCTTTTAGACTCTTTATTACCTCCGCCAGGCCGAAAGGCCAGGAGGAGGTAATGTTTTTGCCGGGGTTTGTCTGTGTGTTTGTCTGTGTGTTTGTCTGTTTGTCTGTCTGTCTGTCTGTTTGTCTGTTGGTTAGCAAGATAACTCAAAAACTTTTGGACGGATTTCAATGAAACTTTCAGGCGTTGTTGGAAATGGTACAAGGAAGAACTGATTAAATTTTGGGGATGATCCGCATCACCGTCTGCATACAGGAATTTTTTAAAGCATTTTTCCACACTGTGACATACGGCCATTTTCAACATGTGCGCAGGCGCAATGGAGGCCGCTGGGCGTCGTGTCTGACCAACACAAACTCCGCCTTCTTCAATGTTTTAGCCACAAAAGCATGCGGAAAACACTGCTGGCCTGGGCCCGCCAGCGTGCCTGTGGCAGCCATAGGCGCTGCGCACATTGCGCTGGTCGTCGTGTCTGACCAACACAAACTCCGCGTTCTTCAACGTTTTAGGCACAAAAGCACACGGAAAACACTGCTGGCCTGGGCCCGCCAGCGTGCCTGTTTTTGCGCCACGCTGCAAAACCTGACACGGCCACCTGTCCGCCGCCCGATTATTTGCCACAAATTCCCCGCCCAGCTATAGGCGCTGCGTAAAAACGACCTCTCTGCCGGGGAAGATTCTAAATTCTGTTTTGCCGCGGACCGCAACCCCAATATTATATAAAACCCACGGCAACCTGTCTAACCAATCTGCATCCGTCAGTGGAGGAGATGGACACACCAACACTTCAGTTTATTACCTCCGCCAAGGAGGCAATGCTTTTACAAGCGTAAAACGGGGCTATAAGGGACGGTGGGGTAATATGGGACACTTTTCTAAATGTAATTCTGCTTTTTTAATTTTGCTTCCGCCTAGATTTGATGAAGGATTCATGGATATTTGACAATAACAACACAACTCAGCGTCCTGCTCAAAATAAAAAAAGCAGAATTACATTTAAAACATTTCCCAGAAAAGTGTCTCTTATTAACCCGCCGTCCCTTATAGCCCCGTTTTACACTACTGAACCACTAATCCTATCACTATCACATTGATTGTCATTCATTAATTGTCTGTTTATTGCACTGTCCATGTCAAATAAACAAATAATCATTGTGAATCCAATTGCTAGTCATATCTTTTCATGCTCAGGGAATCTGAAAACGTACACACAAACACTGTATGGGGGGAACTGTGCCGCTTGGCGGAGGTC
This sequence comes from Pholidichthys leucotaenia, assembly GCA_020510985.1. Lineage (NCBI taxonomy): Eukaryota > Metazoa > Chordata > Actinopteri > Cichliformes > Pholidichthyidae > Pholidichthys > Pholidichthys leucotaenia. Next base: position 45,160,593 of record CM035836.1, read on the forward strand.
TGCGCTCTCCGAGTGCCTTTCTAGTTATCATTATTATCAGTGTCATTATTTTCATTCATTATTATCGTTTCTGTATGGACTCTTATTTTGACAGTACTTTGTTTACTTCTGCTTTAGCGTCATGCATTTTCTGTTCTGCCCTTCTTATGCTGTTAAACATTCACAGCTGCCCCTTGTTTTGGTAATCATTGCTTCCCTATATATGTTGGCCACAGGCATTAATCCCTGCAGTGTCCTTATGTTACCACCACATTATCTTCACCACATTGTTACCTCCGCCAAGGAGGTTATGTTTTCATCGGCGTTGGTTTGTCTGTCTGTTTGTTTGTTTGTTTGTTTGTTTGTTAGCAAGATAACTCAAAAAGTTATGGACAGATTTTCATGAAATTTTCAGAGATTGTCAGAAATGGGGTATCCTACAGATGATTAGATTTTGGTGGTGATCCGGCTCACCATCTGGATCCAGGAATTTTTTAAAGGATTCTTTACCTCTGCCAAGGAGGCAATGTTTTTACCGGGGTTTGTCTGTCTGTCTGTCTGTCTGTCTGTTACCAACAATACTCAAAAAGTTATGAACGGATTTTGATGAAATTTTCAGGAAAGGTGTGTAATGGCACGGGGAACAGATGATTAGATTTTGGTGATGATCTGAGAGTGCATACCTCCACCAAGGGCTTTGTTTGTATTTGTGCAGCAGGATTACACAAAAACTACTGGATGGATTTGGATGAAATTTTCACCAGAGGTGGTTCTTGGGCTAGACAGGAACCCATTACATTTTGGTGATGATCTGAGAATGCATACCTCAGCCAAGGCTCTTATCTTCTCATAGTGTGTTAGCAACAATACTCCAAAACTGATGGACAGACTTTGATGCCATTTTCACCACAAGTGGCTATAGGCCTACACACAAACCCATTACATTTTGGAGGCGATCCATGACAAACGGAAGGAGCCTTGGCGGAGGTATGCGCTCTATGAGTGCTTTTCTAGTTGGAATTATTATTTGCTCCACTGTGTTTGGATTACCACAGCCAGTGTTATCCGGCGTTGTCAGCTCACTTTTGTGTTTCCAGCCCACGAGCTGAGTCTTATTTCTTGTAAATAAATCCGCAAACTAGTATCACAGCATTTGGGTCCTCCCTTCTACCCAGCCTGGGCACAAACTGACAACTTTTTCCTGTACATTTTAAACTTTTTTCTTACAGACCTGCAATTTTTTTTCTTAAAAATTTGCTACCCTTTTCCTATAAATTTTAAATATTTTCTCATAAGTCTGTGACTTTTTTTCTCATAAATTTGGATTTTTTTTGTGTAAATTTTCATCTTTGTCAGTTTTGCAATTTTTTGTTAAAGATTTCTATTTTCCTGTAAATCTTCAATTTTTTTTGTCAGATTTGCAACTTTTTTCTTAAAAATTTGTCTTTTTCCTGTGAATTTTCAACTTTTTTGTCAGATTTACAACTTTTTTCTTAAAAATTTGGGACTTTTTCCTGTAAATTTTCAACTTCTTTCTCATAGATTTACTTTTTTTTTCTTAAAAATGTGTGACTTTTTTTCCTGTGAATTTTTGACTTTTTTGTCAGATTTGCAGCTTTTTCTTAAAAATTTGTGACTTTTTCATGTAAATTTTCAACATTTTTCTCAGATTTGCAATTTTTTCTTAAAAATTTGCTACCCTTTTCCTATTAATTGTAAATATTTTCTCATAAGTCTGTGACTTTTTTCTCATAAATTTGCACATTTTTTGTGTAAATTTTCATCTTTCTCAGTTTTGTAATTTTTTCTTAAAGAGTTCTGACTTTTTTCCTGTAAATCTTCAACTTTTTTTGTCAGATTTGCAACTTTTTTCTTAAAAATTTGAGACTTTTTCCTGTAAATTTTCAACTTTTTTCTCAGATTTGCAGTTTTTTCTTAAAAATTTGCTTATCTGTTCCTGTAAATTTTCATTTTTTTTCTCATAAAGCTCACTTTTTTCTCATAAATTTGCAACTTTTTGTGTAAATTTTCATCTTTCTCATAGTCTTGCAACTTTTTCTTAAATATTTGTAACTTTTTTCCTGTAAATTTTCAACTTTTTCCTCATAAATCACCAACGATCATCTGAATTCTGGTCCCCTCAACACCAGCAAACACACTTGCTGTAAAGAAAACCTAAAGACTCCTCTTAGCATCCCTGTTGCCACAGCAACCACCTCCAAATCCAGTCCTGCTGCAGTCTCATTGGTCCGAACATTAAAGGGACTTAACACTCATGGGGGGTAGCAAAAGGCCGTCCCTCTGGGTGCATTGTGGGTAATGTAGTGTGTTTATGCATCCCCCCTCCCTCAGAGGAAGCGTAGAGCCCGGGGTGGAGGCCCTGTTGCGGTCGGCGGGGGGCAGCCTGCTGCACCTGTCCGTCTCCCAGTGTCCCCATATCCTCACGGACAGGACGCTGTGGCTTGCCAGCTGCTACAGCAGGAACCTCAACACGCTCACATACAGGTGAGGTCAGACTCGTCAAAACTCGCATGTTTATTAGAAAATATATAGAAAGTTGCCCTATTATGCACTTATTCCACATGTTAACACAGCTGCCAGAGGGGTTAATAAAACGTCTGTGACATGATTTGTTCAGAACACCTTAGGGTTTGAATACTGCAGCACCATTTTACACATGGGGAAGGGGCACTGCTCACAGTGGGCTGTTTTACAGGATAATGGTTTAACCCCTTGCACTCTGGTCAATTTCCCTAAAAACGCCAAAAAATAACGTACCCAAAGTAAATCAAAAGCTGTTCTTCAACCCTTTGCAGCATCTTCATGGGGTTGGTCTCATTTAAAAGAAAACACTTTGAATTTTTTGTCAAAACAGTCATAATCTCTCTAAGTGCTCCTGCCACTGAGTAAAGGCACTTTTCCACTTGGCCCAGTTTGGCCTCGTTTGGCACGGTACAGTTCGGCTTGCATGTTTTTCTACTGCACTAGGTGTCATTTGAAGTGGGTGGGAAATAGTTAAAAGGGAGGCGGCGCAACCCTCTCCCTCCCGCTATGTAAAACAAACGTAACTGGCGTAAATCAAGCATAACGTTACACAAAACACAAGTTGGCAGGATACGAGGCATCTGCGTTCTCTGGCTGTTTTTGCCAGAATAAAGGCAAAATCGGAGAACAGAAGGCAAACCCGCAATACGACACACTCTGGAAAGGTACTGGAGCATTTAGAAGCCATGAGGATACCAACTACATTACGTATGACGGTAAGCTAATGATTGCTAATGCTACTTTGCTTTTAAGTCCACCGTACAACATTGTAATGTCAGCAAGTTATCAATACTAGGTCCTAAAATCTGTATTCTGTGTGTGTGTTTCAGATGGCTCTCTTCTGGCAAAAATATCACTTCAAACGGTTGGCGTTAATGTTCATCACAGTGATGTGACCCCAAGTTCACGAACGCGAAGTGGCTATAATGTCTGTAGAAATGTTTAGCTTCCTGTGAAATAAATTGATCTGATCTGTGTCAAAATCATGGAGAGACTGTTGAGACGTCATGGAATTTACCTGCTCCAGCCAGTGGTGTCGTGACAAAACATGGATCAGGTGCCATATAGTACTGGGCTGCACGGTGGCGCAGTGGTTTAGCACTGTGGCAGCACAGTTTTACCCTCGGCCGGGGGATCGTGGGTTCGATTCCAGCCCCCGACCAACAGTGAGCTGTGTGGAGTTTGCATGTTCTCCCCGTGTTGCGCGGGTTTACTCCGGGATTTCTCCGGTTTCCTCCCGCATACCAAAAAAAAAAACCAAAAAAACAAAAAAAACATGTAGGTTTAGGGCGCTCGCGCACACAGCGACCAGCAGCCGGTGGCTTGTCACCAGACTGCAAACCGAATCTACCTACGGGTACAAATAAGTAACAAAAAAAAAAAAAAAAATATATAGTAGCATATGAGCCGTTAAATATATATTTCAACAGGTAAACAGTACTGAGTTAGGCATAAGATATATTTAGCAATTATGATGCATTTTAAGCCAAAACAAATGGATCTAGGATTAGAAGTAATTAAAATAAAGCAGTCCCAAGGTTACATGAAGAAATACGTGGATTAACTGGAAATATATCGTATTGAGTATTGCTGACTACATGTAGATACTGTATAAATATATATTCTCTGCATCAACAGTGAACTATACTTGTATTCATGTAGTATTGCCCTGGGAATTTTGACAATAAACCTTTGTACTTTTGCAGATGTCTCTATTTTGTTTTACAGTCTTCAGCAAATGATTGTTTTGGTTACTTTTCTTAAAAATGAGCCATTATTTTCAAAGTCACTGATAAATGGTTCGTACTGTTGACTCTTTTCCCACCGGTGTCTGAACAGACAAAATAGAAAATCATGATGCAAACACATAAATCACTAAATTGTTTATTCCAATCAGCAGCAAATTACAGATTATTTAGAATGTGCAAAATTCAAACTGTAAAAAAAAAGAAACTGGAATGGGTAACACGCCAGCCACGCTGCCTCACTGAGAAGCAACTGGTCGGCCCCTCGTACTGGTCCTGGTTCAGCAGATCTTCAGCCTGCACCTCTGTAAATAGTGAGGCAAGGTCCGGTTTGGGTGGATCGTTTTCCCCTTTGCCTAGATGAAAGACAGAAATGAGTGGTGGATAATTAAAGAAAGTTTAAAACATATTTGAGGAATGAATCTTTATTTTGAATAATTAGATTAAAAGAAAGGAACAGAATAATAGAACAAAGGGGGAAAAAATCCAATAAGGTCAAATTAAACAGGAACTCCTCGGATTATACAATTCAACATAACTTATCAGAAATGGGTGATGGCTGAAGCTGCAGCTGCAGCTTATATTGCCCACCCATGTTCCAGCTAAGAATTCAAAAATAAAATAAGAGTGATTACAAATCAGAACAAAGCCAAGACAAAACGTGACAAAAAATAAGCAACAGCACAACACAGACTGGATATGATAATCCTTATGTGATTTTACATGTCGTTTTGTATATACAGCCGTGGACAAAATTGTTGGTACCCCTCTGTTAATCGAAGAAAAACCCACAATGGTCACAGAAATAACTTGAATCTGACAAAAGTGGTAATAAATAAAAATTCTATGAAAATTAACCAATGAAAATCAGACAATGCTTTTGAATTGTGGTTCAACAGAATTATTTTAAAAAACAAACTCATGAAACAGACCTGGACAAAAATGATGGTACCCCTAGAAAAGATTGAAAATAGGCCATAGGGACATGAACATGATCATAGGGACATGTTTAACCAAGATGTGTCCTCTAATTAACATCACAGGTGTCTATAAACTTGTAATAAATCGGCCTATTTAAAGGGTGACAAGTAGTCACTGTGCTGTGACCATTGTTGGTTTTTCTTTCATTAACAGAGGGGTACCAACAATTTTGTCCACGTGTGTGTGTTTGGAGTATTTATTCCTTTAGTTTTTGTTTAAATTGTCCAAGCTTTGTACATGATTTTAATTCAGATCCAAAAGCGTTCCACAGTCTGACACCTTGCACTGAAACACAGTGTTGCTTGGTAGTAGTTCTCAGACCCCAGGGCAGACCCAGAACTCACTGGAGAGACAACGTCTCCCAGTTGGTCTGGGAACACCTTGGTATCCTCTCTGAAGATCTGGAGCAGGTGGCTGAGGAGAGGGAAGTCTGGGCTTCTCTGCTTGAACTGCTGCCTCTGTGACCCGGACCTCTGGAAAAGTGGTAGAAGATGGATGGATGGATGTCATGTATGGGAGCATTAATGAATGATACAAAGTCTATAGTGTGGGTTGATTCAGCAAATATTTCACTCTGCGCAGTATTGTGACTGATTTGCATATTTTACCTTTAATATAATTAATATGTGACTTCCAACACAGTTTATTATCAATTATTACACCAAGGATTTTAATTTTGGATACCCTTTCAATCTCTACACCATTTATACTGAGTTTAGATACTGAGTTGTTGTGATGGTGTGAAATAATGTTATCAATAAAGTTTAGCCACCACTTTGTCGCCCTGGTTTCAAGTGTGGGTGGTGTTTTGTGCTTGTATTGCTAAAATATAAAAGGAAGCACTACAATGGGTCTCAAATATTTGTAATGTGTTCTATTACTGAATGAGTTTAAAGATGAAATACTATACACATATAAACTAAATTCTAATGGTGACTGAACATCTCCCATTCCCCAAGGTGCAAGATACACTATTATGACTAGAACTCATAAAGGATCACAGAAATGATCTGATAAAAATAAATAAACAAGCGGTTTATTTATGGTGGCTATTATTGGATGTGCCATTCATTTTCAATTACTCTGTAATTAATATTCACACAAATAAATCTCAATTCAGTCCCTTTCATATTAAGTGGAAATTGTGCGACTTTAAATTTGGCACTTTACCTAAACTTTAACTTAAAGCGAGGTAGTCGGATCCAGGAAAAAAATGCTTTTTTTGCGTGCATGGAAAAAAAATCCTACAGACACATATAGCGCGACTGTCTGCAAGTGTGAATGACCTGTTCCATGAGCAAATGTACGTTTTTTGGTCCTTGGCTGTTTAAATTGAATTCTTTCCTCCTGAAAATATCATTTTTGAATATTAATTACAGCTAAATGGGAGCAGTTTCGATGCCGACATTTCACATCCTAATATACGTGTTCTATACACCATCGGCTTTTGCGTATCCGACTACCTCGCTTTAAAAAGCAAAAGATTTGACTATAAATATGACGTGTTGTTTACCTGTCACAATACATTGGTGTCAAAACGTTGCCATTCTGAGCAGATCCTGTTTGGACTCTACAATGAAATACACACAAATTAAGTACGTGCACAGCACGAAAGTGCAACATGTAAAATAAATAAATAAATAAATAAATAAAATAAACTTTTTAACCAGGATTACAACTAGCTTATTTCATCAGATATTGTCAACACAAAAAAACAACATACAAGGACGGACATAGCATTAAGCTAGGTCATCGTTTAAACACGATTAAGTTTTCGTCTGTCCTAAGTGAACTTTCCACTGTTGGAAAAAATAACATAAAGCATGAATATCACATCACTCACCGTCCTGTATATCACAATATCACGGCTTCAACTGCTGAAGTTGGGTGCGTTGTGGCTGTACATTCAATTCAATTCGGGTGGCTAGGTCTAATTCCCGGTGCGTCTCCGTCTATTTTGTGGTGGGTCTGTTTGTGCGCACCACTGCAGGCTCAGTCTGCTTCCCTCTGCATTCTCTCATCAGCCGAAACGCACAGGAAACTCTGCTGGACTGCGGTGTTAGATTTCTGCTGATTTCTGTTAAGCCATTCTATCGTTGTGATTTATAATATCACTTGTTCGCGGGCTCACTGACGAAAAATTGCAAATGGCGACCAGCAAGCGATTCTCGAAAGTCAGCGTAACGCCCACTCTCATGACGCTACGCCCAGACCAATGAATGGCCAGCAGTGGCGTGACGAAACCGTGCCAGTACCCTTCGGACCTACTTTTATCGGTGCCGATAAAAGTGGAACAGTTCCGAAATAACGGAACTGTGAGGCCATTGGGTGCCGAAAGGAAAAGTGGACAAAGGAGGCCGAACCGTGCGAAAGGAGGCCAAACGAGGCCAAAGTGTGCCAAATGGAAAAGCGCCTTAACAGTCATCTAAACATATTGAACTTGAAGAAAATAAATTTCGCCTGGGTGTTTTTTTGGATACAAATGCTTGCAAATAACACACAGCTTCAGATCCGGGCTGGAAAATGCAACAGAAATGTAGAACCAAGTGTTATCCAGCTGAGGTCAAAATTTTGTGACAATACCACAAAAAATGAAGATATTACACAGCTTTTTTTCTTAGGTTGTTTCCAGGCGTTTTTGAACTGTGCCAAATTGTGCCAAATGGCACAGTTTGGAAAAACGTCTGTAACTTTTGAATGATTCAATATAGAAGCTTCATCTTGGGCTCTAATGAAAGGTGAAGGGCTGTGTCTGTGTGTGTGTGTGTGTGGGGGGGGGGTTGTTTATTCATTCATGAATGAATGAATGAACAAACAAGCCCCCACACACAAAGAAGCATGCCACGTAAAAAATGTGTGGCTTTTTTTTACAAGAAAAAATAACCTACAATGCACTAAAAATTATACTAGAATATCTGTTATGTAGAAGATAACAACTCCCACCCACCCACCCCCCGCTACAGAGGACGGACATCGCCCATCGCTACATGACGGAAAGCAGTGACGGTGTGCCGCGGTCTACTACGCACAGCTGCACTAAAATATCTGCAATATATCTGCAATCCGCTACAGAAGAGTAGCGGGGGAGGTGGGGGGCGTTCACAACATGATGGGGGGGCCGTTCTCAACATGTTGCGATAACGCACAGTTGTAATTTACCGATCGGTCAAAAGTCATTTGGATTACAATTTTCAGGGATAAAGAATAATTTAGCTTATAACACTTACCTGTCCACAACAGCAATGTCGCTGGCGAACTTCTCTTCCTCATTGTCAGATGAACATGACGTTGGTCCGCTTGTTACAGACTCGTGGTTCTGGTCACGCAACCCGGTCAAACCATAATTCCATTATTGCAGTTTTGCGCTTCCATGATTGCAGTTTTGGCGAACGATTTTTCAAAACAAATAAGAACAGTAGTTAGAAAAAAAGACTGGCGAACGCCTGTGTGTCACCCAGCCTTACACAAAACAGCTTTCGAACTTCTGTGCTTCAATTGGCTGGCTGTATTTGCAGCCGTTGGTAGGCGGGTCCTTCTTGCTAGGTTTTCAATCATTGGTTCTTCAAGGTTTCAGAAACCCAATTCAAGGCTCTTATTAGTCGAATGAGAGGTCAATCACATCTAAACCAATCAAAGCACTCCTTTGGCTTTCTGTTCGCAGCTGTGTCTGTAGGGGAAGAACGGAAATGCAGCTTTTTTTTTTCAGTGTGCTCTAGGACGCAGCGCCCTTGTGCGCTCTCGTGCGCTCTAGGACGCAGAGACGTGTCCGCCCGTGGTACACCGGAGTGCAACAGGTTAAATGCTAATGAGACCCAGCTCACCCTACCCTCCAGCTTTCATCATTTCTCTGAGATTTACGTGTTGATGGTGGTGCCAGGTTTGAGGCTAACGTTAGCATTTTTTGTTTCACATTTATGCATTTATGTATATTAGCTGCTCTTGCTTTTTTTTTGTTTTTTTCTTGTCTTCTGATTGTTGCTCTGAGTGTTGCTATCCCTGTGCTGTTGCAATCCTGGAATTTCACCATTGTGGGACTAATAAAGGCTTATCTTATCTTATTTTATCTTATCTTATCTTATGCTAACCTTGTGGAAGGTTATTCCAGCTTTTAATTTATTTTTCCTTTTAATTCAACATTTTAAAATTTACTTCATTCAGCTTTAAAGTAGTTCCTTTTTTATGCTAACTTTATCGAAATTTAGGCCATTTTAGTTTTTAAGTTAGCATTTCTCAGCTGTAAACTTATACTTAGCACTTTTAAGATAAATTTGCCTGCTTGTATACTAACATTGTAAAAATTTAAGCCACTTCAACATTTAGGCTAGCATTTTTAGCTAACTTTCATCATCTTCTTCTTCTTCTTCTTCTTCTTCCTCTTCTATTTTTTCTTCTTCTTCTTCTTCTTCTTCTTCTTCTTCTTCTTCTTCTTCTTCTTCTTCTTCTTCTTCTTCTTCTTCTTCTTCTTCTTCCAGCTGCTCCCCTGAGGGGTCGCCACAGCAGATCATCTGCCTCCATCTCACCCTGTCCCTGCATCTTCCTCTGTAACACCAACCCTCTCCATGTCCTCCTTCACTACATCCATGAATCTTCTCTGTGGTTTTCCTCTTTTGCTCCTTCCTGGCAGCTCCATCTTCGACATTCTTTGTCCAATATCTCCACAATCCCTCCTCTGCACATGTCCAAACCATCTCAGCCTCACCTTCCCTTTCAGTCTTGCTGCTACCTTTCTGTCACAAATCACCCCTGACACTCGTCTCCACCCACTTCACCCTGTCTGCACTCGTTTCTTCATTTCTCTTGTGCATTTTCCATTGCTTTGGATGGTTGATCCCAGGTATTTAAAGTCATCTACTTTCACTACCTCTACTCCTTTCATCTTCACCATTGCGCCTGCCTCCCTCTCATTCACACTCATGTATTCTGTCATGCTTCTACTGTCTTTCATTCCTCTTCTCTCCAGAGCATACCGCCACCTCTCCAGGTTCTCTTCCACCTGCTCCCTACTCTCACTGCAGATCACAATGTCATCTGCAAACATCATAGTCCACGGAGACTCCTGCCTGACCTCGTCTGTCAGCCTGTCCCTCACCATGGCAAACAAGAAGGGGCTCAGAGCTGATCCCTGATGTAATCCCACCTCCACCTTGAATCCATTCATCACTCCTACAGCAAACTTCACCACTGTCTCGCTGTCCTCATACATGTCCTGCACCACCCTCACATACTTCTCTGCCACTCCTGACTTTTTCCTACAGTACCACACTTCCTCTCTTGGCACCCTATCATCTGCTTTCTCTAGACCCACAAAGACACGGTGCAACTCCTTCTGACCTTCTCTATACTTCTCCATCAACACTTTTAGAGCAAACATTGCATCTATAGTACTTTTTCTTGGCATGAAACCATACTGCTGCTCACTGATTGTCACCTCTCCTCTTAACCTGGCTTCAACAACTCTTTCCCATATCTTCATAGTGTGGCTGATCAACTGTATGCCTCTGTAGTTACTACAGCTCTGAGCATCACCTTTGTTCTTGAAAATTGGTGCCAAAACACTTCTCCACTCCTCAGGCATCCTCTCATTCTCCAAGATTGTGTTAAACAATCTGGTTAAAAAGTCCACTGCCATCCCTCCTAAACATCTCCATACCTCCACAGGTATGTCATCTGGACCAACCGCCTTTCCATTCTTCATCCTCTTCAAAGCTGCCCTCACTTCTGCCTTAAGTTAACTTTCATCACCAGAAGTATTTAGTTTTCTTCAGCTTTAAGCCATTTCACTTTCATTCTAACCTTGTGTAAGGTTATTCAGTTTTAGTTTTGAATACAGCATTTTACAGTGTGTTTTATTCCACTTTAAACTATGTGGTTAGTGGATGTATTCTTGTGTTACTACATTACCCAGAATCCCTTGAGGATAAGCAGTAGAAAGTTACCTGCGCACTTTCTGAGGAACGTGTTCAGTGTATTATGCTCTCGACATTAGCAGTCACTAAAGCCGGGTTATTACAAGTTGTCCCAAGCCGTTCATGACAGCATCTCATGACATGGTGTCAGAAGCAGTTGCTTATTGAAAGAGGACTCTGTTAGGTATTCCCCATACTAACATGGTGGCAATAGGCAGTATGGATGTGATGTGGAGCGCACGGGTGACGTCAGCATGCCTATTTAGGAGGGCTGTTGGCGGGAGCCGTTCTCTTTGGCACTCCACCTCCCTACAGCTACAGCCTGCATATAACATAGGATTAGCTTGTTAGCTCTCACACTGTGACATGTGTACTGATTATTGGACTCTGTAAAAAAGTTTGAGTTCAGCACAACTCCTGTCTCCGCTGCCCTACTTTCAAGACATAACAAATGGCGACGTGTATCGCATAGTTGGCCTTCTGAAGGAAAACTCGACACCTGCCTGACCTCATCTGTCAGCCTGTCTGCGTGATGGGCACCCCGGCTGGAGAGTTTGGCGGCTAAGCGAGCCAGGTTTGCCCAGCGCTGACCATGAGTGGGCGAGTCGGTCCAGCAGTTTGTTGCTGACCTCCGCAGTTTGGCCAATGTATATGAATTTTGACACTTAAAGGAGGAGATTGTGCGCGAGAAGTTGGCGGAGAACACTACAAGTTGGAAGCTGCGGGAGAAGTTGTGCACTGCACCGGGTGGCCTGACACTAGCTGAAGCACTGGAGGTAGTGTACCAGCTGGAGCAAGAAGAGGTTGCTTAGTTAGTATTGTAGTTAGCGGACTCTGGCCCGTGCTCCCCACAATCATCTCCACTGGTGCAGATGGTTGTCCCGGTTGCTGAGCCCGTCGACCCCACATCTGACATGGACGGCACCAACATCGTGGGCCCCGAGAACTGGTCAGGACTGCAGTATGTAGTGATGCTGGATGGCTTCAGTGTATCAATGATGAGGACCATGAGGGACCTTGAGGCCACCACTGCCTCAAGGTCCCTCGTAAACAAGGCCACAGTTAGAAGGCTTACTCACCGGTGACCTGAAGCGGTGGAACTGCCGGACAAAGGATCCTCCATGACCAGCAGAAACATCACTTTGGCAATACGGCGACAGAACAATCCCAGCATTCCGGTTCCAAGTGACACGCCAGGACGATAGCATTGCGGGGTGGGATTTGTTCTGTGAACTGGGTCTCTCCATCACAGACCCCGCACAAACAGGTCTGGGTCCATTGCACTCAAATGTGGACGCAGCCACTCCCTGCCTCACACTGCACGCCGAACAGAACCCAGCAGAATTTGAGCAGCCACAAGAGCCCCAGTCTGCAGCCACGTGGGGCCTGGAGCCGTTCCTCGTGCAGCATGAGTGTTTGCAAGCCGCAGCCTCATCACAGAAGGGTGAGTGTGAGTTTGTGGGCGTGGGTACAGCCGAAAAATGCAGCATGGAGAGAGAGCACAGACTGGACTCGCCTCTGATCCTCACCCAACATGGGCATCAAGCAGCCGCTGTGGAGCCGCAGGAGAGGGAGTTCATGGAGAAAGGGGACCCCGGTGAATGAAGACAACCCAGCATGCGTCCCTTTGCCGATGACAGCAACACATTACCGTGACCACAACCAGCACCAAGTGAGAGAGAGAAGAAGCCAAACTCATCCCGCATCCTCGCCGAGTATCAGCCTCAGGGAGCCGCTGCAGCACAGCAAGATGGGGAGTTCGTGGCCCAGCAGGACCCAGTGGAGCAGTGTCAACCGAGGGCACGTCCTGCCGCTGGTGTGAATGGCACGCCGCCACAGCAGCAACCAGCATCAGAGACGGGAGAACAGCAGCGCCAAGTGCAGCCAAGCTGAATTGCCGCACGGAGGAGACCAGCTGCTGTCTGAATGGCTGATGGTTTGAGATGGCACACCAGCCATCTGCGGGAGGTCGGAGCAGCTGCCTCAGATCAAGACGCAGCACTGGAGCCGACCCAGCTGGTATGGGACCCGGGCTGGAACTTTACTGACGAGCGAGCCATGACTTCAGCAAGATAGCACCCAGGTTTGCAGCAGCCGGCACCTCCAGGGGCGTGCCCACCGCAGGCTCAACTGAGGCCCCTGAAGTTGAACTATAAGCAGTGACTCTGTTTTAATGTTTTGGCAGAACCTGACTGGTTCACAGTGGCAGAATAATCCACCCAGCCATGCAGGGTCAACCAGGTGTCCACCCGGGGGCTCAGGTTTAGAAAAAAGGCTGTTGTGAATGTAATGTAAAAACAAAGCTGCTGTGATTTGCATTCCTAATGTTTAGAGCCTTTCGGGGGGGATGGGATAAATGTTAGGTATTCCCCATACTAACTTGGTGGCATGGTCCACTGCCCTGCTTTCCAGACATAACAGACTCCACCGACCAGAGCAGCATGTCAAAGTTCAGCACGCCAGAGCCTTTTGACTTCAGCCAGTCGACAGTGTGGCCTTTATGGATACAGAGGTTTTCACGTTTCCGCATCGCCACAAAGTTGAACAAAGAAGACGGTGTAGTTCAGGGGAATTCTCTGCTGTATGCCATGGGAAAAGAGGCAGAAGCCGTATTTAATTCCCTCACTTTTGCTGAACCAGAGCACACTAATAACTACGACCAGTTGATTGCTAAGCTAAATGAACATTTCATCCCTTGGAGGAATGTAGTACAGGAGAGGGCCTGTTTTCACCAGTGCTTTCAGCGGGCTAGTGAGTCAGTAGGAGATTTTGTGTGAGGATTTTATGAACTGGCCGAACATTGTGAGTTTCAAAGGAGGAACAGATTCAGGGCTGTCTAGTACTAGGCATCGCAGACTGTGAAATTTCCCAAAAGCTGCAGATGGAGAGTGAATTGACCCTGGAAAAAGCCATCCAAATTGTCCACCAAGCAGAGCTGATTAAGATGCAAAATATTTCTGCAACAGATACAGCAGAAGTTAAAAAGCCCTACATACCAGGGGAGCACCCTAAGAGGGGTAAGAGGCATTTTAATAAGGAGAAATGGTTACAGGAGTCTTGATGCACTAGATGTAATCGTACACACAGTCGGCAGAATGAGTGCCCAGCACGTATCAAACAGTGTAGAAAGTGTAATAAACTGGGACATTTTGCAGTTGTATGCAAGAGTAAAGTAGTCAAAGCTGAAGGTGTTAATGAAAGGGCAAATGAGAGTGAGCCTTATTTTCTGGGGAGAGTAGAAGACAGTGACAGATCAGCAGTGGCAGGTAGATTTGACAGTAGGGGGCAGTGTGGTGTCATTTAAGACACCATACAGGGGCTAACATTACACTAGATTCAAGATTCAAAGGCTTTATTATCATGTGCACAGTTAAGAAATGCTACATTTCCTGAGCAATGAAATTCTTACTTTGGTCTCCGAACGAATGCCAAGGTAAAAGGTACAGAAACAGCAATTCTAATAGATCATGACACACTAACACAGTAACTCAATCCTAATACTAATGGATGCTAATAACACACACACACTAACACACAATTATGCAGTAGAGGAATGAAATTGAAAATTCACTGGCTGACTAAAGTGATAGTGGTATATTAATATCAGAAATGATATGAACCTGAGATGGCATGAACGTAGTATGTATAGTGTGCAGATGAGCAATGTATAAATACAAATTATTTCTGTAACGATAGTACCAGTAGACTGTGCATGATAAGTAGCAGCAGAGATGATAATTAGCAGCAGAGATGATATGGACATCAGACGGGCGAGACTATATCTACTGTACAGGTGAGCAGTGTGCAAATTTAGCAGCCAGTGCGTGAGTTTCTATATGCAAAGCTGTGTTACAGAGTTTTGGGAGTTGTTGTCTGTTCAGGAGTCTGATGGCAGTGGGAAAGGAGGAGTTCTTCAGTCTGGTTGTCCTGCATTTCACACTTTTGTACCTCTGGCCTGAGGGTAGAAGTGTGAACAGTCTGTGCTGAGGGTGGGTGGGGTCCCGGAAGATGGCGTCAGCTCTCCTTTGGACTCTGCGGTGGTAGATGCTCTGCAGAGACATGAGTGGAGTCCTGATGATCTTCTCGGCAGTCTTCACCACTGTCTGCAGGTGTTTGCGCTCCAGGGCAGTGGTGCTGCTGTACCACGCAGTGATGCAGTTGGTCAGGATGCTGTCGAAGATGCAACAGTAGAAATTGTTGAGGATCCTGGAAGACATGCCAAACGTCTTCAGCCTCCTCAGAAAGTACAGTCACTGTTGAGCTCTCTTAAACAGCTCTGTGGTGTCATGTGTCCACTTAAGGTCCTTGCTGATGTGGATGCCCAGGTATTTAAAGCTGCTCACCCTGTCCACCTCAAGCTCCCGGATGAAAAGCGGCCGATGGGGTCTCCTCCTCCCCTTCCTCATGCCCACTATCATCTTCTTTGTCTTGTCTGTGTTGAAGGTGAGGTTGTTGTCCTCACACCATAACACCAGGCTGGCCACCTCCCTCCTGTAGGATGCTTCATCATCACCAGTGATGCGTCCTATCACTGCTGTGTCATCCGTGAATTTTAGGATGATATTGTCCTTGTGGGAGGCAACACAGTCATGGGTGAAGAGGCTGTAGAGGATGGGGCTGAGAACACAACCCTGTGGGACACCTGTGTTTGTGATGATGCTGGCTGAGGTCCTGTTACCCATCCTGACAGACTGGGACCTGCCAGTCAGAAAGTCCAGTAGCTAGTCGCAGAGGGTGGGGTGCAGGCCAAGTGAAGACAACTTGTCGGTGTTTGTGGGGGATGACCGTGTTGAAGGCGGAGCTGTAGTCGACAAAGAGCATCCTAATGTAGGAGTCTTTATCTTCCAGGTGGGACAGAGAATAATGGAGTGCTGCAGCGATGGCATCTGAGATGGACCTGTTGGGCTGGTAGGCGTACTGCAGGGGGTCCAGGGTGCCCAGTATGCTGTCCTGAATAAGGGGCAGCACCACTCTCGAGAAGCACTTCATGATGATTGGAGTGAGTGCTACCGGTCTGTAATCATTCAGACAGGTCGGTGGGCTCCTTTGGTGAGGGGGATGATGGTTGTCATTTTGAATTTTGACTAATGTTGCCCCTAGATATCTGTTTCCTATAGGCCCTTAGAATAGAGGGTTAGTATTAATGAAAGCGCTTTGAGTGGTCTTTGTGACTAGAAAAGCGCTATATAAGTGCAGGTTAGTTAGTTAGTTAGTAATGTCACATAGTACATACAGAAGCCTGAAACAGCACCCTCCTCTGCTAGAAATGGGAATAACACCAAAAAGTCCAGGAGGTGATGTGAAGATAATGGGTAAATTCTAGGCTCATGTTTTGCATGAGGAGAGAAAATATAAATTGTGGATTTATGTAGTGAATGTCTCCTATGCAAACAATCTCTTAAGTAGGAGTGCATCACTTAGCATGGGGTTAGTTTGCAGAGTAGATCAGATTAGTTCCAGAATTTGGTGGGTGGGTGGGATAAGATTACTGAACTGCAGACCAATTAAGATAGAGTTAAAGCCAAATTCTCAGCCACTTATTGTAGTCTGGCTACCCCATGTAGAGTGCCTTTTCCACGAATGGAGAAAATTGAAGCTGAGCTTAAGAGAATGCAGAAAATGGGCAACATCCGAGAGGTCACAGAGCCTACAGAATGGTGCGCTCCCATAGTTCCTGTTGCAAAGAAAAATGACAAATTGAGAATCTGTGTGCACTTAAAACACCTAAATAAAGCAGTAAAGAGAGAGTTGCTTATCCTCCCCACCCTAGATGAAATAACACCAAAGCAAGCAGGGGCAAGCATATTTTCCACATTTGATGCATCCTCAGGGTTTTGGCTGATCCCCTTAGAGCCCGAGAGTGCCAAACTGACAATTTTCATCACCCCCAAAGGTCGCTTTTGTTTCCAGCATTTACCATTTGGGATAACATCAGCTCCAGAGATCTTTCATAGAGAAATAATAATAATAATAATAATAATAATAATGCATCAGGTTTATATAGCGCTTTTCATAGACACTCAAAGACGCTTTACAATGGATACATTATTCATTTACTCCGTAGACAATGGTAGTGGTAAGCTACTACTGTAGCCACAGCTGCCCTGGGGTAGACTGACAGAAATGTGGCTGCCAGTCTGCACCAATGGCCTCTTCGACCACTAGCGAGCATTTATACATATTCATGCCCAGTGTCACGGACACTGGAGACAAGGTGGGTAAAGTGTCTTGCCCAGGGACACAACGGCAGGATGTCTTGGGAAAGTGGGATTCGAACCGCCAACCCTCCAATTATTAGACATCCCCCTCTACCTCCTGAGCCACTGCCACCCACAATTTCCTCCACCGTTCCATTTTTGCTGACGTTAATAACAATGAGCCCATCGTCCATGCGTGGACATGGCCTAGCCAGCGCGGCCTGCACTGTGTGAGGAGAGTGAACATGCTGGGAAGTCCTGCGTGATTCAAGACATCTGCGTTGGTTATCCTGTCCTGCCAGGATATGCCTAGGATGTGGCGGATACTTTGCAGAGATGGAAGGTGTTGAGTCACTTCTCCTGTCTGGTATATGTTGTCCATGACTCACTGCCATACAACAGTGTGCTGATGACACAGGCGTTATACACTGCCATCTTAGTCTTCACCGACAGCTTGGGGTTTGTTCACACTCTGGTTGTGAGGTGAGCGAGTGTTGTAGCTGCCTTCCCGATCTTCCTGTCTATTTCTGAGTCAAGAGAGAGGTTGTCGGTTATAGTACAGCCAAGGTAGGTGAAGTGGTGGACGATGTCAAGTTCATAGTCATCGATGGTGATGGCAGTGTCTTGTCAGTGTCTTGACCCAGGACGTTGGTCTTTTTCAGGCTAATGGTGAGTCCAAAATCCTTGCAGGCCTGTGAGAAGTGGTCCATCAGTGTCTGCAGCTCCTGTTGGGTGTGTGTTGCAATTGCTGCATCGTCAGCAAACAGCATGTCTCTGATGAGCGTTTCACAAACCTTCGTCTTGGCTCTGAGGTGGGCAAGGTTGAACAGCCTGCCATCTGACCTGGTACATAGGTAAATTCCTTCAGTTGCAGTACCAAAGGCATGCTTTAGGAGAACAGCGAAGAATATCCCAAAGAGTGTGGGAGCAAGGAGCAGCCTTGTTTGACATCACTGCAAATGCTGAAGGGGTCGGTGGAACTTCCATTGAACTGCACAGTCCCCTTCATGTTTGAGTGAAAAGACTCGATCATGCTCTGCAGCTTTGGTGGGCAGCCTATCTTTGGGAGAATCTTGAACAGGCTGTCTCTGCTGATGAGGTTGAATGCCTTGGTAAGATCTATGAAGGTGACATACAGGGGCATCTGCTGTTCTCTGCACTTCTCCTGGAGTTGCCAGAGGGAGAAGACCATGTCTACTGTTGATCTCTTGGCATGAAAGCCACACTGCGACTCTGGGTAGACACGTTCTGCCAGCTTCTGCAGGCGGACCAAAATGATCCAAAGTCTTTGCCGATGATGCTAAGTAGAGAGATGCCTCTGTAGTTGTTGCAGTCACTTCTTTTGCCCTTGTTCTTATAGAGGGTGATGATTTTGGCGTCCCTCATGTCCTGTGGTACAGCCCCTTCTTGCCAGCACTGACAGAGGACTTCATGCAATGGGAGCAGGAGGGTAATCTTGTAGTGTTTGATCAGGTCCAAGGTAATCTCATCACTGCCTGGGGCTTTGCCTAAGGCCAAGCTGTCGATGGCCTTCCTGAGTTCCTCTGTGGTTACATCCAGCTCCTCTATGATTGGCATACACTTGATGGCATCAAGAGCTGTGGGGGACACTGTGTTCTGTCTGGAGTAGAGGTCAGAGTAGTGTTCCACCTATCTCTCCATCTGTTGGCCCTTATCTGTAATTATTACCCCAGTGGAAGATTTGAGGGGGACTGTCTTGCTCTGGACTGGTTCGAGCGCTTTCTTGATGCCATCGTACATCCCTCTAATGTTGCCTGTAGCAGCAGCTGTCTGGATGTCTTCACTGAGCTCTGTCCAGTATTTGTTGGTGCAATGCCTGGCAGTCTGCTGAGCCTTGCTCCTGGCAGCCCTGAGAATCTGCAGGCTCTTCTCAATGGGTGACCGCTTATACTCGGTGAGGGCGGCACGCTTGGCTTCAATGACGGGAGTCATCTCTGTGGACTTGGCCTCAAACCAATCATGAGACTTGAAGGATTTCTTCCCAAAAGTAGTCAAGGTGGTGCAGCGCATGGTGTCCCGCAGTACTTCCCACTTCTCTGTGGCAGAGTCTGTGGGCTGTGAGGTTTGCATTTCCTTCTTGAAGGTCTCTGCAAACTTTTCCGCAAGGTCTGGTTGAGACATCGTGCTGACATCAATGTGGAGTTTCCCTTGTTTCTTTGAGCGGTGGATCCTATTTAGCTATAGCCTGATCTTGCAGCAGACCAGGGAGTGATCTGTGTTGCAGTCCACACTGTCGTAAGAGCGTGTGTGTAGGACACATTCTTGATGGCAGCACGCCTGACCAGGATAAGATATAGCTGATGCCAGTGCCTTGAGCGTGGGTGTCTCCAAGAGACCTTGTGCTGAAGCTTGGTCCTGAAGTAGGAGTTGGCGAACAATTCATGGTAACTGCAAAGCTCAAGCAGTCATTCATTTTGGCCACACCAAACTGTCCAAGGCAAGAGGGCCACGAGTCATGATCTGCACTCACTCTAGCATTGAAGTCACCCAGGAGAACAAGTTGCTTCTTGCTTGGGATGCTTGCAACGATGGATCTGTGCTATTATAACTGCGTTATAATGGCACAGCAGTGTTATAAGAAGAGTCAGAGCAGTGACTGATCATGCGTTTGTGTCACCATAAGTGAGATGGGGGTCTGTGTGAATGACCTCCCCTCCATTCTGTGTTGTGTGGGGGTGTATAAATAAAACCTGTTCGCCGCAGTCATCTCTCCTTTCTTGTGTGAACCCTCACGTCACAATATTTTAAAGATATACATCAAATTCATCGGAAAAGTCACAAATTTGAAGAAAATTTTACATTTACAGTTGTAAATTTATGAGGAAAAACAACAAACTCATCTGGAAAATGTGGTAAATTTGCAAGAAAATGTGTCAGAAATGTAAGAAAAAAGCTAAAATTTAAAGAAAGTTTGGCAACTATATGTTCATTAAATGTTCGTTTTTTCATATCACCCCCCCTTCCCCCGCAGGAGCTGGTCCGATCCCCCTGGTCAGGAGGTCCTCTGGGCCCTGGGTGCTGGCTGCAGGAACATCAGCAGCCTGAAGGTGGCGCCAAGTCATCCATGGTCAGCATCATCCAGTGATTATGATGATTATTTTAAAGAATTACAATTAAAAAAGTTAACTGTTATTGTCCGCTTTTTTCTAGTAAATTTTCAAAAATTTTCTTGTAAATCTGCAATTTTATTTCTCAAAAATCTGTAACTTTCTCATAAATTTGCAACTTTTTTCCTGTAAATTTTCATCTTTTCTCTCATAATTTTGCAACTTTTTTCTGAAAAATGTGACTTTTTCCTGTAAATTTTCAGCTTTTTTCTGCTAAATTTTCAACTTTTTCTCATAAATATGCATTTTTTTCATAAATTTTTGAATTTGTCACTTGTTTCTCAAAAATGTGCATTTTTTTCTTGTAAATTTGCAACTTTTTTCTTAAAAATGTAATGATTTTTTTCTGATAAATTTTTTTTCTTATAGATGGAAATATTTTTCATAAATTTGCAATTTTTTCCTGTAAATTTTCATCTTTGTGTATAAATCTGCAACTTTTTTCTCATAAATTTACATTTTTTTTGTTGTAGATTTGCTACTTTTTTCTTAAAAATTTGACTTTTTTCTATAAATTTTCAACTTTTCCTGTAAATTTTCCCAATTTTTTCTCATAAATCTGCAACGTTTTTCATAAATCTGACTTTTTTCCCTCAAACATTTGTAAGTTTTTCTCATAAATTTGCATTTTTTCTTGTAATTTTGTAACCCCTCTCTAAATTGTCACCTTCTTTCCTCATAATTTTGCAGTTTTTTAATTAAAAATTTCCAATTTTTTCCTCATAAATTTGCAATTTTTCTCCCGTAAATTTTCAACTTTTTTTTTCTCATAAATCTCCAACGCTCATCTTGATTCTTGTTAAACTTTTATTCTGTGTAATTAAATTGTAATTTGTGACTTTTAATTTTTATCTTTTATCATCTTTGCACCTTTACTCTTGCAAATTTGTACCTAATTTACATTTATCCATTTGTACCTCATGCTAAGTGACTGAACACCCCCCATGACCCTCGTTAAAAACTAACCAATCACCTCCTGACTATAATTCACTTAATTTAATTATTCCAGCCAACAGCTGACTCGTTTTGGGAACCGCTGCCTGCAGACGATTGGCCGATGCTGGCCACACCTTCGCTTTCTCAGTGTAGGCGGGGCTAGCTGTGGGACTCAGGGATTGGTCGCTGTAGGTGAGCGATGCATTCCTCCACCTGTGGTAAAACAGTAACTGAATTACTTGTTTTAGCGTGTGTCAGTTTTATGTGTATTTCAGACAAACAAATCAGCTAAACTCAGCTTTATTCCTTGGAATATTTGATAATATTTTTATTATAATATTTAACGTATCAATCGTTTAAACATGTGCTTAATTAAACTGCAATCAGTTGCCTTTGTGAGGAAAAAAATGGCCATAACTGCAGTTTTTCTTCTGTCCATGGAAGCTGGTATCTATCAGTGAGTCAATTCCCATAGACTCCCGTTGTTAAAATGATCAACATTGCAGCAGAAATGAAAGCACCAAGGTGCTGATGCCTCAGTGCCAGAGCCTTGGCGGAGGTATGTGTTAGGTGTTATCAATTATTACACCAAGGATTTTAATTTTGGATACCCTTTCAATCTCTACACCATTTATACTGAGTTTAAATACGGAGTTGTTGTGATGGTGTGAAATGACGTTATCAATAAAATTTAGCCACCGCTGTGTCGCCCTGGTTTCAAGTGTGGGTGGTGTTTTCTGCTTGTATTGCTAAAATATAAAAGGAAGCACTACAATGGGTCTCAAATATTTGTAATGTGTTCTATTACTGAATGAGTTTAAAGATGAAATACTATACACATATAAACTAAATTCTAATGGTGACTGAACATCTCCCATTCCCCAAGGTGCAAGATACACTATTATGACTATAACTCATAAAGGATCACAGAAATGATCTGATAAAAATAAATAAACAAGCGGTTTATTTTATGGTGGCTATTATTGGATGTGCCATTCATTTTCAATTACTCTGTAATTAATATTCACACACATAAATCTCAGTTCAGTCCCTTTCATATTAAGTGGAAATTGTGCTCCTTTAAATTTGGCACTTTACCTAAACTTTAACTTAAAGCGAGGTAGTCGGATCCGGGAAAAAAAATGTTTTTTTTGTGTGCATGGAAAGAAAATCCTACAGACACATATAGCGCGATTGTCTTTAAGTATGAATGACCTCTTCCATGAGCAAATGTACGTTTTTTGGTCTGTGGCTGTTTAAATTGAATTCTTTCCTCCCGAAAATATCATTTTTGAATATTAATTACAGTTAAATGGGAGCAGTTTCGATGCCGACATTTTACATCCTAATATACGTGTTCTATACACCATCGGCTTTTGCGTATCCGACTACCTCGCTTTAAAAAGCAAAAGATTTGACTATAAATATGATGTGTTGTTTACCTGTCAAAATACATTGGTGTCAAAACGTTGCCATTCTGAGCAGATCCGGTTTGGACTCTACAATGAAATACACACAAATTAAGTACATGCACAGCACGAAAGTGCAACATGTAAAAAAAAAAAAAATAAATAAAATAAACTTTTAACCAGGATTACAACTAGCTTATTTCGTCAGATATTGTCCAACACAAAAAAAACAACATACAAGGACGGACATAGCATTAAGCTAGGTCATCGTTTAAACACGATTAATTTTTCGTCTGTCCTAAGTGAACTTTCCACTGTTGGAAAAAATAACATAAAGCATGAATATCACATCACTCACCGTCCTGTATATCACAATATCACGGCTTCAACTGCTGAAGTTGGGTGCGTCGTGGCTGCACATCCAATTCAATTCGGGTGGCTGGGTCTAATTCCCGGTGCATCTCCGTGTAATTTCTGGTGCGTCTGTTTGTGCGCACCACTGCAAGCTCAGTCTGCTTCCCTCTGCATTCTCTCATCAGCCGAAACGCACAGGAAACTCTGCTGGACTGCGGTGTTAGATTTCTGCTGATTTCTGTTAAGCCGTTCTATCGTTGTGGTTTATAATATCACTTGTTCGCGGGCTCACTGACGAAAAATTGCAAATGGCGACCAGCAAGCGATTCTCGAAAGTCAGCGTCACGCCCACGTAACGCCCACTCTCATGACGCTACGCACAGACCAATGAATGGCCAGCAGTGGCGTGGCGAAACGATGCCGATACCCTTCGGACCTGCTTTTAACGGTGCCGAAAATAGTGTTGATAAAACTGGAACTGTTCCGAAAAAGCGAACTGTGAGGCCTTTGGGTTCCAAGTGGAAAAGCGGACAATGGAGCCCGATCGGTACTAAACGAGGCCTTTGGGTTCCAAGTGGAAAAGCGCCTTATGTGTACCTGGCACCAGGACACCCTAGGTCGCAGGTCGATGATCGATTTTGTTATCGTGTCATCAGACCTGTGACCGTATGTCTTGGACACTTGGGTAAAGAGAGGTGCAGAGCTGTCAACTGCTCACCACCTGGTGGTGAGTTGGATAAGATGGCAGGGGAGGAATCCATTCAGACCTGGTAGACCCAAACATATAGTGAGGGTGTGCTGGGAACGTCTGGCTGAGGCCCCTGTCCGGGAAGTCTTCAACTCCCATCTCCAGAAGAACTTCAGCCACATTCCGAGGGAGTCTGGAGACAGGGAGTCTGAATGGGCCATGTTCTCCACCTCTATTGTTAAAGTAGCGGGCCAGAGCTGCGGCCGCAAGGCCATTGGGGCATCTCGTGGTGGCAACCCCCAAACCAAGTGGTGGACACCAGTGGTGAGGGAGGCCATTAAGCTGAAGGAGTCCAATCAAGCTTGGTTGGCTTGTGGGACTCCCGGAGCAGCTGAGGTGTACCGGCAGGCCAAGCGGAGTGCAGCTCGGGTGGTTGCTGAAGCAAAAACATGGGTATGATAGGAGTTCGGTGAGGCCATGGAACAAGACTTTCGGTCGGCCTCGAAGAGATTCTGGCAGACTGTCCGGCGGCTCAGAAGGGGGAAGCAGCTCCCTGTCCACACTGTGTATGGTGCGGATGGGGCGCTGTTGACTTTGACTGGGGATATCGTTGGGTGGTGGAAGGAATACTTCGAGGATCTCCTCAATCCCACTGATACGCCTTCTACAGAGGAAGCAGGGCTTGTGGACAAGGGGTCGACTCGCCTATCACAGGGGCTGAGGTCACCAAGGTGGTTAAAAATCTCTTTGGTGGCCAGGCCCCGGGGTGGATGAGATTCGGCTTGAGTACCTCAAGGCCCTGGATGTTGTAGGGCTGTGATGGTTGACACGCCTATGCAACATTGCGTGGAGGTCAGGGACAGTGCCTTTGGCGTGGCAAACCAGGGTGGTGATTCCTCTCTTCAGAAAAGGAGACCGGAGGGTGTGCTCCAACTTTAGAGGGATCACACTCCTCAGCCTCCCTGGGAAGGTCTATGCCAAGGTACTGGAGAGGAGAGTCCGGCCGTTGGTCGAACCTCAGATTCAGGAGGAGCAATGTGGGTTTCGTCCTGGCCATGGCACATCGGACCAGCTCTTTACCCTCTCGAGAATCCTCGAGGGTTTGTGGGAGTTTGCCCAACCAGTTTACATGTGTTTTGTGGACTTGGAAAAGGCATTCGACCACGTCCCTTATGGTTTTTTGTGGGGGGTGCTTCGGGAGTATGGGGTATCGAGCTTGTTGTTACGAGCTATTCGGTCTCTGTCCGACTGTTGTGAGAGTTTGGTTCATATTGCCAACACTCAATTGGACTCCTTCCCAGTGAGAGTAGGACTCTGCCAGGGCTGCCCTTTGTCACTGATCCTGTTCATAATTTTTATGGACAGGATTTCTAGGCGCAGCCAGGGAACGGAGGGTGTCATGCTTGGTGACCACAGGATCTCATCTCATCTGTTTGCAGATGATGTTGTCCTACTGGCTTCATCCAGCAATGACCTACAGTTCTTGCTGGGACGGTTTGCCGCTGAGTGTGAAGCAGCTGGGATGAGAATCAGCACCTCCAAGTCCGAGTCCATGGTCCCCAGCCAGAAAAAGGTGGATTGTCCTCTCCAGGTTGGGGACAAGCTCCTGCCCCAAGTGGAGGAGTTTAAGTATCTTGGGGTCTTATTCACGAGTGAGGTGAAAATGGAGCGAGAGATTGACAGACGGATCGGAGCAGCATCTGCAGTGATGTGGATGTTGTACCAGTCTGTTGTGGTGAAGAGGGTGCTGAGTTCTAAGGCAAAGCTGTTGATTTACCAGTCAATCTACGTTTCTACTCTCACCTATGGTCACGAGCTTTGGGTAATGACCAAAAGAACGAGATCGCGGATGCAAGTGGCTGAAATAAGCTTTCTCCATAGGATCACTGGACTCACCCTTAGAGATAGGGTGAGGAGCTCAGTCATCCGGGAGAGGCTTAGAGTAAAACCGCTGCTCCTCCACATTGAAAGGAGCCATTTGAGGTGGTATGGGCGTCTGGTCAGGATGCCTCCTGGACGCCTCCCACTTGAGATGTTTCTGGCATGTCCCACTGGGAGGAGACCCCGGGGCAGACCCAGGACTCGTTGGAGAGACCATGTCTCCCAGCTGGTCTGGGAACACCTTGGTGTCCTCTCTGAAGAGCTGGAGCAGGTGGCGGGGGAGCGGGAAGTCTGGGCTTCTCTGCTTGAACTGCTGCCTCCACGACCCGGACCTCCGGAAAAGCAGTAGAAGATGGATGGATAGAAATATTTTTCCACTTATTTAGCATTCGAAGTCAACAGAACCAACTATGTGGATAACTGAAGATAAATTCATATTGAATATTGATCCATAGTTCCTACATCGTGTCATCGTGCGTCTCGAAAAGCCTCTGACAACTAAGTCCAACTCCTAGCCTGCCCGTGTGGTTTAGTCTCTAAGCCCGGTGGAACTGCTTTTACTAATAGGAGAAGGGGCGAGGGCGGATCTCTGGTGCCTTAAAACCAGATGCTTCGGGTAGATGGTGGCTCGTCAACCTGGGAAGGTAGCCCATCTAGGGGAAGGTAAACCCTGATTTCAAACCTCCGCTGCCTTGCGGCACACCCGGTCACGGGAAAGGCTTCGGGAGTCAACCCTGAGGAAAAAGCTGGAGTCGGAGCCCCTAAGGCAGTTCTCTGTTGTGCTCAACATCGTTCTGGCAGCTCCTGCGACGGCGCTGGTGCCAAACTATAGCAGCCCTGCTGTTCCTTTGGATTCATCAGTGACGTGGAGAGGGGGGGACATGCTGCATGGGTAACATCTTGTCCTCCATATCTTCCTGCCCAGGCTTGAATCCTACCAACGCCCAACGCTGGAAGGTAGAACACCGGTGCACATCGGCCTGTTCAGCCACAGGTGGTGCTGTTCCAGCAGAGTAGACGTTTAGGATTCTCTTCCATGGTCATCATAGACCGACGGAGGCTGACGACGAAACACTGAGAAGATAAGAGCCTTGCTGGAGGTATGCATTATGGGATCATCACCAAAATGTTATGGGTTCCTGTCTAGCCCAGGGACCACCTCTAGTAAAAATTTCATCCAAATCCATCCTGTAGATTTGTCCGGCTGCTGTCCCCCCTCCGGGCAGCGCTCTTCGTGCACACACGGGACAGTTGTTTTCTCATCAGCATCGCCCTGTTAAATCTCGCCCCACTCATCGTCATCGTCACCAGTGTGTGTTGCATCCCAGCCACCATGGCCAGTCAAGCTGAGTCCATTACTGTCGCAGATAGAGAAACCCATTTGGTTAAAAAAAGGTCGCATCCCAATATGTTGTCGCCATGTGTAGCCACTTGAAACTCGAAGTCATAAACCACTCTTTACACGTAGCAGACCGTTAGCATGATGGTCCCTATGTTGCTAACTCTGTGGCCACCATAACTATACAGCACCACTGGGTTTTTCCTGATTGGATGAAAAATGTCTTCACTGTGGCCCAATTTAACATCAACCTCACTGCAGTGGTGTCGAGCAGGAGTGGTACAGCAATGTTGTCCAACTCCACCATGCTGTATGCATACGACGTGTCCTCAGGTCTCACCTCATGGATGGTCGTCACGGGTGGATGGTTTTGTTTGGTCGGTGGGCTCCACGGTGTCGGTGACCGGCAAACCTTTGCAAAGTGATTAAAATTCCTGCACTTCTTGCAATGCTGTCCTCATGCCGGGCAAAAACGTGCTTTCTCATGGTGTGTCGGGGATCCGCAGTTGCCACACGCAGAGCCTCTCAAAGCGGTCCTCTGGTCCACGGCGTTTGCCTCAAACTCTTCCGCCAAGTCACCATGTTCCTCCATGCTCACTGAGTATGTCAGCGGTGTCTGGCCTGGGTGTCGCTGATGTTGATGGACACCTAGCTCCAATGCTAACCTGTCAAGCGACTCAAGTTGGAACGCTAGCTCGATGGTGTTAGCTAGCGTCATGTCGTTTGGCACCATTAGCATCTTCGTCCGCAGCTGTGGGTTGCTAGTGTGTTTGGCCATCTGGTCCCGCCCATTTCATTTTCCAATAAACCAAACCTGCACATGCTAGCAAGGTTGCGAAGGTCTGCGATGAATTGTTGCATTGACTCACCAATTCTCTGTCACCATTGGCGGAATCTTGTGCGCCACACCAACACGTAGTCGGGTATAGCAAAGTAGCTAGCTAACAGTTCCACAGCTTCAATGAACGAGTCCGTTGGTCCGAGTGTATGGAAAATGCACTGTCCCTCTATGCCTAGGTTGTGAATCAGCAGAGCCTGCTTCCATACCTTGTCCAATTTGCCTAAATCCAGTGCTGCTACATACGTCTCAAAAGCATCGAGCCATCATGGCCAAAGATTGGACAGCTCACCGGGGTACTCCAGAAACAGTCTCAGTGGCCTGAGGTACGCCTCCATGGTTTAACTCTTGTCACCAAATGTTATGTCTGCAAACCTGGAATGACTAATGGAGGAGAGAGGGCTGTGCTGGAACTGGAACTTTATTATATTGAACACTTAGTTAAACAGTGCAGGTCAACTGAGCACTAAGCTCCTGTAATGCTGTGAGTCGAGAGAGACCTAAGATAGCCGACTCTCCCTATTTAGAAGCTGGTGTGATGATGGCACCAGCCGGCTGCGTCATCACGTCGCTACCTGTGATTAACCCTTACATCACACAGGCAGGCTGAAACAGGGAGGTGGATGGACGATACACACACACACAGAGTGGTGTGAAAAAGTGTTTGTCTCCTTCCTGATTTCTCATTTTTTTGTATGTTTGTCACACTTAAATGTTTCAGATCATCAAACAAATTTAAATATTAGACAAAGATAACACAAGTAAACACAAAATGTAGTTTTTAAATGAAGGTGTTTATTGTTAAGGGGGAAAAAAATCCAAAATTACATGGCCCTATGTGAAAAAGTGATTGCCCCTTAAACCAAATAACTGGTTGGGCCACCCTTAGCAGCAACAACTGCAATCAAGCGTTTGCGACAACTGGCAATGAGTCTTTTTCATGAGGTCATGAACAGATGGCTGGACATTCTCCTTCAGGATTTTTTGGTAGACAGCAGAATTCATGGTGCCATTTACCACAGCAAGTCTTCCAGGTCCTGAAGCAGCAAAACAGCCTCACACCATCACACTACCACCACCATATTTTATTGTTGGTATGATGTTCCTTTTCTGAAATGCTGTGTTACTTTTACGCCGGATGTAATGGGACACACACCTTCCAAAAAGTTCAACTTTTGTCTCCTCAGTCCACAGAGTATTTTCCCAAAAGTCTTGGGGATCATCAAGATGTTTTCTAGCAAAACTGAGACAAGCCTTTATGTTCTTTTTGCTCAGCATTGGTTTTCATCTTGGAACTCTGCCATGCAGGCCATTTTTGCCCAGTCTCTTTCTTATGGTGGAGTCATGAACACTGACCTTAAGTGTGGCAAGTGAGGCCTGCAGTTCTTTGGATGTTTGTTGTGGGGTCTTTTGTGACCTCTTAGCTTATTCAGAATTTCTAAACAAATATGGTTTCCCGGTATCACCAAAGGAATATGCAGTAGTTTTTGATGCAGTCCTTTCTGGTGCCATTATGCTTCTTAAAAGCTCAGCATCCTCTGAACTATGTTTACTCCCACTGGACCCTGTTGCCACTGATGTCGGTAAGACCTGCTTTTCCTCCAAAAAGAAGAATAACAGTGTCATACGTACTTTATTTCAAAGAGAAATTGTCTCTGTTCCAAATGCAGTCTATACTGGAGCAATCTTTGGTCCAATATGGCCTGGAAGAAGGCATGGATCCGTCATGGATCATGTCAGACTGTACAACCTAAGCAGGGCTGCTCGCAGAGATAGCAAAAAGACGTAACAAACTAATAGTTTTTTGAATGCAAAAGATGCAATAGACTTACACAATGGTCCCCTCCGGCATACAACTAGGAACATACCAGTCGCTATGGAGGGTGAGAATATGTATGGGCACATAATCATACCATGTAGGATAACTAAGTAGACGGTTATGCTGTTTCATTCCATCTAGCAACAATGCTCTGCACTGTGTGTGTTTATATATTTACATATTTATTCCATCTAGCTACAATGCTCCGCACTGTGTTTTTATATATCTACATATTATTCCATCTAGCTACATTGCTCCGCACTGTGTGTGTTTATATACTTGCATATTTATTCCACCTAGCTGCAATGCTCCGTACTGTGGGTGTTTATATATTTACATATTTATTCCATCTAGCTACAATGCTCTGCACTGTGTGTTCACACTGGCTTTTCCCTGCACTGTGTGTTCATATACTCATATATTTATTCCATCCAGCTACAATGCTCTGCACTGTGTGTCTGTGTGTGTGTGTGTATATATTTATTTTATAGTAATATGTACATATGTATATTAGCCGCTCTTGCTTGCTTGTTTTTTTCTTGCCTTCTGATTGTTGCTCTGAGTGTTGCTATCCCTGTGCTGTTGCAATCCTGGAATTTCCCCGTTGTGGGACTAATAAAGGCTTATCTTATCTTATCTTATCCTTCCCTCTAAGTACAGTACCGCATCACTAACAAAATCAGAGAAGTGACCTTCAAACTCATTCACTACTTTTATCCCTCCAAAGTCTTTTTACAAAAATACAAGAAGGACATTGAAGTGAACTGCACTTTTTGTCTCCAGACTCCTGAAGATGTTCACCACTTATTCTGGAACTGTCCCCACGCCTCCACTTTTTGCCAAGCTATTTATACATTTCTCATTTTTTTGGCCCAGAATTTTTGCTTTCTTTTGAAAATGTACTATTTGGATTTCTTACATACCCTTCCTCAATAACCAAACAATACTACATTATTAATTTAATCTTACTAACTGCAAAGTCACACATTCATAAATCTAATTTTTTTTCAATTATAAACCATGCTTTTCAATTTTTGAAAATGAACTCAAACAATACCATACCTCAATTTCCTATTCTAATAACAAGAAAGCTGTTATGTATGGAAATACCTGGGTGAAGGATGAGGCTGGATGATGGTTGGCAAACACAGCTTTATTGAACTATATACAGGGCAGCAGACACACGGTATGTACCAGCATGGTCATCCAGCAAAGAGCCACAAGATGGTGGCTTGCCTTATATATGGGCGGTGCAGTGGCGCAACAAGAAGTGCCCGTCACTGCACCGCACTTCACAATAAGTGCCACTTTCATATCTTACATCCCCCCCGCCCCCCATAGAAAAGTCCAAAACCACACATACAATTAAAACCTCCCCAATATGGGACCCGAATCACACACTAAAATAACGAAAAACTATGTACTAAATTGGCCTAACACATTCACACAAAACTGAAATAGGACTGGTGGGTGGACTACCACACAGTCCACGTGGCACAGTGGATTATTCTGCCACTGGTAACCTAAAAGTCTGTTGAAACTAAAAATCACAGCCGTGCTCCTTACTACAAACAAAACACATAAAATAACCCCATATCACAACATGCATGCATTAAAACACAAGAACTGTAAATAAAGTGCTACCACACAGTCACTAGGGTGGAAAAAACTGGAACTTGCATGGGGGGTCCAGGGTAGCCCCCTGAGCAGGCGCGCCCCTGGAGACTGCAGACCACCGGAGTGATGGCCAACCCTCTGGATGAAGGAGCCCGGATCCCACACTGCCATCACCAACTCCTGTCCAGCCTCACCACCTGGATTGTCTTCCCGGACACGCCGAAGCTGATTGGTATGCCTCGATGAGCTGTCAGACAACCTGAAGCATGCTGCGCCCAGGTTAGCCACAATGCGCAGACAGCCTCGATGTTTTGTTGGGTGTTGCTCGGTCCATCTTCGCCATGGATTTCCTTCACACCGAACCCGCACCAAGTCCATAACCTGGAGTGGAATTTTACTCGGGCCGATATGTTGCTGCCGAGCATGCGGTAACTCCATGCTCGACAGTCTGGCCCCGTCCTCTTCTGTAAATGTCATAGTGTTCACCGTTGTAGCTGTAGACCACCAAGTCAACCGTGGCCAAGTACTGGAAGCATCTGGGCCTAGCATGTTGTCGCTTGTTGGCATGGGTACCGACCCTGAGTGAAAGCTGGTTGACTTGGCCGCCGTGGTGTCCATTAGCTCTTCATAGTGTTTGCTTCCAGGTCCGTCAGGGGCGAGCGGGATGATCTCTCCCGTGGGTTTCCCGGGCAAAACAAATGGCGCACCCTGGCGTAATGATTTCAGTGTCCACATTTGCCACAACATTTGTTGTGATTCCCCGTGCGCTTTTACACAGCATATGGAGGAGAAGAGAGACGGATTTACGTGCAGGGTTACACCACAAACACATTTATTAAAGGAAAGAGAAACAGTTCCAAAAATAGTGCAGACATACAAAAAATGGCAAACAGGATACACTTACAGATAAACATGGTGGGACGTGTTGCGGGCAGACCACAGCATAATGTGGTGAGAGCGTCACGTGGCGTGATAGTGACAGAGACAATAGTCCAGCAATGCTTGACTGACAATGAGCTGCTTAAGTACAAGCTCTAATAACTGAAATAAATGGGTACACCCAAGCAAGGAGCGGGAAGAGTAATTACAGGGAGTGGAATCACCTGACAGCCAAGAAAAAGAGATGTGCGGTCTGGCTGGCAGACTGACAGGCCCGCCCACACCAAGTGTGGGTTAAACAACCTGTCTGACAGCCTGTCAGCCAGGAAATAACACACAGAGAAGAGTCACAGAACCGGGCCTAAAGGACAAACAAGCCCGGTTCATGACAGAGCCCCCCTCTCACAGGGTGGAATCCAGACACCCAAGGTAATATCACAAAGAAAGGAATACCCTTCCCCCCTTCCCCAGCAGGAACAACAACAACAATAATCAACTCAGGGCGGGAGGTAGGGGGAAACAGGTCAGGAGGGAACAAAAACAACCCCGCTCAGGGCCCACAACGAAAAAACAACAATCCCCCCCCCCCAGTCCAAAAGCATGGAGGCTCGGGAGGCTGCCCCAAGTCCCAGGCCCAGCAAACAGTCCAGCGAACAGAGTTCGGTAGCCTGCCAGAAAACATGGGCCACCTGACCCAGAGACTCAGTCCCTCAGGTGGCTGGCCAGCGCTGTCGAGCCACCAGGACCGGAGGGGTGAAGCAGGAGGTGGCCTGCCCACCAGGAGGTTCACTGGTGGGTGACCGGACTGTAGGAAGGGAACCCCATGGTGTCAGACAAGGAAGAGGAGGGGGCCACAACGGCATCTACCTGAGGAGAGGAGGCCCCGGCATCCTCAGGCTGGCCAGCAGTACCCTCGGTAGTCCCGGTTTGGGACACAGCTGTACCCTCGGTGGTCCCGGCTTGGGACACAGCTGCACCCTCGGTGGTCCCAGTTTGGGACACTGCTGCACCCACGATGGGACCCGTCTGGGCCAGTGTTGCACTCACGATGGGACCTGTCTGGTCCATGGCTGCACCCTCAGTGGATCCCGGCCGGGTCAGCGCTGCACCTGCGGTGGAACCCAGGCTGGAGTGTAGCGCCCATGATGGGTCCATGCAGGAGCGCAGCACCCACGTCGGGCTGACACTGGGACGCAGTCCCCACAAGGGTCCCAGGCCTGGATGGTGTGCCCACAGAGACTCAGCCTGCGGAGGGACCCACACGACAGCCTCAGGCAGAAGGGGAGCTGGACCCGCGACGTCGCCTGGCGGTGAGACCTAATCCATGGAGACCCTTGGTGATGGTGGAACTTCTCCGGCGACCCTAGGAGAAGACTCAGGAACAACAGAAGAAAAACACTGGTTAGGGTTGCCAGCAGTGGTGGAGCCCAGCGAAGGGAGTACAGATGCAGCTGAGGGCTGCACCCGACTCTCTTCACCTAGAACCAGACAAGATCTCTCCAAAACTGACATTAGAAACACAAGCGAGATAACTTGCCTGAGCTCAAGCTCCACTGCCGTCCAGGACTCCATCGAACCGGGCGATGTTGTCTCAGGCCAGCCCTCAAAGAGGTCCAGCTCTGGCTCCCATTCCGCCGCGATAGCCACCGCAGCTGGTATGATGGTGGTAGCAGTCCTGTAGTTCCCCGGCAGCGGCTGCAACGCAGGAGACTCCTCCGCAGGAGACTCCTCCGCCATGATTGCTGGGGTACAGCTCTGTGCTGGCTCTGGAGCCGGATCCTCTGGGGCCATCGGCTCCTCCACCATTCAACAGCTCTGCTCCAGGACCGGAGGACACTCAGAGAAAGATGGGGGAGACACGGAGAGAACTGAGAAAGAATTAATAGCTGCAGCTGGAGGGGAGAGCTCAGCGGACTGCTTACGCTGAGGCTCTCCCCTGGGAGACAGACAAGGTTTATCATTAGGATGCTGAATAAAATGAAAAAACACTTGTCATTTCTCCCAGTCCTTGTTGTTAAAGGCTGGAGACGCTGGGCAGTCATCTCTCTCCGTGACTATGGTGGATTCAGACCCCAGGGTGAAGAGTGGAGGAGCCGTTTCTATGGTGACGGAGGTGGGCGTAGCTGAAAGGAGGCCTGGAAGGTCTCTCGACAGCGGGAGGACTCGTCATGGTGACCGGGAGCGCTGCAGTGGTGGAAAACACTGAGCATGAGGACGGCCCTGCAACGGGAGTAGTCTGACCTGACGAGGGAGAAGTGGCTGTCGAAGAGAAGGGCTTCCTCCGGTGTTTGGACGCAGGATGACTATGTTTACAGGAAGCTGGAGCTGGTTTAGTCAGAGCAGGAGCGGGCGTAGCACTCTGGCATGAAGCAGGAAAAACGGAGCCCTGGGAGCGCTCCCCCTTCAACGCGAGCCCGGTCTTCCTAGGGGACTTCCTCACCCTTTCGCCATTCTGACACCGCAGCGCTACCACCAGGGAAATCCTCTCAACTCCCTCTGCATGCTCGGAGAGTTGAGGGCAACGGCAAACTGCTGCTTCTGCCAGATCCAAATACCACAGGATATCCTCTGGAGTGGAATAAGTGTGTGCCGAGGAAATCAGTCCATCTATTTCCATAAGGGCCTGACAGAACTCCCAACCCAGACGCAGAGGATAGCTTCACCCCAATGCTTCCATCACCTATTCCGAATTTTTATCCGAATTTGCTGATTTCTTAGCTGATTTAGTGCTGAAATCTGATAGAATAATTATAGTAGGGGACTTTAATGTACATGTGGATGTAGATAGTGACTGCCTTAATGTGGCTTTTAATTCAATATTAGACTCGATTGGGTTTTCTCAGAAAGTAGGAAATTCTACTCATTACCTCCACCATACATTGGACCTTGTTCTGACATATGGCATAGAAATAAAAAATCTTGTAGTGTCTCCTCATAACCCTGTACTGTCAGACCATTGTCTGTTAACCTTTGATTTGACTATTTCTGACTATTTGGCTCCTAAAGAAAAATATTATCACAGTAGATGCCTCTCAGATGATGCTGTTTCCAAATTTATGCAGATTGTTTCCTCTATGCCATGTGTCAACACAACGGAAATAAGCTATAGACAGCTTGCTCCTTCTGTAATTGATAACATGGTGGATTGTGTTTCAGCTTCTCTGCATTAGGCTCTAGACTTGGTGGCCCCCTTACAAAAGAAAAAGTCTAATCAGAGATTTCTAACTCCTTGGTTCAACACAGAAACTCGTAGCTTAAAACAGAAGACTCGTCAATTAGAAAGAAAATGGCGCTCTACTAATTTAGATGAAATCTATTTAGCTTGGAGAAATCATCTTTTAATTTATAAAAAATCTCTTAGAAAAGCTAGAACGAGTTATTACTCTGCATTAATAGAAGAGAACAAGAATAATCCCAGGTTTCTTTTCAGTACTGTAGCCAGGTTGACAAAGAGTCAGGACTCTGTCAATCCTAGCATTCCCTTAGAGCTTACTAGTCAGGACTTTATGAACTTTTTCAATAATAAAATTTCATCCATCAGAGATAAAATCAATCAGATTCTTCCCACAGTTAACTTAAATACTGTAACTACTACAACTCCTTCTATTGATGTCTGTCTTGATGAGTTTACTCCAATCGACCTTTGTGAGTTAGACAAAATAGTTTCCTCATCCAAACCTTCAACTTGTCTTTTAGACCCTATTCCTACCAGGTTATTTAAAGAAGTCTTCCCACTTATTGGTAGCTTTATCCTTCATATAATCAATTCTTCATTAACTTTAGGCCATGTACCGCAGGCTTTTAAAACGGCTGTAATTAAACCCTTACTCAAAAAGCCAACGCTAGATCCAGGAGCTTTAGCTAACTATAGACCAATCTCTAATCTCCCTTTCATTTCAAAAATCTTAGAAAGAGTTGTTGCTACGCAATTATTTGACCACCTGCAGGGAAATGGTTTACTTGAAGAGTTTCAATCTGGGTTTAGAATCCATCATAGTACTGAAACAGCCTTAGCAAAGGTCACTAACGACCTCCTCATTGCATCTGATAATGGACTAGTTTCTGTACTTGTTCTTTTAGACCGTAGTGCAGCTTTTGATACTATTGATCATAATATTCTACTTGATAGATTAGAACACTATGTTGGACTTAATGGAACTTCGTTGCAGTGGTTTAGATCTTATTTATCTGATAGGTTCCAGTTTGTTCATGTAAATAATGAGTTTTCTTTCAGCTCAAAGCTTAGTCATGGAGTTCCACAGGGATCTGTTCTAGGCCCTACTCTTTTTAGTTTATATATGCTTCCGTTAGGCAACATTATTAGAAAGCACTGTATACATTTTCATTGTTATGCAGATGACACACAATTATACCTGTCAATGAAGCCAGATGATAGTAATCAATTAGCCAAGTTAGAAGCCTGTCTTAAGGAAATCAAAGCTTGGATGACTTGTAATTTCCTGCTATTAAATTCAGATAAGACTGAAGTCATTCTTGTTGGTCCAAAAAACCTTAGAAATTCCTTTCCAAATCAAACTTTCAGTTTGGATGCGGTTACTCTTTCTCTTAATAGCTCTGTGAGGAACCTTGGAGTTATTTTTGATCAGGATTTGTCCTTCAATTCACATATTAAATTTGTTTCTAAGACTGCCTTCTATCATTTGCGTAATATTGCCAAGATTAGGAGCATCTTGTCTCAGAGTGATGCTGAGAAACTGATCCACGCTTTTGTTAGCTCGAGATTAGATTATTGTAATTCTTTATTATCTGGCTGTCCTAAAACATCTTTAAAAAGTCTTCAGCTGATCCAAAATGCTGCAGCAAGAGTTTTAACAGGTACTAGAAAGAGAGATCATATCTCTCCGGTTCTGGCCCCCCTTCATTGGCTTCCCATAGAGTTTAGAATTAAATTTAAAATCCTTCTTCTTACTTACAAAGCTCTAAACAATCAGGCTCCTTTTTATTTAAAAGATCTGATACTACCGTATTATCCTAACAGAGCACTACGCTCCCAAAATGCAGGATTACTTGTAATACCTAGAATCTCCAAAAGTACAATGGGAGGCAGAACCTTCAGTTATCAAGCTCCTCTCCTGTGGAATCAGCTGCCAATCTGGATTCGGGAGTCAGACTCGATCTCTGTTTTTAAGAATAGGGCTAAAACCTACCTTTTTGATATAGCCTACAATTAGGGAGGGATCATGTGTTTCTGAACCCTCCCTTAGTTATGCTGCTAATAGGTTTAGTCAGCCGGGGGACCTCCAGTAATGCACTGGGCCTCACTCCTTTCCTCACTCTCTATGAAATATTTTTTTTGCTGGTCATTAACATTTGTTTGTTCTCTCCCATAGATTGAGTCCCCATCGTGCTGTTTGCTCTCTACATGTCTGTTCTTTTCTTCTTCTCTATCCCCTCACCCCCCAGCCAGTCACAGCAGATGACTGCCCCTCCCTGAGCCTGGTTCTGCTGGAGGTTTCTTCCTGTTAAAAGGGAGTTTTTCCTCTCCACCGTCGCCAAGTGCTTGCTCACAGGGGATTGCCTGATTGCTGGGGTCTTTCTGCAACTGTGGGGGTTCCCCCCTACAGTTGATAGTGCTATGAGATGACTGTTGTTGTGAAATGGCGCTATATAAATAAAGTTGAATTGAATTGAATCTCCAAAAACAGGAGAGTGGAAAAGTAGTACAAAAAAGGAAATAGTTTTGTCTGAGTGTAACCCACTAAATCCTTGTTTGGCTGGATTATTCTGTCATGATTCCCCGTGCGCTTTTACACAGCACATGGAGGAGAAGAGAGACGGATTTACGTGCAGGGTTACACCACAAGCACATTTATTAAAGGAAAGACAAACAGTTCCAAAAATAGTGCAGACAAAAAATGGCAAACAGGATACACTTACAGATAAACACGGTGGGACATGTTGCGGGCAGACCACAGCATAATGTGGCGAGAGCAAGCCATGGCATCACGTGGCATGATAGCGACAGAAACAATAATCCAGCAATGCTTGACTGACAATGAGCTGCTTACGTGCAAAGACTAATGACTGAAATAATTGGGTACACCTGAACGAGGAGCGGGAAGAGTAATTACAGGGAGTGGAATCACCTGACAGCCAAGAGAAGGAGGTGTGGTCTGGCTGGCAGACTGACAGGCCTACCCACGCCACGTGTGGGCTAAACGAACTGTCTGACAGCCTGTCAGCCAGGAAATAACACACAGAGAAGAGTCACAGAACCGGGCCAGAAGGACAAACAAGCCCTGTTCATGACAACGTTTTCCTCTAGCCGGGCAGTTCTTTGTTTTATGGTGGTGTGCCACGGACCCACAACCCTTGCAAAGGGGTTTTCCCAGGGCAGACCTTTGACTGGCAGCATTGACTTCCCAAACATCTTGACCTGAGCTATCCTCGCTATCATGGTCCACAACATTAGCTGAGGCAAGTGGCTCCAGCTGCTTTTGTGACTGGCACCAATTTAGCTCCACAGCTAGCTTAACAGCGGATTCCCACCGGAGAGCTAGCTCCATAGCCTTAGCCAGCATTAAGTCATCAGGTGCTATTAATAGCCTAGCACGCAAGCAGTGCCCATGCTCTTGCCCCATCCAGCTTCCCGTGGCCCAGCGTTGTAACATACGTCTGATAGGCCTCCCACCGATGCGGTCAAGAAACCGATGGTTCGCCCAGGAGCTCAAAGGGGTGAAGCGGGGTGATGCACACTGTCATGAGTTAATCCTCCATTGCCACTTGTTATGTATGGAAATACCTGGGTGAAGGATGAGGCTCGATGATGGTTGGCAAACACATCTTTATTGAGCTTTGTACAAGACAGCAGATACATGGTATGCACCAGCATGGTCATCCGGTAAAGAGCCACAAGATGATGCCCTTGCCTTATATATGGGCGGTGCAGTGGCGCAACAGGAAGTGCCCGTCATTGCACTGCACTTCACAATAAGTGCCACATTCATATCTTACAAAAGCTATCAAAACTATAACCCTATATGTAAACTTTTTAATATTTTACACTAGAAGTTGCTGTTTGAATTATCTGTAAGCTCTCTTCCCTGGCTTATTCTTCCTCTTGTTCTGTACTGTTAAATGTTTTTCTTTCTTTCTGTACTGTATTAAGAATTTAATAAAGTTTGGGGAAAAAAAAAAACTTTAACATTTTATTGGGCTTCTTTGCTAGTGTTTAGCAAACACGGCAGCTATTGTCAAAGAGTTAGCTAAAGCTAGCTTTGTGACATTGGCTTTATAGTTTGCTGTTCTTTTGACTTTAGCATCATAGTTATCTTACTGTGTCTTTATCTGCTGAACAGGCTTTTTTAGACTTTAACCGTATAGTTATAGTTTGCTCTGTAACATTAGCTATGTAGTTTGCTTATTGTTATGGCTTTAGCACCATTGTTTTCATAAGACATCAGACATTAACGAACCCTACAGGTAACGTACAGTTAGCTAAACATAAGCTCTGTTTACTGTGTACTGTTTACTTATTCTTGTTCTCATACGAAGCAATGCAAGCAGACACATCCGTAGCTGGACCTGCTGGTGTAATGCCCAAACACTATGCACAGTGAGCATAAATAGCAGTTTTTTTTTAATATATTGAATTCAATTCAACTTTATTTATAGAGTGCCATTTCACAACAACAGCCATCTCATAGCACTTTCAACTGTAGGGGAAAACCCCACAATTGCAGAAAGACCCAAGCAATCAGGCGATCCCTTGTGAGCAGCACTTGGTGATGGTGGAGAGGAAAAACTCCCTTTTAGCAGGAAGAAACCTCCAGCAGAACCAGGCTGAGGGAGGGGCAGTCATCTGCTGTGACTAGCTAGGGGGTGAGGGGATAGAGAAGAAGAAGAAAAGAACAAACATGTAGAGAGCAGACAGCACGATGGGGACTCAATCTGTGGGAGAGAACAAACAGATGTTAATAACCAACAAAAGTATTTCATTGAGAGTGAAGAAAGGAGTAAGGCCCAGAGTGTTATAAAGGGAATTTATAACAGAGAGTGAGTGGCGTGATGATGTAGCTGCTGGTACCGTCATCACACCAACATATATAAGGGAGGAACCGGCCATGTTATGGTCTCTTCTGCCGGCACTCTCACTCAGGGATATAGGAGCTCAGGGCTCAGTCATACACGTGCTCTGTATATTAAACATCTTGTAATAAAATTTGAGTTCCAGCACAGCATTCTCGTCCGTCTCTTCACTGCCAGGTTTGTGGATATAACACAGAGCATAGTTGGACGTCCCCCGGCTGTCTAAACCTGTTAGTAGCATAACTAAGGAAGGATTCAGGGGCACCTGTGTCAGGATACTGAGTACAGGTGGAGAGCCGTGCTCAGCCTTTAAGTTTGTTTTGATCTTTTTCTGTATTTTTTCATCTCAGTTATTTTGTGGGGCAGAGTGCTATGTGGATCAGATAGCGGTCGAAGGTGGAGACCTTGACGGTCTGAACCCATGCTTCCTAAACTGGCTTTTGGGAGGTGGAATGTCACTTCTCTGGTGGGGAAGGAGCCTGAGCTGGTGCATGAGGTTGAGAGATACCGGCTAGATATAGTCAGCCTCACCTCAACACACAGCTCTGGTTCTGGCACCAATCTCCTGGAGATGGGCTGGAGCTTGGCCTACTCTGGAGTTGCCCTGGGTGAGAGGCAACGAGCAGGGGTAGGTATTCTTGTATCCCCCCACCTTGTGGCCTCTATATTGGAGTTTTCCCCGGTGGAAGAAAGGGTTGTTTCCCTGCGCCTTTGGGTTAGGAAAAAGGTCCTGACCATCATTTGGTGCATAGGCACAAATGATGGTTGAGTACCCACCCTTTTTGGAGTCTTTGACTGGGGTGCTGCAGAGTGCTCATCTTGGAGACTCCATTGTCCTACTGGGGGATTTCAATGCACACATGGGGAACAATAGTGAAACCTGGAGGGGGGTGATTGGTAGGAACGGCCTGCCCGATCTGAACCCGAGTGATGTTCAGTTATTGGACTTGTGTGTTAACCACAGTTTGTCCATAACGAACACCATGTTCAAGCATAAGGGTGTCCATATGTGCACCTGGCACCAGGTCATCCTAGGTCATAGGCCAATGATTGATTTTGTTATTGTGTCATCAGACCTGCGACCGTATGTTGTGGACACTCGGGTAGAGAGAGGTGCAGAGCTGTCAACTGATCACCACCTGGCAGTGAGTTGGATCCAATGGCAGGGGAGGATGCCATTCAGACCTGGTAGACCCAAATGTATAGTGAGAGTGTGCTGGAAACATCTGGCTGAGGCCCCTGTCCGGGAGGTTTTCAACTCCCACCTCCAGAAGAACTTTGACCATATTCCGAGGGAGTCTGGAGACATGGAGTCTTAATGGGCCATGTTCTCCACCTCCATTGTTGAAGCGGCTGTCCAGAGCTGCGGCCGCAAGGTCGTCAGTACATCTTATGGTGGCAACCCCCGAACCAGGTGGTGGACACCAGTGGTGAGGGGGGCCATTAAGCTGAAGAAGGAGTCCTATCAAACTTGGTTGGCTTGTAAGACTCTCGAAGCAGCTGAGGTGTATCGGCAGGCCAAGCGGAGTGCAGCTTGGGTGGTTGCTGAAGCAAAAACTCGGGTGTGGGAAGAGTTTGGTGAGGCCAAGGAACAAGACTTTCGGTCAGCGTCGAGGAGATTCTGACAAACTGTCTGGCGGCTCAAGAGGGGGAAGCAGCACCCTGTCCATACTGTTTTTGGTGCAGATGGGGCATTGCTGACTTCGACTGGGGATATCGTCGGGCAGTGGA
Organism: Pholidichthys leucotaenia; assembly: GCA_020510985.1. Classification (NCBI taxonomy): domain Eukaryota; kingdom Metazoa; phylum Chordata; class Actinopteri; order Cichliformes; family Pholidichthyidae; genus Pholidichthys; species Pholidichthys leucotaenia. The sequence goes on from CM035836.1 coordinate 45,202,613, forward strand.
AGGAATACTTCGAGGATCTCCTTAATTCCACTGAAATGCCTTCCACAGAGGAAGCAGGGCTTGTGAACAAGGGGGACGACTCGCCTATCACAGGGGCTGAAGTCACCAAGGTGGTTAAAAATCTCTTTGGTGGCTGGGCCTCAGGGGTGGACGAGATTCGCCCTGAGTACCAAAAGGCCCTGGATCTTGTAGGGCTGTCATGGTTGACACGCCTCTCTAACATTGCATGGAGGTTGGGGGCAGTGCCTTTGGCATGGCAAACCGGGGTGGTGGTTCCTCTCTTTAAAAAGGGGGACCGGAGGGTGTGCTCCAACTTTAGAGGGATCACACTCCTCAGTCTCCCTGGGAAGGTCTATGCCAAGGTATTGGAGAGGATAGTCCAGCTGTTGGTCGAACCTCGGATTCAGGAGGAGCAGTGTGGTCTTCGTCCTGGCTGTGGCACATTGGACCAGGTTTTTACTCTTTCGAGAATCCTTGAGGGTTTGTGGTAGTCTGCCCAACGAGTTCACATGCGTTTTGTGGACTTGGAGAAGGCATTTGACCGCGTCCCTCATGGTTTTTTGTGGGGGGTGCTTCAGGAGTATGGAGTATTGGGCTTGTTATTATGAGCTATCTGGTCTCTATCCGACCATTGTGAGAATTTGGTTTGTATTGCCAACACTCGGTCGGACTCATTCCCAGTGAGAGTTGGACTCCACCAGGGCTGCCCTTTGTCACTGATCCTGTTCATAATTTTTATGGACAGGATTTCTAGGTGCAGCCAAGGAATGGAGGGTATCATGCTTGGTGACCACAGGATCTCACCTCTGTTGTTTCCAGATGATGTTGTCCTGTTGGCTTCATCCAGCAATGACCTACAGGTCTTACTGGGACAGTTTGCTGCTGAGTGTGAAGCGGCTGGGATCAGAATCAGCACCTCCAAGTCCAAGTCAATGCTCCTCAGCCGGAAAAAGATGGATTGTCCTCTCCAGATTGGGGACAAGCTACTGCCCCAAGTGGAGGAGTTTAAGCATCTTGGGGTCTTATTCACGAGTGAAGAGAGAATGGAGCGAGAGATTGACAGACGGATCGGAGCAGCATCAGCAGTGATGCGGACGTTGTACCAGTCTGTTGTGGTGAAGGGGGAGCTAAGTTGTAAGGCAAAGCTGTTGATATCCCAGTTAATCTACGTTCCTACCCTCACCTATGGTCATGAGCTTTGGGTAATGACCGAATGAACGAGATCACAGGCTGGGGAGAGGGAAGTCTGGGCTTCTCTGCTTGAACTGCTGCCTGCCTGGACCTCCGGAAAAGCGGTAGAAGATGGATGGATGGTTTATTTTGTATTGAGTATGGTTCTGTTGTGTTTTGTTATCCGAGTTTGTCCTTTTGTTTCTGTTTTTAGTTTCCTGTTATTTTATCTTTGTTTGGTTATGTATTTCTGTATTATCTTGCATTCCAATTTATTTTCCTGTTTATATTAGTCCTGGTCTCTAGGTTTCCTTGTAGTCTCAGTATTTATTAGTATTGCATTATTAGTTCTCCTTGGTTTTGTATTTCTTCTTATCCTCATCTTCTCCTTAGTTCTCTCCTTAAGTGTATTTCAAGGTTGTCTCTTACCTCTATCCGGTCCTTGTTTAAGTTATCGTTGTTGGTGTATTCTTGTTCATTTATTTGTTTCTTGATTTGCATTCACCACAGTTTGTGCTTTTATTTTGGTAGTCACCGTTGTTTACTTCCTCCGGTCAAACTCTGTTTGCGGGCTGTCACACCTGTCTATTATTTGTCCTGATTATCCTCACTCATGTTACCCACACCTGATTCTCATTTGGTTTGTCCCTATTTAAGGACAGCTATGTGGATTACTCCTTGCAGCGTCCTTCTCATTTCCAGAGGTTAATTTTACGTCTCTCTCGTGAGCAGATGGAGTCCCTGTCTGTCTTTGTATTTTCTATTCAAGGGTATCCCCCATCTCACAGGCGTTCCTATACACCTCAGTGTTCAAGCTGTTCCTCTTGTTGTATCCTGCCTTAGCTGTGTTAGTGTTTCTGTGTACAGTATGTGGTGCGTTTTGTTTTTAAATGTGCAAACTCACAGCTCGTGCATGGCGTCTTCAGTCCACCCTTGCCAAGGCAATTCATGACAACCTGATTCCACCCTAATTATAAGCTGTATCAAAAAAGAAGATTTTAACCCTATTCTTAAAAACAATGATCGAGTCTGACTCCCGAATCCAGATTGGCAGCTGGTTCCAAAGGAGAGGAGCTTAATAACTGAAAGTTCTGCCTCCCATTGTACTTTTGGAGATTCTAGGTAGTATCTAGGGAGTATCTACTATAAGTGGACATAGTAGATACTAATAATATTCAAAACTATGATGTACAAAATCCAATCTACACTTGCGAATGACGTCCAGTTAAAACATGATATCATATCTAGCTAGCCAGCTGTCACATAGCTCATACACGCAATCAAATACAATCAAATGGATGTGCAGTGGGCCCCATTGATGCGGACTATAACACTACATGTGCGTCTAGCAGTGGAGCAGTATGTATCTAGCACCTTGAGATGACTTTTGTTGTGACTAGGTACTATACATATAAAGATGAATTGAATTGAACTTATTCTTGTGACTTTAGCAAAAGGAGTGTTAGCGTCGTGTTATGTATACAACCAGAAATTTAAAGAAAAGTCCCCTGATATAAGTTTTTCAGTTTGTGTCACCTGTGTGCATTTTTTGTGTTTTCATGTGTTTTCGCACCCAGCCCGTAGCTGCCCTCAGCTGCAGCTGTTGGAGTTGGAGCGTATTACTGACCTCGGCCTGCAGGTGGCGACAGAGTTGTGCTTGGCTGGACTAACAAGACTGAGGACTCTGATCCTGACGCATACGCCCGTTAGCGGTCAGGCCATCCTTCACTTCTACAGTGAGTCAAAAACATGCAGTTATTTACCAGTTATTATAAGCTATTTGTTATTTACCCATTACTGTGATTTATTTTTTGTCTACTTACTGATTATTTTTCTGTTTTTACCCTTTATTGAGCCATTATTTTCCCATTATTTATCAGGTTATTATCTGTTATTTACCATTATTTGTCTTTAATCTGTTATTTATCAGACATATATCTCATATATACCTTTTATTTACCCATTATTGATCTGTTATTTGTCTTTTTCTCACTCATTATTTACTGATTATCTGTAATTTTCCATTAATTATTCAGTTATTTGTTATTTACTTTTATTTATGCTATTTATCTGTTATTTATCTATTATTTAACTATTATTTACCCATTATTTTTAAGTCTATATTTTCATGTATTGATTAATTATCAGTTATTATCTATTATTTACCCTTAAATTACATGATTTTTTTAGGTTAATTATTCCTTGTCAGTTATCTGCTATTTATCAAACATTTATCTGTTCTTTAGACAGTGTTTCTGTTTATATCAGTAATTATTTGTTTTCTATTGTTTATCATTTATTACTTACCTGTTTTTTATTCGTTATTCACCTGTGATTTATACCTCACTCACCTGTTGCCAATCTGAGCCGTCATTGGTTAACGAGGCTCCTCCCTCATTTACCACACAAGGCGAGCTGGACGACATCAGAGCCATCGTGGTGGAAGTGGCAGTGTCGGATTACTTTGAAGATCCGAGCTCCCCAGAATCTCAGCACCTGTTTGGGGAGATTCTCAGCACTCTGAAGGTGAGGAAGTGCCGCTTTCTGATTGGCTGTGGGGGGAAATTTGGACAGAACATGTGAAAAATATAATTCATGAGCAAAATCTGAAAATGCATAAAAGGATCAGAACAGCGTTTTAAATTGCGCATTCTGTTGTCTTCTCAGGTTCTTCAGAATCGTCCGGGCCTGGGCGATGTCCTGCAGGTTAAAGCTGAAGGATTCTGAGACATTGACGCAAACAAACTAAAATCTTTATGTCTGCAATGAGGAGTTTAAGATATGTTTACTACCCTAAAGAAGCATCACTTCTGACCTGTTTACTGGAGAACGACTGTTCAGAAAAATCGTCCACGGCAGGGTTTGACTGGATGTTAAAGTCTCATTCTGGTTTACTTCACACTAATGTTGCACAGTCGTATATTTTTACTCTTCAATTAAATTCATTTTAGAGTTTTTTGTCTAAATGAGGCATCAATGTTGCAGGGTTTTTTTTATTTACATATACTGTACACTGTATATATACAGTAGGTGATTTATTTCTTAACAAGGGGAATGGTGGAAATGGGGAGAATTCCCGTAGTTACAAACATTTACATCCAAAATAGGTACAAATTTCCAAGAATAAAAGGTGAAATAATATGACAAATATGCTATTTTACAATCCAATCCAATCCACCTTTATTTATAAAGCACTTTAAAAACAACCACAGCTGACACAAAGCGCTGTACATAAAAACACAAGATATAAAATACAACTAAAAATACATTACAGCACAAATAATTGAAATCATTGAATAAAAGCAACAAAAACAAGTAAAATCAGCGTCTCAAACTGAGTCAAAAGCCAAAGAATAAAAATGGGTTTTAAAGTGGACAGAGAAGCGTCCTGTCTGATGGACAAAGACAGATGGTTCCACAGTTTAGGGGCAGCAACAGAAAAAGCTCTGTCCCCTCTCAGCTTCCGCTTCCATACAATGAGCAAACGTCACCGGAAGTTAGCATGAGCCACTTCCAAATTTGACAAAAAAGTAACAAATTTGTGAGGAAAAAAACATATCATGAATGAGAAAAAGTTAAAATTAATTTTACCAGGAAAAAATATACATTTATAATTTTATATAACAAAGTTATAGTTATAGTAATTGTTATAATAATAATGATAATTTCTATTGACAAATTTCCTTTGCAAGAAAAATGTCACAAATTTATGAGAACAAAATCACAAATTTACAAGGAATTTGCAACTTTTTCGTCATGAATTTGCAGCTTTTTCCACATAATTTTACGTTTTTCCTTGTAAATTTGCTTTTTTCCTTTTCAATTTGCAACTTTTATCTCGAATTTGCAACTTTTTCCTCATGAATTTACAGCTTTTTCCACATAATTTTGCAACTTTTTCCTCAAACATTTGCTCCTTTTTCCTCACAAATTTGCAACTTTTTCCTCATGAATTTGCAACTTTTTCCACTAATTTTGCAACTTTTTCTTCAAAAATTTGCTCCTTTTTCCTCACAAATTTGCAACTTTTTCCTAATGAATTTGCAACTTTTTCCACAAAATTTTGCAAGTTTTTCCTTGTAAATTTGCAACTTTTACCTCCTAAATCTGCAGCCTTTTCCTAACAAATTTGCAGCTTTTTCCTCACAAATTCACTCCTTTTTCCTAATAAATTTGCAGCTTTTACTTCTTAAACTTGCAACATTTTCCACATAATTTTGCAGCTTTTTCCTCATAAATTTGCAAGTTTTACCTCATAAATTTGCTTTTTTTTTTCCTCCTAAATTTGCAACTTTTACCTCATGAATTTACAGGTTTTTTTCCCACATAATTTTGCAACTTTCCTCACAAATTTTTTCCTTTTTTCCAAGAAATTTGCAACTTTTACCTGCTAAATTTGCAACCTTTTCCTCATAAATTTTCAACTTTTTCCTCACAAATTTGCAACTTTTTCTTCATGAATTTGCAACTTTTTCCACATGATTTTGCAAGTTTTTCCTCGTAAATTTGCTTCTTTTCCTCATGTAACTTTTTCCTCACGAATTTGCAGCTTTTTCCACATAATTTTGCAACCTTTTCCCTCATGAATTTGCTCCTTTTTCCTTGTAAATTTGCAGCCTTTTCCTCATAAATTTGCAGCTTTCCCACATAATTTTGCAGTTTTCCTCATAAATTTGCTACTTTTTGATCATAATTTTTAAATAAATTTTCCAGAAAAGGCAGAATGTTAAACAAACTATTTTGATGAACAATTCTGATTTAAAAACTTGACTCTGAGTAGAAATAAACTGATTTTAATCCTCAATTTTCTCAACATTTATCATGTAGTTTATAGAAAATCCTCAGAAAAGCCATAGTTATTAAAACCTTTTACCTCAAGTTTCACCGAAACTGTTTTGTTCCTTCAGCTTTACCTTTAAGAATAAAGCACAAAAAGTCACGTATGCACTGAGATTTTTATGCACAGGAAGGATGCATTTTAATGATGTAATCATGGACCAAAGACACCGATTCGTCTGCTGAAGGTGAAATGTGTCTTCGAACCTATCTAAACATGTCCTTTAAGCGTCAATAAAACATTTTCTCTTCTGTCTCGTGTCGGGTTTTTTTAAAGATTCTCAACAGGCAGAAGACGATTAATGGAATGCCTCTTCTCTTCTTCATCTTCTTCTTTTTTCAGCTGTTCCCTTCAGGGGTCTCCACAGCAGATCATCTGCCTCCATCTCACCCTATCCCTGCATCTTCCTCTGTAACACCAACCCTCTCCATGTCCTCCTTCACTACATCCATGAATCTTCTCTGTGGTCTTCCTCTTCTCCTCCTGCCTGGCAGCTCCATCTTCAACATCCTTTGTCCAATATAGCCACTATCCCTCCTCTGCACATGTCCAAACTATCTCAGCCTCGCCTCTTTTACTTTTTCTCCAAACCGCTCAACCTGAGCTGTCCCTCTGATATACTCATTTCTAATCTTGTCCCTCCTAGTCACTCCCAACGAAAATCTTAGCATCTTCAATTCTGCCACCTCCAGCTCAACCTCCTGTCTTGTTGTCAGTGCCACTGTCTCCAAACTATACATTATAGCAGGTCTCACTACCGTCTTGTAAATCTTCCCTTTTACTCTTACTGCTATCTTTCTGTCACATATCACCCCTGACACTCGTCTCCACCCTGCCTGCACTCTCTTCTTCACCTCTTTTGTGCATTTTCCATTGCTTTGGATGGTTGACCTCAGGTATTTAAACTCATCTACTTTCACTACCATTGCTCCTTCCATCTTCACTGTTGCACCTGCCTCCCTCTCATTCACACTGATGTATTCAATCTTGCTTCTACTGACTTTCATTCCTCTTCTCTCCAGAGCATACCGCCACCTGTCCAGGTTCTCTTCCACCTGCTCCCTACTCTCACTACAGATCACAATGTTGTCTGCAAAAATCTTGGTCCATGGAGACTCCTGGCTGCCCTCGTCTGTCAGCCTGTCTATCACTATGGCAAACAAGAAGGAGCTCGGAGCCGATCCCTGATGTAATCCCACCCCCACCATGAATCCATCTGTCAGTCCTACAGCACACCTCACCACCGCTGTGCTCATACATGTCCTGCACCACCCTCACATACTTCTCTGCCACTCCTGACTTTCTCATACAGAAATGTGAAGAAAAAATGAAGAAATATCGTACTGTCACTTTAAAATTATTGTATTTTGACCCAAACTATTGTATGTACTAAAATAACTAGAAAAAGGATAGGCTAGGACAGTGCATTTAAAAACAAATTTATTCTATATGCATGGAACTGCAGTAACCTAAGGAATAAATGCAGAGGCTCAGCCATTTGAATGAAACAACTGTTCTATGCATTGTTACCAGGGCTTGACATTAACATCCGCCCAACTGCCATTGGTGGGTGAAATCAAGACAGCCGCTCCCTCTAACCACTTTGGCGGGTTGTAGTTTTCTCAAGTGACGTCTAAATAATAAACCTATTACAAAGTGAGACTACAAAACTCCAACTCACATAAGCACTATCTGTACACACACACATTCTCATTGGTCCACTTCGCCAGTTGCAACCCAGTACACAAGAGAAGACAGCAGGTCGGTTCATTTTTTTTCCAGTCTGGAGAAATGGCGATAAACAGACAGCAGCTGCTCTCAGCGATCAGCTCACGGAGACAACTGTCCCTGATCTCCTGTTGTCCCAGCAGTGAGAATAACTTGCACCCCCCCCCCCCCATCATCTTCTACCTCTGTGGTTAAATATGAGTATTTTAGAGCAAGAAGTTCCCGTTTACTGTCCGCAATTGTGCAAATTTAAGTTTTCGTATGACAGAGAGAAAAAATGACTAAACGTTATCTAGCTGTAAAGAGCAAATGAAGCTTCTTCTGAGGTGAACTTTTGTTTATCTTTGATTATCTATATCGGTGATTTGTAACTGTTTCATGGAAGTAAAACCTCTAATTATGTATTTTTAATGTGGTGGTTCAGGGGTGTCAAACATGTGGCCCGAGGGCCAAAAACAGCCTGCCCAGGGATCCAAGTTTTTCTCTGAATTTACAGCTTTCTTTCTCGTAAATTTCTGACTTTTTCTACTGATTAGAATTGTTCATGTAAATTTGAGACATTTTTCTCCTTAAGATGAGACTTATTTTTTCTCATCAGTTTTTCTTCTTTTTTTCCTGGTGAAAACAGGTAGTGTAGATTTAGATTAAATCCATCAGGAATTACTAATGACATCGTGCAGCCCTGAAGGGGCATCCCAATTCATAGGGGTCATTTTCAACCCCTATCCCTTGGTCTTTGATTTCAAGGACCAAGGGTGGAAGTCAGCAAAGAGGAAAAGGTACAGATGAGAGTTTGGATGGACCCCAAATCTATCTGTACTTCACTCTTATATTGCAAAAATTTTTCTTGACTGCTTTACAGTATTTACTGCTGTTAATAATTAAACAGTGTTATTCTTGCTATTTTTTATGCATGCACAGTGGTGTGAAAAGGTGTTTGTCCCTTCCTGATTTTTCTTTTTTTTTGTATGTTTGTCACACTTAAATGTTTCAGATCATCAAACAAATTTAAATATTAGACATAGATAACACAAGTAAACACAAAATGAAGTTTTTAATTGAAGGTGTTTATTATGAAGGGTACAAAAATCCAAACCTACATGGCCCTGTGTGAAAAACTGATTAACTGGTTTATCACATCTTTGAAAGCTGAGTTCAATTTTCTAGCCATTTCTAAAACTTTGGAACTCCAGCGAACCGCAGTGGGAGCCATTATCCACAAATGGTGAAAACAGGGAACAGTGGTGAACCTTCCCAGGAGTGGCCGGCTGACCAAAATTATTCCAAGAGTGCAGTGACGACTCATCCAAGAGGTCACAAAAGACCCCACAACAACATCCAAAGAACTGCAGGCCTCGCTTGCCTCAGTTAAGGTCAGTGGTCATGACTTCACCATAAGAAAGAGACTGGGCAAAAATGGCCTGTATGGCAGAGTTCCAAGATGAAAACCACTGCTGAGCAGAAAGAACATGAAGGCTTGTCTCAGTTTTGCCAGAAAACATCTTGATGATCCCCAAGACTTTTGGAAAAATACTATGTAGACCGACGAGACAAAAGCTGAACTTTTTGGAAGGTGTGTGTCCCATTACATCCGGCTTAAAAGTAACGCAGCATTTCAGAAAAGGATCATCATACCAACAGTAAAATATGGTGGTAGTAGTGTAATGGTCTGGGGCTGTTTTGCTGCTTCAGGACCTGGAAGACTTGTTGTGGTAAATGGAACCATGAATTCTGTTCTCTACCAAAAAAATCTTGATGCTTGATTGCAGTTGTTGCTGTTAAAGGTGGCCCAACCAGTTATTAAGTTTAGGGGGCAATCACTTTTTCACACAGGACCATGTAGGTTTGGATCTTTTTCCCTGAATAATAAACACCTTCATTTAAAAACTGCATTTTGTGTTTACTTGTGTTATCTTTGTCTAATATTTAAATTTGTTTGATGATCTGAAACATTTAAGTGTGACAAACACACACAAAAAAAAGAGAAATCACGACGGGGGCAAACACTTTTTCCACACCACTGTGTGTGTGGGATACACACACACACTGAGTTCTGGAAAAAATAAGAGACCACTGAAAAATCTTTTCTAAATTATACAGTAGTAATGGGTTGCATTTAGATAGCTCTTTGGGTGTCATGAAAAGCTCTTCACATTAAGTCCATTATTCATTCATTCTACAGACAGACCATGATAGTGGTAAGCTACTTCTGTAGCCACAGCTGCCCTGGGGCAGACTAACAGAAACATGGCTGCCAATCCACGCTAACGGCCTCTCTGACCACCGCCAAACATTTATACACACTCTTACACCAGTGCCGTGAACATGGAGGCAAGATGGGTAAAGTGCCTTGCCCAAAGACAAAACAGCAGGGTGATGAGACCAGGATTTGAACCACCAGCCCTCTGGTTATTGGATAACTTACTCTACCTCCTGAGCCACTACCGCCCCCATTATTTAGAGTTAAACTGGCATCTCTGCATGTATGGCAGCCATTCAATTTCAGTATCTGTTGAATTCCAGCACAAGGACACCTCAGCTTCTACTTCAGGAGTTACTGATTATGAGATCATTTAAGATGTATGGAAGTGAATAAAACTCAGACTTAAAACTAAAGTTAAAAATTAACTATTGTAGTGTTCAAGAATAAACATGAACTTTTCTTTCCATTACTTGATCTAAAAGCAACACATTTTTGTTGTTTTGCCCATTTGTCATTTTCTATAAATAAATGTTAATGATAAATGACAATATTGTGATTTGGAATTTGGGTGAGGTGTTTTCAGCAGGTTAAGATTCAAGATTCAAAGGCTTTATTATCATGTGCACAGTGAAGAAATGCAACATTTCCTGAGCAATGAAATGCTTACTCTGCTCTCTGAATGAATGCCAAGGTAATAGATACTCATCAATACTAATAAGGTAATAACACACCTAATACTAATGAATACTAATAACACACATTAGGCAATAAGGACAGTTAAAGCAGTTAAACTAGAGGAAACGAGAAGATTGAAAATTCACTGGATGACTATAATGGACAATGGTATATTAGTATCAGAGATATTGTATGAACCTGAGATGGCATAAGCCTACGTACAGTGTGCAAATAAAGCAATGTGCAAATGAGCACCCATGTGAGAATTTCTCTGTAATGATAATACCCAGTAGATTGTATGTATATACTGTCTGTAGAGGGTGTGTATACATGTACAGACGTGGACAAAATTGTTGGTACCCCTCTGTTAATGAAAGAAAAACCCACAATGGTCACAGAAATAACTTGAATCTGACAAAAGTGGTAATAAATAAAAATTCTATGAAAATTAACCAATGAAAATCAGACAATGCTTTTGAATTGTGGTTCAACAGAATTATTTTAAAAAACAAACTCATGAAACAGGCCTGGACAAAAATGGTGGTACCCCTAGAAAAGATTGAAAATAATGTGACCATAGAGACATGTTCAACCAAGATGTGTCCTCTAATTAACATCACAGGTGTCTACAAACTTGTAATCAGTCAGTCGGCCTATTTAAAGGGTGACAAGTAGTCACTGTGCTGTTTGTTGACATGGTGTGTACCACACTAAACATGGACTAGAGCAGGGGTGTCCAACCATGTGCCATGGAGAGCCAAGACCCTGCAGGTTTTACCTCCAACCAGTGTCTTCAACAGCAGATTTCTGTGAACTTCTTCCCACTGATTGCTGATAAGTGAAAACACCTGCTGAAGAGACTGGGTAGAAGAGAAAACCTGCAGGGTCTTGGCTCTCCATGGCACCTGGTTGGACACCCCTGGACTAGAGGAAGCAAAGGAGAGAGTTGTCTCAGGAGATTAGAAAGAAAATTATAGACAAGCATGTTGAAGGTAAAGGCTATAAGACCATCTCCAAGCAGCTTGATGTTCCTGTGACTACAGTTGCTCATACTCAGAAATTTAAGATCAACAGGACTGTAGCCAACCTCCATGGACGTGGCCACAGGAGGAGACGGATAATATGAATGGTAACAAAAGAGCCCAGAACAACCTCTAAACACATTCATGGTGAACTCCAAGGTCAAGGTACATCAGTGTCAGATCGCACAATCCGTCGTTGTTTGAGCCAAAGTGGACTTCATGGGAGACGACCAAGGAGGACACCACTGTTGAAAACAAATCATAAAAAAGCCAGACTGGAATTTGCCAAACTGCATGTTGACAAGCCACAAAGCTTCTGGGAGAATGTCCTATGGACAGATGAGACAAAACTGGAACTTTTTTGCCAAGGCACATCAGCTCTATGTTCACAGACGCAAAAATGAAGCATTCGTACCAAGAAAAGAACACTGTCCCTACTGTGAAACATGGAGGAGTTTCTGTTATGTTCTGGGGCTGCTTTGCTGCATCTGGCACAGGGTGTCTTGAATCTGTGCAGGGTACAATGAAATCTCAAGACTATCAAGGTATTCTAGAGAGAAATGTGCTGCCCAGTGTCAGACAGTTTGGTCTCAGTCGCAGGTCATGGGTCTTGCAACAGGATAATGACCCAAAACACACAGCTAAAAACACCCAAGAATGGCTAAGAGCGAAACATTGGACTATTCTAAAGTGGCCTTCTATGAGCCCTGATCTAAATGCTATTGAACATCTGTGGAAGGAGCTGAAACATGCCGTCTGGAGAAGGCACCCTTCAAACCCGAGACAAGTGGAGCAGTTTGTTCATGAGGAGTGGACCAAAATACCTGCTGAGAGGTGCAGAAGTCTCATTGACAGTTACAGAAATCATTTGATTGCAGTGATTGCCTCAAAAGGTTGTGCAACAAAATATTAAGGGTACCATCATTTTTGTCCAGGCGTGTTTCATGAGTTTGTTTTTTAAAATAATTCTGTTGAACCACAATTCAAAAGCATTGTCTGATTTTCATTGGTTAATTTTCATAGAATTTTTATTTATTACCACTTTTGTCAGATTAAAGTTATTTTTGTGACCATTGTGGGTTTTTCTTTCATTAACAGAGGGGTACCAACAATTTTGTCCACGTCTGTATATGTGTGTATATAATGCATGTATGTAGACAGATTTGTATGTCAGTATCTGCATATGTAGTTATATACATATGTAGTTACATGTAAGTGAGTATTTCGGGTTGCACTTCAGGAGGAATAATTAATCTGATGGGATGGTGAAGGGGTAGGATCTAAATAAGTTTTGCTTCTTCCTACTTCTTTTCAGACTGACAGTACATGGTGTTTTAGTATGGGCTAAAATTTATTATGTTTCTTTCATTTTTGTTTTATATTGCATGTTAGAAATAAATATTCTAAACTAAAACTAAACTAAAGATAAGAACTGGTTAGCCAAGGCAGAAGATGAATGTACATATGTACACAGTTATATACATAGTGCAGGAGCATTGCAGCTAGATGGTATCAACAGCATTATGGTTTGTTAAATTACCCTGTGTCATGTATAGACCCCAACGGGGCAGGAAGACAGACCGAATACGCTTGTGACATTTATTAACAAAAATAACATAAAGTACAAACAACAGTGCCGACAGTACAAAAATCATTGGCTCCATCGATCTCGAAAGATCATGGGGGGGGGGGGGGGGTTGTGCCTTGGGTCATCATTCAGAGAGCTGCACCGTCGGGCGTGGCTGTAGAGGCCGATACGGGATCTGCAGGTCCTGCCGCAGCCGTTGCAGATAAATTCTTTAGAGTGTAGTGGGGGTCTTGACAGTCTCCTCTGTCTGCGGAGTCTCTTCTCCCCCCAGCGAGTGTCTCTTCTCTCCTCTGCTGTTCGGATGACATCCTGGGTGATGGTCCGCCAGTTGGAGCGGACGGAGGCGGCTGACTCCAGGTCGGAGGGGTTAAAGCCTCCAGCCTTGAGGTCACGCTTGCAAACATCCTTGAATCTGAGAGTTGGGCGTCCCTTTGATCTAGTTCCAGTAGCCAGCTCCCCATACAGTAAGTCTTTGGGGATGCGGCCATCCTCCATTCGGTTGACGTGGCCAAGCCATCGCAAGCGTCTCTTTGTCAGGATGGCAAACATACTGGGCACATCTGCTCTGGCCAGGACGTCGATGTTGGAGACACGGTCCTGCCAAGTGATGTGCAGCAGTCTGCGAAGGCAGCATTGGTGGAAGGCGTTCAGCCGGCGTTCCTGGCAGGAGTAGAGGGTCCATGCTTCACTGCCATATAGGAGAGTACTCAGTACGCAGGCCATGTAGACTCTTATCTTGGTGTTGGTGGTTAGCGTAGCGTTGTCCCAGACTCGCTTCGCCAGACGGGCCATCACCGTCAATGCCTTGCCGATACGGGTGTTCAGTTCGGCGTCTAGGGAGAGATTGCTGGAGATGATCGACCCGAGGTAGGTGAACTTGTCCACCACCGCAAGTGTGTGGTCGCCTATGTTGATACTGGGAGCACTGCTGACATCCTGGCCCATGACCTCGGTCTTTTTAAGGCTGATGGTGAGGCCAAACTCAGAGCAGGCACGAGCAAAGCAGTTGATGAGACGCTGGAGCGCTTCCACGGTGTGGGCAACAAGACCAGCATCATCAGCAAAGAGCAGCTCCCTGATTAGAACGCTCCGCACCTTGGTCTTTGATCTGAGGCGTGCCATGTTGAAGAGGCCTCCGTCACTCCTGGTGTGGAGAAAGACACCGTCTTCAGAGTCCTGGAAGGCGTAGCACAGAAGCAGGGAGAAAAAGATGCCAAATAGGGTAGGAGCCAGAACACAACCCTGCTTCACACCGTTCTTGATCGGGAAAGGGTCTGAGGATAATCTATCAAACTGGACAATGCCGTTCATGTCCTAGTGGAATGACTTGATCATGCTCAAAAGCTTGGGGGGACATCCAATTCGTTGGAGGAGGGCAAACAGTCCATCCCTGCTGACCAAGTCAAAAGCCTTGGTCAGATCGATAAAGGCCAAAAAGAGGGGTTGTCTCTGCTCCCGGCACTTTTCTTGCAGCTGCCTCATACAGAAGACCATATCTATGGTTGACCTGGTTGCTCTGAATCCACACTGCACCTCTGGATACACACGTTTGGCAAGTAGTTGTAGTCTGTTGAGGACGACACGGGCAAAGGCTTTGCCAACTATGCTTAGGAGTGAGATACCACGATAGTTGTTACAATCGCTCCGCTCCCCCTTGTTCTTGTAGAGAGTGATGATTTTGACATCACGCATATCTTGGGGCACAGTCCCTTCCTCCCAGCACTGCAGCAGGAGCTCATGGAGGTGTTTCAAGAGCGAGCTCTCCTTTGCGGTTTTGACAATTTCAGGGGGGATGTTGTCACTGCCTGGAGCCTTGCCGTTTGAGATGGAGTCTATCGCCTTGCTGAGCTCCTTGATGGTGGGTGGAGCGTCAAGCTCATCCATGACTGACAGTAGAGGGGTGTTCTCAAGGGCCGTGTTCGAGACGGTGGTTACTCTCGAGTAGAGCTCTTGGTAGTGCTCAGCCCATCTCTCCATTTGTTTACCGCGATCCTTGATGACATCTCCTGCAGCTGATTTAAGTGGGGCGGTCTTGATGACACTGGGACCGAAAGCCTTCTTCATGCCTTCGTACGTTTTGCGCACGTTTCCGTGATCTGCAGAAAGCTGTATGTCCTGGCAGAGGTTAAGCCAGTAGTCATTGGCACATCGCCTTGCAATCTTTTGTGCATTGTTCCTCGCAGCACGCAGTGTAGCAAGCGTCTGCACAGAGGGCTCCTTCTTGTGGGCAATTAGGGCTGCACGTTTGGCAGCGATTGCAGGTTCCATCTCAGCGGCTCCAGCTTCAAACCAATCCGCACTCTTCCCCACCTTTTTCCCAAAGGTACCTATGGCGGTCTCAAACACAACCTCACGGATGTGATTCCACCTTGCAAAAGCACAGTCGGTGGGACAGTCCGCCAGGGCTTCATTTATGACTTTAGCATAGCGTTCCCGCAGTTCAGGTACTGTAATCATAGCTGTGTTGATGCGGGGTCGGGGTTTCTGCTTGGAGCGGTTGACACGTCTGAGGCAGAGACGTACCTTAGTGGCGACCAGGGAATGGTCGGTGTCACAGTCAGCGCTGTGGAAACTGCGCATGACCAGCACTCAGTTCAGCAGGGATCTCCTGGTGATGACGAAGTCCAGCTGATGCCAGTGGCGAGACCTTGGATGTCTCCAGGACACACGGTGACAGGGCTTGGTGGAGAAGAATGTGTTGGTCAGACAGAGATCATGAAAGGAGCAGAGTTCAAGAAGGCGTTGACCGTTCTCGTTGAGCTTGCCGATGCCGAAGCGGCCAATGCAGCGGGGCCAGGAGTCATGATCTGCCCCTATCCGTGCGTTAAAGTCACCGAGCAGAAACAGGTGCTCCTTGGCAGGGATCTGCTGGATCCTGGTTTTGAGCACCTTGTAGAATGCATCTTTCATCTCAGTTGAAGAGCAGAGCGTCAGAGCATAGGCGCTAAGGATATTAGCTGGTCCAGAGGAGGTTATGAGACAGAGAGAGAGGACTCGTGGAGTGCCTGAAGACGGCGGTTCAATAGAGGACAGAAGGGAGTTTTGAACAGCGAATCCAACACCATACAGGCGATGCTCGTCAGGCTTCTGTCCCTGCCAGAAAAACGTATAGTTCTTCTCCTTCAAGCTGCTGTTGCCCGGGAGTCGCGTCTCTTGCAGTGCTGCAATGTCAATATTGAGCCTCTTCAGCTCGCGGTCGATGATAGCAGTTTTCCTGGCGTTGTTGATTTGCTGGAGGTCGTCAGAGAGGCCAGGACACATTGTTCTGACGTTCCAGGCTGCCAGACTCAGCGCTGGCGGCTTTGGTTTCTTGATATTAGCTGGTGCAGTGATTACAGTCCGTGATTCAGCTTTTGGCCTACACTTCAAGCACCCTTTGAAGTAAGTGGACCGTGACGGGCCAGCACCTTACTGACTGGGGGCTGCCCAGCTAAAGGCGGGCGGTAGCTGGCCAGTGGGACACGACGATCCCTCCCACCGTCGGGAGACAGCCCTAGGCGCCCGAGCTTACGCCAATTTGCTCTGGACTTTTAACCAGTAACTGCGTCTCCCCGTATTTGAGCTGCCGCAGAAGGCGGCACTGGAGTGACCTCTCCAGGGCACAGGCCAGGGCGAAGTTGTGGAGAAACTGAGATGCCCAGTTGACAGATCCTCCTTCTCGGCCTTGTTGGTAGTGTCCAATGGAAGGGACTAGCCGATACAGTTGGTACCAACTTGGCTACAGGAGTTGCCGGGAGGTCCCGCTACACGAAGACCAACCACCTTCGGCGCTCCACTCCGGATTTTCTGTAGGGGTTGTCTCCCTTAGCCTTTGTCACTCCCGTGACGACCACAAGGCAGTGGTGTTATTTGCCCATAGCTGGGGGTTGTTTTGTGTGGCACCAGGGCGTGTCCACGTGCCGGTGGGCCTGCGTGCCACACATTTGGGTTCAGTCCAAGGAGGACACACCTCCCCCCTTAATGTGACAGGTTGTACTGGGCTACATCTTACCAGTAGAGGAGAGAGAAAACTTCCTCCCCCACCTGACTGTATGGGGAGTACAAAAATGCAAATGAGGAAAAAAACCTACAAATGGTGTTCCAGGGCCGGCATCGCCCTGCGTACGCTAGAGTGGAGGAACTGGTGAGATGAATGAACACAAGAGAATCCCATACAATATTGCCGCACTGACACAGAGAAAGGGCAGTGCTTAAATACACAGGATGGAATGAGCTGCAGGTGTGAGTCACAGAGCAGGTTGCTTGATTGACTAACTGCCCTCAGCTGAGATGGCAGGGAGCAGACTGAGAGCAGTTAAAGCCCTTTTCCACTAGTCCCCAGTCAGCCCTACACGCCTCTACACGGCTTTACACGGCACAGCACACTTCTGTTTCCATTACAGCAGAGTCCCGCTTGGGGTGGGTGGGATTTTTTTTACAGCAAGGCAGCGCCACATTCCCATGACGTAAAACACACAACACAAGCAAAACACAACATGGCGGTTTACAAGGCGATTGCTCGGTCTCTGGCTTTTTGTCAGAGTAAAGATAAAAAATGAGAGCCAGACAAGTGTACAGGCAGCAAGACAAAACACTCTGGAAAAGTACTGGAGCATTTAGGAAGCCATAGAGCCGAAGACGTGAGGATTCGAACTAGATCACATATGAAGGTAAGCTAATGATTGCTAATGCTAGTTTGCTTTAAGTCCGCCATCGTACATTGTAATGTCTGCAAGCTATCACTATTAGGCTTTAAAATATGTATGCTGTGTGTGTTTCAGATGGCTCTCTTGTGGCAAAATTACTGCTTCAAACCTTCGGTCTAGGCGTTCAACACAGCCGCTCACTGATGTCACCCTAGCTTCACAAATGCTCAGTGGTTACAGACCTTCAGAATGTCTGTAGAAACATTTAGCTTCCTGTGCCACAAATTGCTCTGATCTGCATGAAAATCATGGACAGACTGTTGAGACGTCATGGGATTTACCTGCTCCAGCAGCACTGAGTCTGTGGTGGTGTCATGGCATAAACTGTTCAGCTGACACAACTTGATTGCCAGGTTGTAGTTATGGGGTGATATTAGCCATAAAATATATATTTCAACAGGTAAATTTAAATCACCCTTTACTGTCATTCAACCATACAACCAATCATGTACAGTAGAACGAAACTGTGTTTTTTCTATCTACAGTGTTAATCACACACACCCCAAGTGTAGAATCAGAGGGCCGCTGCCATGCAAGGCGCCGCCACAGATTTCCCTCCTCCATTCCATTATTGCTGAGCACCAAGCTGGACGGCAGGAAGTTCTGCTTTTATATGGTCTTCGGCATGACCCGGCCGGGATTTGAACCCCTGCCTCCCGGGTGTGGGGGTGGATGCTCTACCAACGGCTCAGTTGGTAGAGTACAGAGTTAGGTATAATAAAATATATTTAACAATTATAATGCATTTTAGGCCAAAACAAACTGGATCTAGGATTAAAAGCAATTAAAATAATGCAATCACAAGGTTACAAGGAAAATAATTGGATTTACTGAATAGATACATGTAGATACTGTATAAATATATATTCTCTGCATCAACAATGTACTATACTTGTATTCATTTAGTATTGCACTGGGAATTTTGACAATAAACCTTTGGACTTTTTGCAGATGTGTCTCCACTTTTGTTTTATGTGTGAAGGTTGCCACCAAGTGACATAAATTAAATAATAATAGATTGGAAAAGCTGTCTAAGAACAATCCAGCAGTTTGAGAAATCACTTTTGGTTTGGTGTAAGTCTGTCAGCAGAATTATGAACCATAAAGTAGTTTATGTTAAAATGTTAAATCCCATTAAACCCTAACCCAGGGGTGTCCAATCATGTGCCATGGAGGGCCAAGACCCTGCAGGTTCTCTCTTCTACCCAGTCTCTTCAGCAGGTGTTCTCACTGATCAGCAGTCAGTGGAAGAAATTCAGTGAAATCTGCTGATGAAGACACTGGTTGGAGGTATAGCCTGCAGGATCTTGGCCGTCCATGGCACATGATTGGACACCCCTGCCCTAACCCATTATTAGAAAATCCAGATGCTGATATGGCCCAGAATTCCTCCATATACTGGTACTATCACTAAAGTGTGCAGGGTCTTCTGCACTGGCACATCCAACAATACAGTTTTCAGTTAATAAAATAATTGTTTTTGGTTACTTTTTCTTAAAAATGAGCCATTATTTTCAACGTCACTGATAAATGGTTTGTACTGTTGACTCTTTTCACACCGGTATCTTAACAGACAAAATAGAAAATCATGATGCAAGCACAAGCTTTTTCTTTTTTACTTTTTCTTAACCCCTTTGCATTACTGCCAATTTCCCAGGGTGGAAAAGAAGAATTTTGGTTCAGAAAAATCTTTCATTATTAATCATTACACACAGATAACATGGAAACATAGCATGGCTGGATCACCAAAATGTGTCTAAATATTTAACTACAATGTTGTGGTCTATATTAATCATATATCCCATAACCTACATATGTATAAGCATGTGAGAATGTTTGGTGATTACATATGTAAAGCGACTTCACACCTCAGAACAGGACAAAGGGTCTCAACCGCCAGTGAAGATCAAAGAGCATCCGAGGCACTGCGGTGGAGACCAGATAGGTCGCCCTGACCTCCCAGGGCCAGGTGGAGGGGTACGGAGACAAAGGAGGGAATTAAGTTAATGGGGGATGTCAGCTTTGTATGCATGTCTTTTGTTGTGTGTGAGTTTAAGTACGCAGAGCCGAATGTGTTCGCTCTCTTACTTCTTCTGCTGCTGCACTAGATGAGACTTGTTAGAGGAGCGAAGCTGATAATAAACTTTGGTTTATAAGTCACATCGCCTCGTTATTCCAAGCTCCTCTACACTGGTGACCCTGACGCGAGGATGGACCAGAGGCGTTCCCCAGCGATCGACTCATCTGTGGTGACCCAGGCAGACGCCGGCGCCCATGCAGACAGGGGAACAGATGGACGACATTCCCCCACGGCAGAAGTGATAGAGAGGGCTCAACCGAGCACCAGCGCCGCTGTGAGAGCCGAAGGAAGACACTCTCACCCTGCGGACACATCAGTGACGGTCCACACAAACGGCGTCACCGTCAACCTGCCGGACTTCTGGCAGGAAGACCCCGCCTCGTGGTTTCAGCAAGCTGAAGCCCAGTTTGGACTTGCAGGCATCACAGCTGACGATACAAAGTTCTATCACATCGTCGCCAAACTCGACGCCGCCACTTCGAGATGTGCGCGGAGCATAATCCAGCGGCCGCCGGCCCAGGACAAATACAGAGAACTAAAAGCGACCATTGTGGCAAATTTCGTCCCCTCTGCCGAGGAGAGAGCCGAGAGGATCCTGGCGGTCTACGGCCACAGAGGATGCAGACCCAAGGCCCTCATGGAGGACTTGCTGCAACTCAAAGAAGAGGACAATGACAATTTCCTCTTCCAATTTATATTCCTCAGTACGCTGCCGCCACACATGAGAGGGACGCTTGCCAACATGCGATGCAGCACCCAGCAAGACTTCCGCACGCTGGCTCGCGAAGCGCAGCGACTCGTCAACGCCTGCAGGGAACAGACACCCACAGCAGCATCCGCAGGCCTCAACGCCGATGTCCGGAGCCACGGGGAGCCACAAACCACTGAGCAGAATCCGCCCGCCATGGCAGCGACACGGCCAAGACGTAACAGACGGAGCGACGTCTGTTATTACCACCACCGCTTCGCCGAGAAGGCTTACAAATGCCTTCCCCCCTGCAGATTCACGATTTCGGGAAAACGCCAAAGCCGAGAACCGTTAACAGCGGCAGTTATCGGCGAAAAAAGCAAGCTTCTATATGTGACGGACGGACACACCGGCAAGCAGTTCCTCATTGACACGGGAGCTCAACTGAGTTTTATAATGCCCTCCCAAGCAGACCGGGCCATGGGCCCCCGGGGCAATGGAGCAGTGGCAGCCAACGGCTCCATCATCGACACTTTTGGCGAAAGAAACCTGCCCCTCCGCATCCATGGCCACAACTACAGATGGACATTTGTTGTAGCGGCGGTGAGTTTTAACTTGTTGGGCGCAGACTTTTTGTGTGCACATGGGTTATTGGTCGATCTAGCAAACAGACGCTTGGTTAATGCATTGTCCTTTGCTTCTATTCCCTGCTCAGCTCAAGTTTCTCCACCACCCGTGCAGGCCAGCGTCACTACAGCAGGAGGTAAGTTTGATCAACTCCTCACCCAATTTCCAGCACTCACAATTCCCAAATTCTCAGCTACAGTGGCTAAGCACGGGGTCGAACACTTTATTCCCACAACGGGCCCGCCCGTATT
Organism: Pholidichthys leucotaenia; assembly: GCA_020510985.1. NCBI lineage: Eukaryota > Metazoa > Chordata > Actinopteri > Cichliformes > Pholidichthyidae > Pholidichthys > Pholidichthys leucotaenia. The sequence continues at coordinate 45,224,167 of CM035836.1, forward strand.
CGCCAAAGCTCGGTGCTTAGACGCGACCCAGCTCGCCATAGCTCGGGACGAGTTTACCACCCTTGAAAAACTAGGCATTATCAGGCGCTCAAAAAGCCCCTGGGCGTCACCGCTTCACATGGTCCCTAAATCCGACGGTTCTTGGAGACCGTGCGGTGATTACCGCAGATTAAACAATGCGACAGCGCATGACCGCTACCCAATTCCTCACATCCAAGATTTTTCACTACATCTGGCGGGTGCGCGCATTTTTTCAAAAATAGACCTGGTCCGCGGCTATCATCAAGTCCCTGTTAGAGCGGAAGACATTCCTAAAACAGCTGTAATAACCCCCTTCGGTCTTTTTGAATTTTTGCGGATGCCTTTCGGCCTCAAAGGCGCTGCTCAAACCTTTCAGCGGATGATGGACGCAGTATTACGCGACCTCCCTTTCGTGTTCGTCTACCTCGACGATATGCTGGTAGCCAGCTCGTCTGAGGAAGAACACGAACAGCATCTCACTATGGTTTTTCAGAGACTAGAAGAGCACGGGTTAATAATCAATCCGGCCAAATGCAAATTCGGCGTGTCACAAATTGATTTTTTGGGACACAGAGTTTCACCGAAGGGGGCAGTCCCACTGCCAGACAAAGTTCACGCAGTAAAAAGTTTCCCACGGCCACAAACGGTCAAATCGCTGCAAGAATTTCTGGGAATGGTTAATTTTTACAACCGTTTCCTCCCCCGCGCAGCTCAGCTCATGCAGCCCCTATATGACGCGCTCAGAAAACAAAAACCTTCCAATGCGGTCGAATGGACCCCGGAGCGCGAACGTGCCTTCGCGGAAGTAAAAAGTGCCCTAGCTAATGCCACATTGTTGGTTCACCCTGATCCCTCGGCCCGCATTGTATCCCATAACCTACATATGTATAAGCATGTGAGAATGTTTGGTGATTACATATGTAAAGCGACTTCACACCTCAGAACAGGACAAAGGGGCGGTTGTAGAACAACACGTCGGCGGAACCTGGCAACCTTTGGCATTTTTCAGCAAATCGCTGAACCAAACTGAGCGTAAATACAGCACCTTTGACAGGGAGCTGCTAGCGCTTCATTTATCCATCCGCCACTTCCAGTTCTGGTTGGAGGGGCGGCGTTTCACGGCTTTTGTAGACCACAAACCGCTCACCTTTGCGATGGCTAAAATTTCTGAACCGTGGTCAGGCAGGCAACAAAGACAGCTAGCTGCGATTTCAGAGTTCACCACAGACATTTGACATGTGGCAGGCAAACTTAATGTGGTAGCAGACTGCCTCTCTCACGCTGTGACATCGCCAGAGCGCGAGGAGACAGATTATACTACCTCAGCCGCAGAACTCTTCGCCAACGCGGACACATGCGCAGCCCCAATCCACGTAGGGATAGATTATGCAGCCATGGCGGAGGAGCAAAGTAGTGACGCGGACGTGCGCGCACTCCTGTCTGGACCAACAGGGTTAAGGCTGGAGGAAAGGGGTTTACGCGACGGTGTGCCCCCCTAATATGCGACATCTCAACCGGCCGACCTCGCCCGGTAGTTCCAGCTGCATGGCGCCACCGTATTTTCGACTCAATTCACTCCCTCGCGCACCCAGGTGTACGCGCTTCGGTTAAAATGGTCGCCGAAAAGTTTGTGTGGCCTGGCCTGCGCAAAAACGTAAAAGAATGGGCAAAGACTTGCATTTCTTGTCAGCGCGCCAAAATACACAAACACACAAAAGCCCCTCTAGAGCCTTTTCGAATCCCTGCTAGAAGGTTCGACCACGTTCATGTCGACCTCGTGGGACCACTACCTTCCTCCCAAGGTTTCACACATCTGTTAACAATGATAGACCGTACTACGCGCTGGCCGGAGGCGGTCCCTCTGGCGTCAACCACAGCGGAGGAAGTCGCTCGCGTTTTTTTGACAAACTGGGTGGCACGTTTCGGCGTCCCATCGGACATCACGTCCGATAGGGGGCCTCAATTTGTCTCGGAGCTTTGGTCAGCCATGGCCAGCAGCTTAGGAGCGACAATTCACCGCACCACCGCTTATCACCCTCAGGCTAATGGGTTATGCGAGCGTTTTCACAGGTCTTTAAAGGCCGCCCTCAGAGCCTCACTAACGGATACAAATTGGGTAAATAAACTTCCTTGGGTTTTATTGGGGTTGCGTGCTGCACCTAAAGAGGATCTAGACGCCTCCCCAGCAGAATTAGTTTTTGCACAACCTCTCAGGCTCCCAGGTGAATTTTTACCAGAGAACCCAGAGCCAGGGCATCTTCCAGCCCCGAGGTTTTTAGGCAGCAACGGACCGGACTCTCTCCCCGGGCCGGCACATCATTCTTTTCCACGGGTTTTTGTCCCCCAAGCTTTAAAAAACGCTGAATTCGTTTTTGTTAGGCATGAAGCTTTAAAACCAACCTTCCGCCCACCATATGATGGACCATTCAGAGTGCTGGAACCTGGTGATAAACATTTTGTGCTTGATTTTGGGGACAGAAAAGAAACAGTCAGCATTGACAGACTTAAACCTGCCTTCTTGTTGAGAGACGAGCCTGCACGGTTGGCGAGAGCACCTGGGCGGGGTAGACCCCCCCAAGAGAAAAGACTCAGCCCCCCTGCAGGGAACAAATAATCACTCTCCTTCCCAAGCTGCAGATTCCTTACAGGAAGGTCCCACCAGAACACCCGAACGGACCCACAGCAGATTCGGAAGAAGATTAAAGCCCAGATGGCACAAGGACTGATGCAAACTACTCAAAAGTTGTTCACTAATTGTGCTGTAACAGTTTAGGACTGACTTGTGATATTACTATGCTGTTATGATTACCACTGAATTCTCTACAGGAGCATAGCTGCTGGAAAGTTTCTTCTTTGTCAAGAGGTGTAGCAGTTAGTATGTCATAATAATTATCTTAAACTGTGAATTTTCCTATTGTCCTTTTCTTAGTCGTTTGGGGGGGGGGCTGTGGTCTATATTAATCATATATCCCATAACCTACATATGTATAAGCATGTGAGAATGTTTGGTGATTACATATGTAAAGCGACTTCACACCTCAGAACAGGACAAAGGGTCTCAACCGCCAGTGAAGATCAAAGAGCATCCGAGGCACTGCGGTGGAGACCAGATAGGTCGCCCTGACCTCCCAGGGCCAGGTGGAGGGGTACGGAGACAAAGGAGGGGAATTAAGTTAATGGGGGATGTCAGCTTTGTATGCATGTCTTTTGTTGTGTGTGAGTTTAAGTACGCAGAGCCGAATGTCGACCTCGTGGGACCACTACCTTCCCCTGAAAACATCTTTAAAAAGTCTTCAGCTGATCCAAAATGCTGCAGCAAGAGTTTTAACAGGTACTAGAAAGAGAGATCATATCTCTCCGGTTCTGGCCTCCCTTCATTGGCTTCCTATAGAGTTTAGAATTAAGTTTAAAATCCTTCTTCTTACTTACAAAGCTCTAAACAATCAGGCTCCTTTTTATTTAAAAGATCTGATACTACCGTATCATCCTAACAGAGCACTACGCTCCCAAAATGCAGGTTTACTTGTAATACCTAGAATCTCCAAAAGTACAATGGGAGGCAGAGCCTTCAGTTATCAAGCTCCTCTCCTGTGGAATCAGCTGCCAATCTGGATTCGGGAGTCAGACTCGATCTCTGTTTTTAAGAATAGGGCTAAAACCTACCTTTTTGATATAGCCTACAATTAGGGAGGGATCATGTGTTTTCTGAACCCTCCCTTAGTTATGCTGCTAATAGGTTTAGTCAGCCGGGGGACCTCCAGTAATGCACTGGGCCTCACTCCTTTCCTCACTCTCTATGAAATATTTTTTTTTTGCTGGTCATTAACATTTGTTTGTTCTCTCCCATAGATTGAGTCCCCATCGTGCTGTTTGCTCTCTACATGTCTGTTCTTTTCTTCTTCTCTATCCCCTCACCCCCCAGCCAGTCGCAGCAGATGACTGCCCCTCCCTGAGCCTGGTTCTGCTGGAGGTTTCTTCCTGTTAAAAGGGAGTTTTTCCTCTCCACCGTCGCCAAGTGCTTGCTCACAGGGGATCGCCTGATTGCTGGGGTCTTTCTGCAACTGTGGGGGTCCTCCCTACAGTTGATAGTGCTATGAGATGACTGTTGTTGTGAAATGGCGCTATATAAATAAAGTTGAATTGAATTGAATTGAATGTGTTCGCTCTCTTACTTCTTCTGCTGCTGCACTAGATGAGACTTGTTAGAGGAGCGAAGCTGATAATAAACTTTGGTTTATAAGTCACATCGCCTCGTTATTCCAAGCTCCTCTACAAATGTCATGATTCACTACATCACAAGATTTTGTTGGTCCAAAACTGCTTCCACAACCTGACCTTGATCTATAGACTTTTATAAGATGTTTAAGTAATTAGACTCCATAATATACTCCAGTAAAATTGTCTAGCAACCCTTTTTTCGTAAAACTTTGGAAAAAATTGTCATGAACCTGGGTTTGGTGGTTCCAAGCCCAATTCTGACTTATGGTTCTGTTGCCCTATTTTCCATCAGGCGCTTCAGGGAGCTATTGGCCCTTTGCTTCCTGACAGCTCGGGCACGCCCCCTCCTCCTGTCAAGTGCTATCGGCTGTGCTTCATTATTGAGTGCTTCACACACATACACACATACTCCATTCATTCCCATTCACACGCTCTGACACTCACTCATGCACACCTGGGATTCATTATGTTCAGTCTGCATTTCCTCACACCGGCGGTCTCTTCCCTTGTTAGTATCATTATTATATAAATGCTGCATAAGTGGAAAGAGATCGTCGGAGCATTCAGCTTCATACATGGCAGCGTGTTCCTCCATGTATGTTTGTTTCTACCACCTTCATGTTCATTCAGCCTGACATTTCAAGATTGTTAATTCCCTTGGTGTTAGCGGCTGACCCTGCCTCACCCTCATCCACTGGACTACATGGACAGCCCCGGATCGTTCCAGCCATAAGTATATGTTTGCCTTTCTCTTCGTGCCCACTGCTACGGCGGCACTAGGCATTCCCTCTCCCAGGCTGAGGAACATCCATGTGGTGTCCCTGTATGTCTGGTGGCCTTAAACTCACCAATCCAACCCTCTGTATTAGCGTGGTCTTTACTGGATTTGTTATTTTGTGGTTTGTGTTAATAAAGTGCACGTTCTACTCCAGCAATTGGGTTTTTCATTCCTTCCCTCATGCACCGTGTAATGGCGCACGGGGATTCATAACAAAAATTGGTCATGTACTACAGACACATAAACTGATGTACAGCTAAATTTGGTCAGAAGAGAGGCTGTGTATGCAATTATTGACTCTTTTCCCACCAGTGTGGTAACAGACAAAACACAGTCATGATGCAAACACAGTTGCTGGTTTATTACAAGTAGCAGCACGATTACAGACTGTTTTGTTTAGTATGTACACAAGTTAAAAATACACTGGGGGTGGGGAGACAGGGTCACACACGCTGGCCACTCATGGCGTTCACAAGCTTGCCCAGTTCAGCCAGGAAAGCTTGATTGAAGGCAGCAGTTTGTGTCATCTCCTCCCTTCGTAAGGCGGCTTCTTGCTCCCTTGCTTCACGTGCGTCCTCGGCAAGCTGGTTGATGGCCTGCATCTGCTGGGCAATTGCTTCACGGTGCTGTTCAAGCTGCCCTTCATGGAGCTGCACCTCGTCACCATGCATCTGGGCAAACACAGTGGCAAGGTCTGTTGTGGGGTGGGCCCCTTTCCTCTTGCCTAGACGGAAGACAGAAATGGATGGTGGTTAGTTAAAACAAGTTCAAAACATTCTTCTTCTTTTAGATTTGATTGGCGGTTGGCAACCAGCTTACAGGTGCATTACTGCCCCGTACTTCACTCTATATCATCCCTCTATATACCTTGGCCGTGGCAACTCCCTCCTGTCTCCAGTTCAGAACATATATTAGGGAAATACACTTGTGAAAGCCAGTGTTGGGATGTGACAAAAATGCTTCGTTGTTGTATTTAAGCTCAGAATCAGAATCAGAATCAGAATCAGGTTTATTGCCATTGTTCATGTAGTACACAAACTAGGAATTTGTCTCGGTACAATGCTGCAACATTAAACATGATAAGATAAGAGAAATAAACTATACATGTAATAAAGTGTAGGATAAGATTAAGTGATACTGGTCAACAGTTAAAATATATATTAGCCAGCAGCAGATACTGTGGAGAACCATATAGTGCAGTCGGTAATGCAGGAAGAAAACAGTGATGATTGACATGAGTCTGGTTGAGCTGCTGTACATGGTGCACGAGAGTCAATAAGTCACTTAGTGTTCAGCAGTCTAATGGCAGAGGGGAAGAAGCTGTTCATGTGACGGGAGGTTTTAGTCTGGATGGACTGAAGTCTTCTACCAGAGGGGAGGGGGGCAAACAGTACGTGACCAGGGTGTGAGGGATCGGCTATGATCCGGCCAGCACGCCTCCGGGTCCTGGAGATGTACAGATCCTGGAGAGATGGGAGCTTGCAGCCGATCACCTTCTCAGCAGTGCGCACGACGCGCTGCAGCCTTAGTCTGTCCCTGGCAGTGGCTCCTGCGTACCACACGGTTATGGAGGTGGTGAGGATGGACTCGATTATGGCTGTGTAGAACTGCACTAACATCTTGGTGGGTAGCTTGAGCTTCCTCAGCTGCCGCAGGAAGAACATCCTCTGCTGGGCTTTTTTGATGAGTGAGCTGATGGTCAGCTCCCAGTTGAGGTCCCTGGTGATGGTAGTGCCTAGGAAGCGGAAGGAATCAGCAGTGGTGATGGGAGAGCCTGAGAGGGTGAGGGGGGGCAGAGGAGTAGTGACTTTCCTGAAGTCTACAATCATCTCCACTGTCTTCAGAGCGTTCAGCTGCAGGTTGTTATTGCTGCACCAGGACGCCAGCTGGGCCACCTCTCTCCTGTAGGCGGACTCGTCGCCGTTGGAGATGAGCCCGATGAGGGTGGTGTCGTCCGCAAACTTGATCAACTTGACAGACTGGTGGCTGGAGGTGCAGGAGTTGGTGTAAAGGGAGAAGAGTAGGGGGGAAAGTACACAGCCCTGGGGTGATCCGGTGCTGATGCTAGTATAGTCTGAGACAGTCTTTCCCAGCCGCACATGCTGCCTCCGGTCCGTCAGGAAGTCGATGATCCACCTGCAGAGGGAGTCAGGCACGTTGAGCAGGGACAGCTTGTCCCGGAGCAGAGCGGGGCGGATGGTGTTGAATGCGGAGCTGAAGTCCACAAACAGGATCCTGGCGTAGGTTCCCGGGGAGTCCAGGTGCTGCAGGATGGAGTGGAGGGCCAGGTTGACTGCATCGTCTACAGACCTGTTGGCTCGGTAGGCAAACTGCAGCGGGTCCAGGAGAGGGGTGGTGATGGACTTGAGGTGGGACAGGACCAGGCGCTCAAAGGACTTCATGACTACAGAGGTGAGCGCTACAGGTCTGTAGTCATTAAGTCCAGTGATCCGTGGCTTCTTGGGGACAGGGATGATGGTGGAGGATTTGAGGCAGGACGGCACGTGGCATAACTTAAGGGAGGTGTTAAAAATGTCTGTGAATACAGGAGCCAGCTGTTTCGCACAGAGTCTCAGGGTGGAGGGAGACACGCCGTCTGGGCCGGGGGCCTTGCGCGGGTTCAGTCTGGAGAACTGTTTGAGCACATCCTGCTCACTGATGATAAGGGGAGGGGGGGAGGAGGGGGGGGTGCCTTAAATGAAGTAGGGAATGTGGAGGCATGTGGAATGTGGAATGAGGAATGAGGAATGTGGAAGCTCAGTTGTCATGTTGCTACACCTCAGTAGAGCAGATTTTGCAGGCACTAGATTATGTTCAAAATAATTTGTTTTTATTGTGGCCTCAGAAATCTGAATGCGTTAATACAGTCAGCTGACGTGAATCATTTCAATGAAGCATGTTGACTGCAAGTGCATTCGAAAGTGAGTTCATGTGCTACATCAGTTTTTCAAAACCAAGAATTATATCAGTACTTCCTCCACCACAGGTGAAAATGGGACCAGGTTGTGGACCCCTGACAAGTGAGCACCCCAGGATCCACTCTGTACATGCACAAGTACATTTTCAATCCAGAGATTTATGGTGGAAAAGAAAGAGCACGACAACACTGTTCCGACACTGTTTTTGGAAAATCCACAGAATAGGTGTGTGGGTCTATTATGAGGCTTTGGGAAATTATATGAATCACTTTATAAATCACTGGTTTGAAAATACACTTGTATATGTTGACATTTTGGATCCTGGTGTCCACTTGACCTGCATCCATAAACACAACAGGGTGTTAATCTTTTGTTTATTGTGCCGTACCAGCACTTGAACGTGTCGTGCCAGACGTGCTGGTGATGGGGCTGGTATCGGTGTCCGCTCCGATGCTGGTGCTACAACAGACGCGGGATTCGTGCTGAGGGAGGCGGACCCCTGGCATGTGGAAACAGATTCTAGAAAGAAAATACACAGCACCAAAATGCAACACGTACACAAAACTTTTTAACCAATATTAGCATATTTCATCATTTTGCTCTCACAAGCATTTATGTATTCTGTGGATGTGTACTATTGTGTTACTTTATTAACATGGAAAAAACAGTTGAATAGCAGTTGAGCCTCATACCAACTCTATTAATTACTAAAGTATAGGTGAGGTTTAAAACCATAATATAAACAAAATAAATTGGTGATATGGCACCAGAATGCTTTAACCATTTTATGAAGTAGAACTGGTTTTAATATAATCGACTCATACAGTAAATCAGTTTTAAATATTTACGTTAAATTTATCACTTATCTTCTCTGTGCATGTTATAATTACAGCAGAATCACTGTCTCTGACTCATATTTTCTATCCAAACAGTCAAATGAATGTCATGTTTCAGTACTTGTGTTTGAAGCCTGGCATGTGGAAACAAATTCTAGAAAGAACGTACACACAACTTAATGCACAGCGCCAAAGTGCAACATGTTCATAAAACTTTTTAACCAGGATTAGCATATTTCATCATTTTGCTCTCACAAGCAAATACTTGAGACAAAGCAAGCACGAATCAGCAGAGTTGGCTACTAGCTAGTAGCTAGCTAGCGCTCCTTACTAACACTCATTAGCCAGGAGAGAACGGCATTGTTGCTCACAAAAGTGAGCTTGCCACCAAGAGGATAAATCAGCAAAAAGACGCACAATATCACAAGACACTCACCGTCCATGGTTTGCAACAATGACATGGCCGTCGCTGGGTCGACCCCAATCTCTCTGCCATTGCTAGCCGGCGGTCGCTCCATCTAACTCGCTCTGGATACTATCGTCAGCCACCAAGCACAGAAAGGCCCACACCTCCTCGCAGAACCACGGTGTAGATTTCCGCAAAGCCATCTCTAGCGTATTCTCCGAAGCCACCTCTATCGTGTTTAATTGCTTAAGAATTTTTGCAACTGGCAGCGGAAAATTCTGGTGAAGACGATGCTCTCATGACGTTACGCCCTGACCAATCAGTGGCCTGCAGTCTGTTGACGTCACATTTTCAGCTCGACTCAGCCCGGTTAGTACCCCACTGGATTAGGAACAAAAAAAGTACCTAATGGAAAAGTCTACACACCGGGTAGCGCAGAGTAGAGTAGGGCTGAGTGGGTACTAGTGGAAAAGGGGAGCGCCTGGATGAAGGGGAGGCGAGAGTGTAAACAAACCCAATAATAAGAACAAAAAACTAACGAAATCAAACTAACAGACAACAATACTAAGAAATAAAGTGACAGTCTGGGCTCAGTGAAAACCTGAGCTAAGATACATGACACCCTGCAGAACATGAATATACAGTATATCCAGACAGTATATTTCGCATTTGAATCAACAGTGTTGTTGCCACCCTCAATAATATTTGCTATTGTCCTTGTTATGTATTGGAGGGGACGCTCTCTATTGTGCAAAGTTGTTGTTTACTACATTTAATGCAACGTCTACGAGCAGCCCTGGTTAGGTTATAAAGTCTGACAGCCGTAGGTAGGAAGGACCTGCGGAACCTCTCCGTCGTGCACCTAGGATGGCGCAGCCTACTGCTAAATGAGCTCCTCAGTGCGTTCAGCATGTCCTGCATGGGGTGGGACTTGGACTCCAGCAGAGATGACAGCTTAGCCACCATCCTCCTCTCTCCTATCTCCTCCACTGGGTCGAGGCGTTGCCCCAGAACAGAGCTAGCTTTTTTTGATCAGCCTGCTCAATCTCTTCCTGTCAGCTGCCGTGATGCCACTGCCCCAGCAGACCACTCCACATGTGATGGCTAATGCCACCACCGAATCAAAGAAGGTCTTCAGGAGTGCCCCTTGCACTCCAAAAGACCTGAGTCTCCTCGGGAGGAACAGCCTGCGCTGTTCCTTCTTGTAGAGCACGTTGGTGTTCTGTGACCAGTCCAGTTTATTGTTCAGGTGAACACCCAGGTACTTGTAAGATGTCACCATCTCAGTGTCTGTTCCCTGGATGTTTACTGGTGCTGTGTGTGTGTGGGGGGGGGGGGATCCTCACCTGCGGCAGTCCACCACCAGTTCCTTGGTTTTACTCACATTGATCTGGAGGCAGTTTCGCAGACACCAGTCCACAAAGTCCTGGATAAGTCCTCTGTACTCCACATCATCCCCATAAGAGATGAGGCCAACAACTGCAGAGTCATCAGAGAACTTCTGTAGATGGCAGTGTGGTGTGTTGTGTGAAAAGTCAGCAGAGGGTGAACAGGAAGGGAGCCAGAACTGTTCCCTGGGGGGTCCCCGTACTGCAGATGATGGTGTCAGACACACAGTCCTGGGTTCTCATAAACTATGGTTGGTCTGTGAGGTAGTCCAGGATCCATGATGACAGGTGCTGGTCCACCCCAGCACACAGTAGCTTGTCCCTCAGCATCACTGGTTGGATGGTGTTGAAAGCACTGGAGAAATCAAAGAACATGATCCTTACAGTGCTCCCAGGCTTCTCCAGGTGGGACATGGAATGATGTAGGAGGAAGATCACTGCATCCTCCCCCCGATGCCATGCTGGTAGGCAAACTGAAGTGGATCCATCGTTGGTCCCACGAGGGGGCGGAGGTGGGTGAGGAGCAGCCTCTCCAGGGTCTTCATCAGGTGTGATGTGACAAACTGGTCACATCAAATGTCACAAATTGGTGAGAATGTAGTTGCAAATTTACAAGAAAAATGTTTAAATGTTGTGAGGAAAAAAATTAAAAATAAACTAAAATTTATGTACACAGATGCAAATTAGTGTGGAAAAAGGGTTGCAAATTTTTCACAAATATGGATTATTTTTAGGAAAAAAATTGATATTTTTTTCCACAAGTCACAGATTTTACAATAAAAAGAAAAAATAACTACGGGAAAAGAAAGATGAATTTGGAAATGATGGCAAATTTAATGGGGGGGGGGGGTATACAAATTTGAAGCATTTGTTCTTGTAAATCAGGGGTGTCCAGTCATGTGCCATGGAGAGCCAAGATCCTGCAGGTTTTACTTCCAACGAGTGTCTTCAACAGCAGATTCCACTGAACTTCTTCCACTGACTGCTGATCAGTGAAAACACCTGCTGAAGAGACTGGGTAGAAGAGAGAACCTGCAGGGTCTTGGCCCTCCATAGCACATGACTGGACACTCCTGTATTAAATCATTCATCATTAAATATAAATGCTTATTGATCCTTTTGCAGGTATTTTCTTGTAAACTTCCATTATTTTTTCTTCTATATCTGATAGACAAATGTACTTTACTGATCCCAAACTGGGAAATTACAGGAGATTACAGAGATCTGCATGTTTTCTCCTGAAATTATACAGCTTTTCTTCTAAAGCGTAGTTTTTGTCTTAACTTATTCTTGTTGCTGTCCACATTTGCTCATTCGCATGAATTTGCAACATTTTTCTCCATTACTTTTAGACTTTTTTGTGAAATTTGCAATTTTTCTCCATAAAAATGTGACCCTTTTCCCTTATAGGTTTTCAACTTTTTTTTCAGGAAAATACACAACATTTTTCCACATAAATCTTTTCTTGTTAATTAGCTACGTTTTAAACATAAATTTATATTCTATAATTATGTGCATGCAAAGTTATGATTCTTTATTTTCAAATGATGTATTTTTTCCTCATAAATTTTCATTTTTCCCAAATAAATTAGATAATTTTCAACCATAAAATTACATCTTTTTTCCTGCCCACCTGTACACCATTTTTACATCAACTTGAACTTATTTTGTAGTTTTTAACTGTGTTCTTGTAAAGTTCAACTTTTTCTCTCAAAATACCAACATTTTTCACTGAAAGTTTTCTCTTTAATTTTCAACTTTCTTCTTCTTCTTCTTTAAGATTTGACTGGCGGAATTTTCAACTTTTCCACAAATTTGCAAAAATTGTCACAAATTTTCTTGTTTCACCTTATAAGTTTATTTTTAACACAAATGTTGAAAATAAAATAATTTTTTCATAACTTTAATCATATTATTTCATTTTTTTCTAAAGAAATTTTCTTATCTTTCTTGCTATATTTTGCAAGTTTTCTTGTTAAAATGGAAACTGAAATGTATCTCTTAGCAAAATTAAATATTTTTTTCATTAAATGTGCAAGTTTTTCACATAATTTTTCATTTTTTTTAACTTTGCAAGTTTTTTCATATAAATCTATGTTATCTATTTTATCTTTGACTATATTCTCACAATTTGCATTTATGTGAATAAATGCACATTTTTTCATAAATCTCCATATTTTTTCCGTAAATATAGGCCTAAATTTTTCAAATAGACTCAAACAAGGAGCCTTTAATTCTGGTTAAAAGAAATGAAAGCGCCTTGATTTGTAATACATGGTTGGGTTTTTTTTGTAATTTTTTTTTTTTTTTTTGTAATTTTTACCTAATTTTTCTTTAATTTTGTAACTTTTTGTCCTGCAAATTCTAACCGTTTCTCCTTAAATTGAAATATTTTTCTCACTCAAACTGCTCCTGTTTTTGTTTCTTTAATTTTCCATTTTTAGTTTAAGACTGCACCTTTTCCACATCTCTTTTTATTGCAATTTATCACTTAATAATATTGATTTATTATTATTATATGCGCATCAAGCCCTCGCGTCTTTGTTTAATCAGCGGTGAGATAGCCACAGGACAAAGGGCGGGGTTAAAGGTAGCTTCCGTGTTTACTCGCTGATAAAGTGACTGCCGGTTTTTTCCCCGGTTTACTGGCTAAAAACAAACAGCAGAAGAAGACTCTCGGTTTTTCCGGGTGGCCATGGCGATCCTAAAACGGTCACCTGTGCTCCGCTACCTGCTCCTGTCGGCCATGTTGGCTCTGCTCCTCTTCTTCAGCTCATTTTGGCTCCGTGAGTTTGCAAGTGCGGCCGCCATTTTGGCTCCCCCTCTCTGTGGTTTACTCTGTTAGTTCAGGACCGGCTCGTAAATGTTTAAATTCCAAACGTCTTCTTACACATTTATATTAATTCCTCGTAGTTTTACAAACATTTTCTAATGTATTTGTAAAAATTTAGCTTTTACTTTTACAACGTTTTTTCTAGTACATTTCCAACTTTTTTCCTCACAGAAATGAGCTTTTTTTGAAAGTCACAATTTTTTTATTCAAGTTTCTTTCCAATCTTTCTTTCAAGAAATAAACCCCTTTTAAAAACAGAAATATAGAACTTTATATTGTAAATTTGCAATTTTTCCACATAAATATCATTTTTCTTGTAAATCTGCGGCTTTTTTCTTACAGCTTCAAAAATTTTCTTGTAATTTTACTTTTTTTTGTGTACATTTCTAACTTTACTCTCAAAAAAATTATGTAATTCTTTTCTTGAAATTGGCAGTTGTTTCTAATGTACTGTATTAGTGTCTTTTTTTAGAAAAATATCAGAAATGTACATTTTTTGTAATTTTGAACCTTTTTCACATAAATTGACATTATTTTCTCATAGATTTGTCTTTTTCATATAAATTTACATTTTTCTGATAGATTTCAATCTTTCTGACATGCTTTTACACATTTCTTCCTTCTGCTTTTTTATTCCAATCCATTTGCAGCTTTTTTATTTTACTATTACACATTTTTCTTGCTATTTTCCAACTTTAATAATGAACGATGCCATTTTGTCTTGTAAATGTAAACTTTTTAACACTTAAATTTACACATTTTGTGATAAATTAGTTTGTTTTCTATACATTTACTTTTTCCTTGTAAATTTGTAATTTATATTTACAAAAATCTTCTTTATACCTCTGCCAAGGAGGTTATGTGATTATCGGCGTTGGTTTGTCTGTCTGTTTGTTTGTTAGCAAGATAACTCAAAAAGTTATGGACGTATTTTCATGAAATTTTCACAGATTGTCAGAAATGGGGTATCCTACAGATGATTAGATTTTGGTGGTGATCCGGATCACCGTCCACAAGAAAACCGCCATTACGCAAAATGCCATTTTCGTGAATAACTGCTGAACCACTAATCCTATCATTGTGAATCCAATTGCTAGTCATATGTTTTCATGGCCAAGGAATCTGAAAACGTACACACAAACACTGTATGGGGGGAACTGTGGCGCTTGGCGGAGGTCTGCGCTCTCTGAGTGCTTTTCTAGTTTTATATTTGACATTTTTCTGTTATTCATTTGCAGCATTTCTCTGGTAATTTAAAAAAAAAATCTCTTGTAAATTTCCCACTTCGCTTTGCCAAAAGAAAATTGAAAAAATTGCATGTAAATTTGCATTATTCAAAACACAGAAGTGTACAACTTTTTCTTGTACATTATTCATCTTTTTACACATAAAGATATGCATATTTTTTGTATTTTGCAACTTTAAAAAATTTAAAAATCCAGAAAAAAATCCCATATATTTGCATAGTTTTTCATTAAATTCTCGACTGCTTTAAAGTAACTTTGTAATTTCTTTTTCTACAGTTTTTCAAAGTTTTTCCTGGAAATATACAACTTTTTTTTAACATAAAATTACACATTTCTTTTGTAACTTTTTAGCTTTTTTCACTAAGTTCAGATTTTTATTGTGCATCTCTATTTTCACCTATAATTTTGTAGTTTTTTTTCTTGTAAATTTTCAACCTTTTCTATTAAAATCCCATCAAAATTGTAAAAAAAAAGTTATCTCAACTTAAAAAAGTTAGTGTCTGGGCTGCCTTAAAATTTTAAGTTAACTGAACTTGAGACAATAAGTGGTAAAGTTTCAAACACATAAACTCAAATTCACTCAACTTAAAATTTTAAAGCATCCTGGACACTAACTTTTTAAAGTAGAAATAGCCTCGTTATTTTTTTTACAGGGAATATAACAACTCAAATGTATTTTTTCATATAAAATTAACATTTTTTGCTGTTTTTAAAATTATCTTAAATTTGAAGCTTTTCTCATAAACTTTTGCTGTTTTTTTTCTTGCACATTTGATGCTTTTTATCCTTATAAATCTTACCACACTGGTTACATTGGAAAGTAGACCCTTGCATTAACCTGTTGGTGTTTATTATATTACCTTTTATTTCTGTTTGTCTTCAGCTAACAGTGGAATCAGAGACTGCGACAGCGCCTGGCAGCCATGTTTGAGTTTTTACCAACCAAAGGTAATGTTCTTTAACCTGTGGCTCTGGGCTCCTTCTTGTACACTGAAGTTGTCCTTTCCCTGACTTTTATTTTCTGGGAGATTTGTGATGTTTTTAGTAGAAAAGCGCTATATAAGTGCAGGTTAGTTAGTTAGTTAGTTAACAGATTATTGTGGCCATGTAGCCGGGGTCACTGATGGATCAGCTGGACCTTCAAGGTCCTAAATAACTAAATAAAGAATGACCACAAAGTTCTAGGTTTATCTTAAACAGAAGAAAAATATTGGGCCATCAGGATTAACAACAGACAAAATATCTTGTATCAACCCACAACTTTAATTTGGTGCTGCTGCACAGACCACAAGCACAAATGAACCATGAAATCTTTAACAACTGTACTGTCGAAGCTTTGTAAAAGCAAAAGGGAACATCAATACTGGAATGACTGGAAACTGTGGCCAAACAACACAGGGCCTTTAGATGGGAAAAATGTAAGTGTATGCTATAAGAGCATCGTAACAGCTGAACTAAGCTGGAATTACAGCATGAAACCAGAAAAACACGGCTTTGAGGCGGCATGATATAATAAAGGCAGCGTTGGCGAAGGTTTTAAGCAGGTTTATTAAATCATACCGCCTTCACAGGATCCCCGCTCCGGTGCAAGTGTGAGCAGACCGGAGCGGGATCCTCAGGCTCTCAGAGAAGAGAGACACACAGTGTGTGTGTCCAGCAGCAGTTGAAGAGAGAGTGAGAGGGTGAGCATGGATTACAGTGCAGTATATATACCCAACTACAACAATACATAAAAGAGCATTCCCCAGCAGTTGGTATGATCAAAGAGATTGCAGAACAGGCATGAGACATTTGCATTTGAGAGACATACATCACAATAGGCAGATTGCTGGCCTCTGCTCCAGCTGCAGGACAAAGAGGTTACAAGGCACATCTACATATTGATCTCAGTCTCTAGGTCACAGTAAGGACAGGACGCATGAACACAATGCATGAAAGGCACATTAACATCACAGAAGTGAGCCAGAAGAAGCGGGGCTGCCTGTAGACATTAATACACACATTTCACTGTTCTGTTAATTGCTCTAGCCAAGCGCTGTGTCTGTCCAGTCTGTTGTGGGGGTTACACCAACCCGCCACAGCTTTGCCTTAAACTCCACGGACACATTAGCATCTATTACTGAACATTACACAAACAAAAAAATGACTACCCCTGCAGTACTGACTAAAGAACAATTTAAAAAAAAAAGATCAAGTTGAAATTATTGCAGATATGCTGTATAGCTTTCAGCTTCAAAATGTAACTATTGGTCTAAAGTGAACTGCTGAACCTTTAAAAAGGCTTGCATGAAGAAGAATTTCTTGTTTGTTTAACTGCATTTGGGGAGTGAATCTATAGTAACAGAAAAAAACACATCCAGACAATACAGCAACAATCGTTTTAAAGCATTAATCTAAATGCCATTCATCGGTCACTACATCGGTGCTGTGTGCTTACAGACCAAAAACACCATCAATGACCAAGGTCAGTCAAAGTGCCCACTTTTCTAGATTTTTTTGCAGCAAAGTCCTTGATCAGATCACTAAAGTCCAAGTTTCGAACCAGATCACTTTCAGTTGACATCAGAGTCAAATGATTCAGTCTGTCCTGTCCCATTGTGGATCTGAGACTGTTCCTCACCAGTTTTAGTTTAGAAGAGGATCGTTCACCACTTGCATTTGCTACAGGCAATGTCAGATAAGCCTGTAAACAATGTCCACATTTGGAAAGATGTCCTGCAAGTTTTTCTCTCAAAAACTGCAAAAGGAGAGGTGCAGATGAAATGCTTTTATTGCTTATGAGCTCTCTGAAAAGAACAGTCTCCTCCACAGAGTCCAGCTCCAGGTCAGCTCCATGTCTACTCAAAGATCAAACGCTCTCTCACGTAGGTGTTGTATGGAGACAGCAGATATGTTGTTTAAAACACCATCATATGAAGCATACCTGCGGTCAATTTCTGCAAGCAGCCTGTCCACAACAACCAAAAACACATTTGCAGAGAATTTTTGCCTGGCTGGCAATACAGCCTCAGGGGCTGCAGCTTCTCCTGGTAATGTTTTGCACTTTGTTTGTCTTTGGTTGGTCTCTTTGTAGACATGTGAAACTGTTGGAGACGTCATTTTAGCTTGGGCCTCAAATGTGTCAAACTCATCCTGCAAGTTTGCAATGTATTCCCTCAGGGATCTAACAACATCCACAGCATTACACAGGCCCAGATCCACAGCCTGCAGTGCAACACTTGCCTTTTCAGAGCGCTGCAGAATGCAGTACCACATTTTGCACTGGAAAGCAATTTCAAGCTTGTCCATTTTTACTTCCGCCAAGGAGGTTATGTGATCATCGGCGTTGGTTTGTTTGTCTGTTTGTCTGTTTGTCTGTTTGTTTGTTAGCAAGATAACTCAAAAAGTTATGGACGGATTTTCATGAAATTTTCACAGATTGTCAGAAATGGGGTATCCTACAGATGATTAGATTTTGGTAGTGATCCGGATCACCGTCCACAAGAAAACCACCATTACGCAAAATGCCATTTTCGTGAATAACGACTGAACCATTAATCCTATCATTGTCAGTCCAATTGCTTGTCATATGTTTTCATGGTCAAGGAATCTGAAAACGTACACACAAACACTGTATGGGGGGAACTGTGGCGAAAACCGCCATTACAGAAAATGCGATTTTCGTGAATAACTACTGAACCACTAATCCTATCATTGTGAATCCAATTGCTAGTCATATGTTTTCATGGTCAAGGAATCTGAAAACGTACACACAAACACTGTATGGGGGGAACTGTGGCGCTTGGCGGAGGTCTGCGCTCTCCGAGTGCTTTTCTAGTTTTTTTTAAGCGAGACCTTTCTTCATTTCTACTTTTAACATCATGGTTAGTATCATCAGCAATGCTCTTTAGTGAATCTTGAATATTAGCATAATTTGCGCATAATGCCTGTGTGGCCTCTGCATGTGCTGCCCATCTTGTGTTGTAGAGGAACTTTAAAGTTTCAATGCGCTTGTTTGCATTGGGTTGGAGTCCTGCAGTCACTACTCTCCACCTTGTAGTTGACTTAGAGCTGAAGTTAAAGATATTTTGCACAAATTGAAAAAATCTGCAGTCTCAAAACAGCAGCTCACACTGTTGACTCCAACTAGATTCAGTGTATGTGCAGCACATGGGAGCCACTCTGCCAGTTGCTTGACCTCTTTTATACGGGCCTGTAAGCCCTTATATGCCCCAGACATGTTAGCAGCGTTGTTATAGCACTGTCCCCTGCAGCTGTTGATGTCAACATTCAACTCTTTCTAAACCTGCAGCACAGACTTGCATAAAGCTTCTCCCATGTGGCTCTCAATAAGCAGAAATTTCAGGAAGCGCTCCTGAATGTGTCCATAATGTGAGACATAATGTAAAATGAGTGTCAGCTGATCCACATGTGAGACGTGCTGTTGAAACAACACTGACTGAAAAGTATTTGTCCATTTTTACTTCACTGACAATCTCTGACAAAACACGGTCCCCCATCAGCTAAATAAAGTCCTCACATGTTTTTGTGGGGAGATATGAAGGGATCACTCTTCCTGTATTTCCATATTTCTCAATGTGAGATTTCAAAAATGGATCAAACTCACTTATCACTGCCAGAATGCCCATGTAGTTACCATTTTCACTCCTGCCAAAAATATCACTGGAGCCATGAACTGCTAACCCCCATTCTGCCAAAAATTTGACGACAGCCGCCACCCTTGACAGAACTTCGATCTAGTAACCATGGAACATGCATTCGGGTCAGCTGATGAAGGCATCCTGTTGCATACTCAATCCGACGGGAAACTCTTCAACCCTGCACACCTTCGAGCAAAGACCAAAGTTCGCAAAGTAATGCTGCGCGACTTTCTCTTCGCTGACGATGCTGCTCTTGTCGCACACAGTGAAGAACACCTCCAGAACCTTCTCAACCGGTTCTCCAATGCATGTAAGGCTTTCAGACTTAGCATTAGCCTGAAGAAGATGAAAGTCATGTGCCAAGGCTCCAAAGCTACACCTGCTCTAACCATCAAAGACTACACCCTGGATGTTGTCTTGCAGTTTACCTATCTTGGCTCTACTACCTCTGACAATGCCTCTCTCGATGTGAAACTTGGAAAGAGAATCAGAAAGGCTGCAACCAACATGGCCAAGCTTTCTGCTCGAGTGTGGGAGAACAAGAAACTTACTAACCAAACTAAAATTGCTGTCTATCATCCCTGCGTCATGAGCACCTTACTTTACGGCAGTGACTCCTGGGCCACCTATGCTGGGCAGAAGAAGCGCTTGCACACCTTCCACATGAGATGCCTTCACTGCATTCTGTCCATTTTGTGGACAGATAAGGTCTCCAACAATGCCATACTTGAAAGAGCAGGTATTCCCTTGATGTACACCCTCCTCAGACAATGTAGACTGAGGTGATTAGGCCATGTCCGCCAAATGGAAGATGGTCGAATCCCTAAGGATCTTTTGTACGGGAAGCTGGAACTTGGGTTGAGGTCAGTTGGCAGACCTAAGCTAAGCTTTAGGGATGTCTGCAAGAGAAGCATGCTTGCGACTGGTCTGCCAGCTGACAACTGGGAACCACTTGCTGCAGATCAAGGCAAATGGAAGACCATGTGTAGTCAGACACTCCAAGCAGGGGAGACTAAAGCTGAAAGCTGAAGCTGATGCAAAGAGAGCAAAGAGGAAGGCTGCTGCAAAGGCATGCTGCAAAGGCAGCAGTACCAGCACCAGCAGCATCAGGATATGTCTGTGGGGGCTGTGGTCGTGTCTGCCGTTCACGGATTGGATTAGTTAGTCATGAAAGGAAATGTTCGTGAATGTACTAGGTCATGGACAACAGTCTGACAACTGCCTATTAGGAACACGGCAGTACTTTTGAATTAATTAATGGACTTTATTTATTTAATTTACAGGTGGCAGAATAAATCCACCTTGCCATGTGGGGTAGGATAGTAGTCCACCCCTCCCTCCTAGTTTTAGTTTGTTGTGTGAATGTGATAGATCTTTTTTAGTTATTCCAGTCTGGTCTTAGTGTGTATTTCGGATCCTAAATTTGGGGAGAGTCTCAATTTAATGTGTGTTTTGGACTTTCCTCTGGGGGGGGGGGTTGTACATTCAAAGATGCTCTTATTTGTGAAGTGCGGTGTAGTGGTTCCGGCGCCACACGAGTTGGCTGCCTTTTGCAACAGCGGCTCAATTCTGAGTCTTTTTATCTTCCTTCTTCTTTGTGATCCGGCACACCTTTCACTCTATATATGTCACGGACACACAGATCGCCCCAAAGGTCTCCCGAGTCTACAGCAGGAGACGATACAGCAGGGAAGAGCTAGCTAGCACTCAACCGCCACCCGGTGCTAACGGAAAAACTCGACATACCGGGGAACTGAAGCGAAAACGACACGGGTGCCAGGCTGGAGTTTAGGCGGCGTGCAAGAAATATAAGACAGAATAATAAAGAGCGATGGCAAGAACCAACCAGACTGCCCGTAAATCTACTGGAGGAAAAGCCCCCAGAAGCAGCTGGCCACCAAGGCTGCTTGGAAAAGCGCTCCGGCCACTGGCGGAGTGAAGAAGCCTCACCGTCACAGGCCCGGTACCGTGGCTCTGAGAGAGATCCGTAGCTACCAGAAATCCACGGAGCTGCTCATCCGTAAGCTGCCCTTCCAGCGCCTGGTGAGGGAGATCACTCAGGACTTCAAAACCGACCTGCGCTTCCAGAGCTCCGCCGTCATGGCTCTGCAGGAGGCCAGCGAGGCCTACCTGGTGGGTCTCTTCGAGGACACCAACCTGTACGCCATCCACGCCAAGAGGGTCACCATCATGCCCAAAGACATCCAGCTGGCCCACCGCATCCGCAGAGAGAGAGCTTAGACTTTCTGCTGCACATCCACCAACCACAATGCTCCGCACTGTGTCTATATATATATATATTTATAGTAATATGTACATTTGTATACTAGCTGCTCTTGTTTTTTCTTGCCTTCTGATTGTTGCTCTGAGTGTTGCTATCCCTGTGCTGTTGCAATCCTGGAATTTCCCCATTGTGGGACTAATAAAGGCTTATCTTATCTTATCTTATCTTAGTGGCGCCCACTTCCGTTTCCGCCACTACACCATTCCTATAAATATCAGTGGGCAGGGAAATCTGGCCTCTTTGCCAACGCCCCTGCCCGGCAGTTGTATTGTGGTTATCGCAGCATCAATAAAGCTAAGTTCAGTCGTGCACCTGGCCTTATCATTGAGAGTATTTGCAGATGTAACACGGCTCTGTCAGTATGTCCATGTTAGCATTTCCAGTGCTAACAGTTTGACAAACATTTAGCTTTGACTACAGCTGACATCTGTCCGTCTATATTGCTACTTTGTTTAAAAAAAAAGTCAATTTAGGATTTTTTTCAAAACCTCCTTTTCACGTTCATCTTTTTCTTTTCTCTTTTTTCTTTTTGGGGCACCACTATTATATTTCCGAACGTCCGTCATCAGTCGTTTATTCATTCTTCTGCGATATGATTCTACCAGCCCATGTCTAACGTCATTCAGGTCAAATGTCATCTCAACCAATTACATTAAGCAGGTGGGACAGACGTACACCTGAACAAATAAAAAGATGATGGGCCAAAACAAACCCTCCAATAAACGTCGGGCATGGCAGAATTAGCAAAAATAAAATAAAATCAAACATTTTTTAAAAACAGCGTTTCTTCCGGGTCCCCAAAAGAGGTGGGGCCCCTGGGCTCCTGCCCCGGTAAGCCCTCTGGATAATCCAGCCCAGATTGTGGGTCTCGGACTTGAGTTCAGATTTTCCACTTTCTTCAGGAATGATCTGAATTAAATGTGCTGCAGCCTCTTAAGGTGATTTGATTGATTACAACTGCAAATGATCTTTTTTCAAACTGCATAATTAACCAAAAATGTAATTAAATTGCTTAAATTGTGTGCATCTCAGCATAAACTCGAAATCTTTGTCATATTGTTATGTATGGAAATACCTAGGTGAAGGATGAGGTTGGATGATGGTTGGCGAACACAGCTTTATTGAATGAACTATATACAGCAGTACAGCACACAGTATGCACCAGCAGTCATCCAGCAAAGAGACCACAAAATGGTGCCCTCGCCTTATATATGGGCAGTGCAGGAGCGCGACATGAAGTGCCCGTCACTGCACCGCACTTCACAATAAGTGCTGGAACCCGAAACCACATTCTCTCTTCCCCCTTAGAAAAGTCCAAAACCATGCACACAATTAAAACCTCCCCAGTTTGGGACCCGAATCACGCTCTAAAATAATGGGAACTAATGTACTAAAATGGCCTAACACATTCACACAACATAACCTAAAAGAGAGTTGGTGGGTGGACTGCCACACAACCCACACAGCACAGTGGATTATTCTGCCACTGGTAAACTAAAAAGGTAAAAAGAGTCCATCAATAAACTAAAATCACTGTCGTGTTCCTAAACTAAACAAAAATACATAAAATAATCCCATTTTACAACATACAGTGGTGTGAAAAAGTGTTTGCCTCCTTCCTGAGTTCTCATTTTTTTGTATGTTTGTCACACTTAAATGTTTAAGATCATCAAACAAATTTAAATATTAGACAAAGATAACACAAGTAAACACAAAATGCAGCTTTTAAATGAAGGTGTTTATTATTAAGAGAAAAAAATTCCAAACCTACATGGCCCTGTGTGAAAAAGTGATTGCCCCCTAAACCTAATAACTGGTTGGGCCACCTTTAGCAGCAACAGCAGCAATCAAGCATTTGCATTAACTGGCAATGAGTTTTTTTTTTTTTTTTACAGCACTGTGGAGGAATTTTGGCCCACTCATCTTTGCAGAATTGTTGTAATTCAGCCACATTGGAGGGTTTTCGAGCATGAACCGCCTTTTTGAGGTCATGCCACAGCATCTCAATCGGATTCAGGTCAGGACTTTGACTAGGCCACTCCAAAGTCTTCATTTTGTTTTTTCTTAAGCCATTCAGAGGTGGACTTGCTAGTGTGTTTTGGATCATTTCCAAAACACACCAGTGTTTCCTCATTGGAGACCCTCATGCCAGATGCTGCCTGGCCCATCTGCAGGGGTGCTGGTCTCGTGGGTTGCTCTGTCTTGGGTGGGTGAGGGCTTTATGCCACTGCCTACAGCTGTGGTGTGGGTCCCGGCCTATCCTGGTTGGGGTGGCCTCTGTGCTGCGCTCTGTGGTTATGGGCTGTGTGGTCTCCCGGTGTGGGGGGATCCACAGGATGGTTGCTCTTTCACATGGTGCCTCAGTGCTTAGCAATGTCTCTTTTATTTTATATGTGTGTAAGAGAAGTAGGGGGTGGTTGCATGCGCCTGTGTGTGTGTGTTTTGTGGGTATGTTTATGGGAGGGTTGGAAGGGGTGGGGAAGTATCGCGTTGTGGCGATGTTAAAATAAGGCACGGCGATCTGGAGTTTTTAAGGAAGTTTATTCATCAATCATCGCCATCATAGGAACTCACTCCAGCCCTGTGCAGACGGGCTGGCTGGTCCTCAGGCTCTCAGGCAATGGTGTCTTCAGTTGAGCAGTCAGAGTGAGAGTGAGCATATGACATTCAGTCGCTTAAATACCCAGCTACAGACAACACATGAAAGGCATGTTATTATCAAAGAAACTGCAGTCAGGCATGGGACATTTACATTTGAGTACCGAGCAGGAAGTCATACATAACAGCAGGATACTGGCGCCTGGATTCTCCTCTGCTCCGGGGCTGTAGGACAAAAGAGGTTACCAGGCACATCTACATATTGTTCTCAGTCCATAGATCACACTGCTATGTTAATTGTTCCCGCTGAGCGCTCTGCTTGTCCGTGGCTGTTGTGGGGGTTACCCATACCGCGTAAATATATGTAACTAAATATGTCTACTGTTTTTATCTATGTAAAGCACATTGCGCAGCATCTAATGTTTGAAAAGTGCTATACAAATAAAGTTTGATTGACTGAGTTTGATTGTTCACCATTGTAGCTGCAGACCCCCCCAGTCAACTGTGGCCAAGTACTGGAGGTGTCTGGGGCTAGCATGGTGTCGCTCATCGGTTTAGGTCCTGACCCTGGGCGAAAGCTGGTCGACTTTAAAGTGAGGGCATCCATCAGCTCTTCGTACTGTTTGCTTCCAGTGTCCATCGGGGGTGAGCGGGGTGATTTCTCCCGTGGATTCCCTGGGTAAAACAAATGACACACCCTGGCGTAATGATTCCAGTGTCCACATTTACCACAACGTTTTCCTCTAGCTGGGTATTTCTTAGCTTTATGTCAGTGCATTGCGGATCCACAACCCTTGCAAAGGGGTTTTCCCGGGGCAGACCTCTGGCCAGCAGCACTAACTTCCCAAAAATCTTTGTCTGAGCTATCCTCAGTATCAGGGTCCGCAACATTGGCTGAGGCAAGCGGCTCCGGCTGGTTTTGTGGCTGGCGCCAATTTAGCTCCACAGCTAGCTTAACAGTGGCTTCCCACTGGAGAGCTAGCTCTATAGCTTAAGCTAACGTTCAGTCATCAGGTGCCATTAATAACCTAGCACACAGCTCTGCATTACACACATGCTCTGCTATTTTATCATGAACCATTTCATCTTCAAGCAGTAAAAAACAACACTTGCTGGCTAGGTGCTTCAAGTCAATGACATATTGGCGGCCAGGTACACCTATCCGCTGATATCGTTGCTGAAAACGAATCCTCCGGACAGTCACATTTTCTGGGGTGGAGAAACGTTTAGCCAGCAGCTTCACAACGTCCTCACATGAGTCCGCTTTGCCGAGCGTCTGCAGGACCCTCCGGCCCTCCATACCCAGGTTGTGAACAAGCAGTGCCTGCGCTCTTGCCCCATCCAGCTCCCCGTGGCCCAGCGCCGTAACATACGTCTGATAGGCCTCCCACCAATCCAGCCATGAAACCAATGGTTTGCCCGGGAGCTTGAGAAAGGGACGAAGCGGGGTGATGCACGCCTCCATTTGCATCGATCGCCAAATGTTATTTTGCGGCGGCATGAAAAATAAGGCAGGGCGAAACTCGCCCCTGCGCTGTGAGCGCGCGCAGGAGCAAGCCCTGTGCCTCTAGCCAGCAAGCAGGTGAAGTAGAAGAGAATGAGAGAATGAGTTACAGAGCAATGCAGCTTATATACCCAACTACAGACAATACATGAAAGGCATTCACAGCAGTAGGTATGGGCATTTGCATTTGAGAGACACACATAACAATAATGAGCTTGCTGGCCGGAATTCGCCTCTGCTCCGGAGCTGCAGGACAAAAGAGGTTACAAGACACATCTACATATTGTTATCAGTCTATGGATCACAGTAAGGGCAGGAAGCATGAACACAATGCATGAATGGCACATTAACATCACAGTACTGAGCCGGAAAAAGCCAGAAGAAGCGGGGCTGCCTGTTGACATTAATACACACATTTCACGTGCCTGTCCCAGTCTGTTGTGGGGGTTATCCCACACGCTCCCCCCCAGAGGGCTCGGCAGGCGGCCGAGGCCTCGATAGTCCGGCTTTGGCAGCGAGCAGGGAAAGCTCTGTGCAGGCGGAGGTGGAGGGAGGGGGTGGGGGGTAGCAAATGCCGGCCCTGGACGGCGAAATCGTCTGGGCCGCGCAAAAATTGCTTGTGGATCCACGATGTTGAGGGGTTGTCCCGTTGAATCGTGCGGAAATCCACAGCGGCTGTAAGAGAAAAAAATTAGTCACTGACTCCTCTTGCGATTAAGTCCTGCAAGGATTAATAGCGGCCGTGAAGAAAAAATAGGAGCGGCGAGGCTGCGTGGCAGCTGTAAGAAAAAAACAAAAGCAAAGGGACTTGGCGTGTTGACTTTAGGTGCAGGCACAACCTTAAAGCCCTCGGGAACCGTAGACTGCTGAATTCCCTATGTGCGCCATGACTAAGACCATTAGAAAATCCTGTGAGCAAGCTGCGTGCATGCCTCAGGTGTACGAGCAAGCCTGAAGGGTCTGTGTGCAGCGGCGAAGGAGGATGGCGGTCTGTGGAGCCGTATGTGTCCCGTGCGTGGTGTGCCGTCCTCGTAACTCCCCGGTGCGTGTGCCAGGGCTCCGTGCGTGGGTGGGCCTGCTGGAGAGGAGAGCCAGGGTCAGGGAGCTTGTTGGAGATCAGCGTAGTCGGCGCCGATAATCATCCCTGTTCAATGTGTTGGGTCATGGTGCGTTCAGGTCCACGCGCTGCGTTCTCCGTCAGCCCTGGAGGTCGCCGATGTGGAGAGAGGACGAGGTGCGTGCGCTCTCGTGTGGAGACACAGAATCGTGTGTCAGAAGCTGTGAGAGCGGCCGGTCCCAGCGTGGATGAGCCAATCTAGGCGTGCAGATCTCCCCATGAAGCTTTCTGCAGCTTTCTCGGTCGTGGGTGATCTCCGGAGAGTTTCGCCTGGTAACTGCGTCGAGGTCTCCCTGTAGCAGAAGGGAGAGCAGATCGTTTGCGTCAGGCTGCTGCGTTCGCTTGTCGTCGGAGAATCACCACCGGGTGCTGCGTTCGTTGTCAACAGGTCACCAGCGTGGCTGTCCAGACCAGAAGGTTGCGTTGCACAAAGCGTGTGCATTCTCGGGGTCACCAATGAGGTTGATGATAAAATAAGGCAGGGCGAAACTCGCCCCTGCGCTGTGAGCGCGCGCAGGAGCGAACCCTGTGCCTCTAGCCAGCAAGCAGGTGAAGTAGAAGAGAATGAGAGAATGAGTTACAGAGCAATACAGCTTATATACCCAACTACAGACAATACATGAAAGGCATTCACAGCAGTAGGTATGGGCATTTGCATTTGAGAGACACACATAACAATAATGAGATTGCTGGCCGGAATTCGCCTCTGCTCCGGAGCTGCAGGACAAAAGAGGTTACAAGGCACATCTACATATTGTTATCAGTCTATGGATCACAGTAAGGGCAGGAAGCATGAACACAATGCATGAATGGCACATTAACATCACAGTACTGAGCCAGAAAAAGCCAGAAGAAGCGGGGCTGCCTGTTGACATTAATACACACATTTCACGTGCCTGTCCCAGTCTGTTGTGGGGGTTATCCCACAATGTATGGAAATACCTGGGAGAAGGATGAGGCTGGATGATGGTTGGCAAACACAGCTTTATTGAATGAACTATATACAGTAGTACAGCACACAGTATGCACCAGTGGTCATCCGGCAAAGAGGCCACAAAATAGTGCCCTCGCCTTATATATGGGCGGTGCAGTGGTGTGACAGGAAGTGCCCGTCACTGCACCGCACTTCACAATAAGTGCCGGAACCCAACACCACACATATAATTTTATTTTGGCAAAGTTCTTAAATTCTTGTCAAGGCAGTATTTTTTTGTGGGGTGGAGCAGGGGTGAAGGGGTGGTCAGTGATGAACAGGTGACCAATCAGGAGCTTTCCCTTGAGAAACCCCAACATGGCGCTATGAATTGTGAGGAATTCCCTTACCTTAACTCAACATAGGATGCTGACTTAGAGAAAGGGCTCATTTAAGGGCTCAAAAAGTCAGTTAGTCACTTCCTGATTTCAGATTGGGACAGCCCTAAACCCTCAGTCACTTAACGTGAAAGAACCTAAAGTCAACGAGTCTGCAAGGGAGGAGAATGAGATTTGACCAGCCTCTCAAACAAAGCTATAGAGGACCTGACCAGCCCCAATCCCAGTGACCCGGAAGTCCTACGGTGGGTTTGGGGCTCTGCAGCATACTGCCGCCTTCATTGAAGAGGCGGGAGTGTCCATCTGACGAACGAGAAGATGATACAAAGATATAACGGAATGGAAGACCGAATCTTATTCTCTTCCCTTGCAGACTTGTTGACTTTAGGCGCATTCACGTTAAGAGGCTGAGGGTTTAGGGCTGTCCCAATCTGAAATCAGGAAGTGGCTGACTGCTCACTGACTGACTTTTTGAGCCCTTAAATGACTCTTTCTCCAAGTCAGCATGCTATGCTGACTTAAGGTAAGAGAATAACCCACAGTTCATAGTGCCATGCTGGGGTTTCTCAAGGGAAAGCTCCTGGTTGGTCATCTGTGAAAGACGATAAGAACAACGCACTCGTTGTGTCTGCTTACACCTTTATTGCCGACCACACAAAGTGACATCAGAGTCTCCAGAAAAAAAACATATCTGTTTTCCCCCTTCTGCTCGCTTTCATAATAAAAGCCCTGCGGATAACAGCACAACAAACACATGATAAATGACAGTTATATACAACATATTGTATCTGAAACTTAACAATCTCCCTGTCTTTTTTTTTTTTAATCAGTCATATTCAAACCCATTAAGTCCAACAACATAAACATATACACGTGCTCAAATAAACCCTGAGCTTGAAGACAGAACATAACTGTTAAACAAAGCTTAAATATGAATAGAAGACAGAACATAACTGTTAAACAAAGCTTAAATATGAATAGAACTGTATGTTCTCAAGTTTTCATTTTTTTAAGTAATACTCTGACCCCCATTAACCAACAGTCCATTGCCCTTCACTCAGCGCCTTGAGCAACTGGTGAGCTGATGCACCCCTTTTTGTGAGGCAGTCTGCGAGTTGTTCTTTTGTGCTCTGCCACAGTATCTGTTCAATTTTCTGCATCTGAATAAGCTCTTTGATGCTACTAATTTCCAAACGAAGTCTTTTCTCAGAAACTGACTTTGTGGATTTTAGTGCATCAGTTAGCGAATGGTTGTCTGTTACACAGATTATTGGAGGGGCATGGTTTGTGTCTCCTGCGGTCAACTCAGAAAACAGTGTAGCTAGAAAAAGTACATTGTCAACTCCCTCAGACATAGCCAGGGTTTCACCAGCTAGTGTACTTCTCACTACCCTTTTTACTCTCTTTGATTGCCAAGAAAGAGGTGAAAACTTTCCCTTTTCTCCCATGAGAGCAATGAAATGTCCTCCTTGAGTGCCTCCATCAGACAGGTTTCCAAATGAGGCATCACTAAACACAGTTATTTTTAGTGCACTGTCTTTTCCCAAATGTGAAAAGTTTAACACAACCTTCTTTGACTTTATCTTGCACACTATTCTGTTTGCTTCATGGATCGTGTGTACAGTTGCATCTTTCAGTGTTGATGCTAGGTTACTAGCATCAAACATCACATCTGGTCTACTCTGCCTGGCAACCCAGAGAATCTGACCAATCTTTGATCTGAGTTGATCTTTTTCCTCCTCCCAGAGAGGCGAATCTTGCTGTACTGCTTGCGATGGGTCAATGTGTATGGGCTGCATGTGCTGAATGTATTTCTCCTGGTGCATTTGCACCTTTCCATCAAGAGTCACAAAGTCTACTCCCACATAACAGAAGTGTTTGTGTGCTTCACGCCCAACCTGGAAAACAGATTTCAGGTGAGGTATGACTGTTGTGGCGAATTTTTGTGTGCCTCCCCATATGAAATCATCTACATGACAGGCGAGCACCCCAGACACGGTGCAGTCTTGATCTATCCAATAGAAAACAGCTGGATCGACCTTTGACATTTGTCCACCTGCTTTCAGCACCATCTCTTTGACTCTGTTGTACCAGTACAATGATGCGTCTGCTAAGCCATATACACACTTTTTGAGCTTCCATAATATTCCATTACAG
The DNA here is from genome assembly GCA_020510985.1 of Pholidichthys leucotaenia. Classification (NCBI taxonomy): domain Eukaryota; kingdom Metazoa; phylum Chordata; class Actinopteri; order Cichliformes; family Pholidichthyidae; genus Pholidichthys; species Pholidichthys leucotaenia. The sequence goes on from CM035836.1 coordinate 45,254,423, forward strand.
TTGGCTTCAGGAGGTGGTCTAATGTAAATGTCACGTGACACCTCCATTCCCTGAAGAAATGCTGATTTTATGTCCATAGAATGAAGTGACCATTGTTTTTGACAAATAACTGCTGTCAGTAGTCGTAAGGACTCTGAAGCACAGGTGGGTGAGTCCTTTTGCAGCTCAGACATCTTCATCTCCTCAAAACCTCTTGCCACCAGACGAGCTTTTGGCACTAATCCTGAGACGGTTTCTTTGAGAGTACACACCCACCTTGTTGAAACACACTTTTGTCCCTCATCCTTCATTTCTACAAACACACCGTTATCTCTCCAGCATTTAATTTCTTCTTGTTTGGCTTTATCAAATGATAAATCATTAGCCACAAACACATCTTCATTAGCGTTAACATCAGTGACAGCAGGTTCAATCTCAAGACTCTGTACCTGTGTTAGATCAACAGATTTTGTGTTACCATCTAGACAGTCAGGCTCCATAAAAAGCAAGTTATACCAATTTTTATATTTCCCTGTTGCTTTGCCTGCACGCCCCAAAACTTTGGCTGTGTGTTTAACCCCACTGTCTTTGTCTATGTATTTCAGGACCTGCCCCGTTTTCAAACAAACACCGGATGTTTCAGCTGTGTTTGTTTCTCTGTTAGGCATTTCTGGTTGTATTTCATGAGTCTCTCTGTCACCATTCGTGGAAAGTGAAATCTCACTCTGAACTCCAGTAGCTTCTTCGGTGCAATGGGGCTGAAGCATGTTTTCTTGAACCTCCATTTCGTTTTCTGTGTTCTCCATGTTTTCAGCAGTTCCCATCATTCCTTGTTTTTCACCAATGTCTGTGTTGTTTTCTGGATTTCCATTTGTTGTCTGATGTTCACTACTTTTAGGGTTCACTTTTCTCAGTCTGAGATGATGCACTCTTACGCAGGTTCCTCCGTGTCGAACAAACACCACTGCACCATCCTGGCCAATAACAACTGCTGGCCCTTTCCACTCTGGACAGTCCACTCTTTTATAGTAGATTTTATCACCCACTTCATATGTTTCATCTGTGTGACGGATTTGTTTGCGTAGTGCTCTCCGTATTCTTTCAGAACATTCTGCATCTGTGAAAGTTCTTCTTGCAACGTGCAAAGCAGAGATGTGTTTTGCAACCCATTCACTCTTTGTAGTGCCCTCTAAGGCTGGGAGTTTATCATTTAACACAGAGGGCATGTTGGGATTCTGTCCAAACACCAGTTGATATGGGCTGTATCCATGAACATTGTGCATAGTGTTTTTTGCCATGAGTGCCCAGTCTAGAGCAGTGCTCCAGTCACAGCAGTTACCGGCTTTTATTTTCATTATGATCTCTGTGAGTGTTTAATTATGTCTCTCTAGAAGTCCATTGCTCCACGGACTGTAGGCAGCTGTTGTCTTAACTTCTATGTTGAAATTCTCTGCCATATCTCTCACCTCATCATTATTGAACTCTCCTCCATTGTCATTAAACAGTTTCTGTGGTGGTCCATGTACACTTACCCACACATGAATGAAGTGCTTCACTATTTCTGAGGCCTTTTTTGTAGTGAGAACGCTGCCTGCACTGAATCTCGTGAATTGATCAATAATGTGAAGATACCACAGGCCTGGCTTCAGTTCATGTAGATCAACTGCCACAGTTTCATTATACTGAGATGCTAGTGGCAACCCAACTGCAGGCCTTGGTTTGGTCTTACTGTACCTTTGGCAAATGTCACATTCACTGATGATTTTTTTTAGGATCATGTTGCATTCTGTGTCTTTATTTCCAGAGCTATCGAGCAGCTTCTGCAATTTGTCAGCAGAAGCATGGCCAAACTGTTTGTGAAGCTTCACCAGGATTTTGTGTTTTTCAGCCACGTTCAAATTGTCCGTGATTGTCAGGATCTCCTCATCCCATTGCTCTTGATTCTCATCTCCATTTTCATGTTTTGTGACATCATCATCAGCTGTCAAAATCTGATCATCACGCTGACTGTGTCTATTTTTTCAGTCCATAATGTTCACACAATAGTGACCAGAGCTGGTATAGTCAAGTTTCACTGGTCGCTGAAACATGACTGCACTGTCATTTTCCATGTCCAACACTGTTCCTGCTCTTTTCAAAGATGTTTTGCTCAGAAGAAGTTGGATTTTTACAGGAACAACCTCAGTCTCAATACTACATTTTGTCTGTCCAATCTTTGCAGGTATTTTCAACCTTTTTGTGGAATGAATCACTTTTCCATCACCAAATTTAAATGGTTTGTTACTCTGCTTCTCTGTTTTTTTCATATTATTTATCTCACTCAGACTCAGCCTTGTCATGTAATTATCAAGCCATTCTTGTCCACACACAGTCCGAGTGCATGCGGTGTTGATTATTGCAGAATCAAAACACTCAGTCATAAAGATTTCTGCTTCATTGGGTGACTCTTTAGTAAACAGGGTAAAGTTACACTCCTCTGTGTTACTTACTTCACTCGCTTTTATAAATTTGACTTGTTCACTTCTGTGTGGACAGTCTTTAGCCCAGTGAAATGTGCTTTGGCAGATGGCACATCTTGATCTCCGGCCATACCTGTCCAGGGGGTTGGTGCCTGCTTGTGGTGTTTTTTGTTTACTATTCCAGGAGGAAGACTTTCTTATTTGCGCATGCGGGTGTAGCGCTGCTCAAAGTCTATTATATAGTCTGCCATAGACACACCGCTGTCTTTCTTTATCCGGTCAAAATGGGAGTAGGCCTCATAAACTCGGTCTTTTTCTTCTTTCAAGAATAAGTTATCAAGATTCAAAAGCAAAGTGTCCATACCAGTGTCTCCATTCAGGTCATCTATCGGTATCTCCATCGCCACTTCCCGCGCTCTTCCTGATAGCGCCAAAACCACAGCGAGCGCTTGTTTCTTTTTTTCCAGCTCCGTGACTCGGGTCCAAATCGTGACTTCATTTTTCCAACTTTCATAGGGCTTCCCCTCATCAAACGTCGGCGGGACTCTATAGTTGGTAACCATCCTCTGCTACCATTGAAAGACGATAAGAACAACGCACTCGTTGTGTCTGCTTACACCTTTATTGCCGACCACACAAAGTGACATCAGAGTCTCCAGAAAAAAAACATATCAGTTTTCCCCCTTCTGCTCGCTTTCACAATAAAAGCCCTGCGGATAACAACACAACAAACACTTGATAAATGACAGTTCTATACAACATATTGTATCTGAAACTTAACAATCTGTTCATCACTGACCACCCCTTCACCCCTGCTCCACCCACCAAAAAAATACTGCCTTGACATGAATCTTTGTCAAAATAAAAATACACAAAATAAAGACCAAGTTTTTGCTGAAATACACCCAATTTAGTAGTTTAAATAATTTAAGGTGGTGTGTGTGTGTGTGTGTGTGTGTGTGTGTGTGTGTGTGTGTTAAACACCACCTTTAATTATTTAAACACCACACACACACACACACACAGACACACACACACACACACACACACACACCCCACCATAATTTAAGGTGGTGTGTGTCCCCTCATGGATCATCACCTTATTGTGGTGGGGGGTTTGCATACCTTACTGATCCCAGGAGCTATGTTATCTGGGGAAATTTGCCTTTGGTAGAGTCACCCAAGATAAACTGGCCCTGGGTGAAGGGCCAGACTAAGAATGATCCAACAGACTCTCATGATGAATGCTAAAACAAGGATTCAGTGTACCCTGCCCAGTATGGGGTTACCGGGGCCCCATTCTGGAGCTAGGCATGGGAGAGGGGCTCGGAGGCTAGGTTTCTGTCCATGGGGCCCGGCCAGGCTCAGCCCAAAGTAGTCACGTGGGTCTGCCCTTCAGTGAGCTGAACACCTGCAGGAGGGACCATGGGGGTCCGGTGCTATGTGGATCAGGTGGCGTTGAAGGCAGAGACCTTGGCGGTCTGATCCCAAGCTTCCTAAACTGGCTTTTGGGATGTGGAATGTCACCTCTCTGGTGGGGAAGGAGCCTGAGCTGGTGCACAAGGTCGAGAGATACTGGCAAGATATAGTCAGCCTCACCTCAACACACAGCTCTGGTTCCGGAACCAGTCTCCTGTAGAGGGGCTGGAGCTTGACCTTCTCTGGAGTTGTCCCGGGCGAGAGCTGATGAGCAGGGGTGGGTATTCTTGTATTCTCCCACCTTGCTGCCTCTATTTTGGAGTTTTCTCCTAGTTGACGAAAGGGTAGTTTCCCTGCACCCTCAGGTTGGGAAACTGGTCCTGACCATCATTTGCGCCTATGCACCAAGTGATGTTTCAGAGTACCCACCGTTGTTGGAGTCTCTGACTGGGGTGCTGGAGAGTGCTTCTCTTTGAGACTCCATTGTCCTACTGCGGGACTTCAATGGGCATGTGGGCAATGGCAGTGAAACCTGGAGAGGGTGATCTGAACCCGAGTGGTGTTCAGTTATTGGACTACTGTGCTAGCCACAATTTGTCCATAAAGAACACCATGTTGAAGCATATGTGTACCTGCCACCAGGACACCTTAGGTCACAGGTCGATGATTAACTTTGTTATTGTATCATCAGACCTGCGACCATATGTCTTGGACAGTTGGGTAAAGAGAGGTGCAAGAGCTGTCCACTGATCACCACCTGGTGGTGAGTTGGATCTGATGGCAGGGGGAGATGCCATTTAGACCTGGTAGACCCAAATGTATAGTGAGGGTGAGCTGGGAACGTTTGGCTGAGGCCCCTGTCCGGGAGATCTTCAATTCTTACCTCTGCAAGAACTTCAACCAATCTGGAGTCATGGAGTCTGAATGGCTCATGTTCTCCACCTCCATTGTTGAAGCGGTTGCCCAAAGCTGTGGCTGCAAGATTGTTGGTGCATCTCGTGGTGGCAACCCCCAAACCAAGTGGTGGAAACCAGTGGTGAGGGGGGCCATTAAGCTAAAGGAGGAGTCCTATCGAGCTTGGTTGGCTTGTAGGACTCCTAAAGCAGCTGAGGTGTACTGCAGGCCAAGCGGAGTGCAGCTTGGGTGGTTGCTGAAGCAAAAACTGAGGTGTGGGAGGAGTTTGGTGAGGCCATGCAACAAGACTTTTGGTCGGCCTCAAAGAGATTCTGACAAACTGTCCGGCGACTCAGGAGGGCAAAGCAGCTCCCTGCCCACACTGTGTATGGTGCGGATGGGGCGCTGCTGACTTCGACTGGGGATATCATTGGACGGTGGAATGAATACTTCGAGGATCTCCTCAATCCCACTGATATGCCTTCAACAGACGAAGCAGGGCTTGTGGACTCACCCATCACAGGGGCTGAGTTTGCCGAAGTGGTTAAAAATCTCTTTAGTGGCCGGGCCCCGAGGGTGGACGAGATTTGCCCTGAGTACCGCAAGATCCTGGATGTTGTAGGGCTGTTATGGTTGACACGCATCTGCAACATTGCGTGGAGGTCGGGGACAGTGCCTTTGGCATGGCAAACTGGGGTGGTGGTTCCTCTCTTCAAGAAGGGGGACCAGATGGTGTGGTCCAACTTTAGAGGGATCACACTCCTCAGCCTCCCTGGGAAGGTCTATACCAAGGTACTGGAGAGGAGAGTCCAGCCGTTGGTCAAACCTCAAATTTAGGAGGAGCAATGTGGTTTTCGTCCTGGCCGTCACACATCGGACCAACTCTTGACCCTTTCGAGAATCCTTGAGCATTTGTGAGAGTTTGCCCAACCAGTTTACATGTGTTTTGTGGACTTGGAGAAGGCAATCTACTGCGTTCCTCATGGTTTTTTGGGGGGTTTTTTTGTGGGGGGTGCTTTGGGAGTATGGGATATCGGGCTTGTTGCTACGAGCTACCCGGTCTCTATACAGCCGTTGTGAGAGTTTGGTTTGTATTGCCAACACTCGATCGGACTCATTCCCAGTTAGAGTTGGACTTCTCCAGAGCTGCCCTTTGTCACCGATCCTGTTCATAATTTTTATGAACAGGATTTCTAGGTGCAGCCAAGGATCAGAGGGTGTCATGCTTGGTGACCACAGGATCTCATCTCTGCTGTTTGCAGATGATGTTGTCCTGTTGGCTTCATCCACCAATGACTAACTGGTCATTAATGGTCTAACTGGGATGGTTTGCTGCTGAGTGTAAAGCTGCTAGGATGAAAATCAGTACCTGCAAGTCCAAGTCCATGGTCCTCAGCCAGAAAAAGGTGGATTGTCCTCTCTGGGTTGGGGGCAAACTCCTGCACCAAGTGGAGGAGTTTAAGCATCTCAGGGTCTCATTCACGAGTGAGGGGAGAATGGAGCGAGAGATTGACAGACGGATCTGAGCAGCATCTGCAGTGATGCGGACATTGTACTGGTCTGTCGTGGTGAAGAGGGAGCTGAGCTCTCAGGCAAAGCTGCCGATTTCCTGGTCAATCTACATTCCTACCGTCACCTATGATCGTGAGCTTTGGATAATGACTGAAAGAATGAGATTGCAGATACAAGCGGCTGAAATGAGCTTTTTCCATAGGATTGCTGGACTCACCCTTTGAGATAGGGTGAGGAGCTCAGTCATCCGGGAGAGGCTCTGAGTAGAACCGCTGCTCCTCCACCTTGAAAGAAGCCAGTTGAGGTGGTTTGGGCATCTGATCAGGATGCCTCCTGGACGCCTCCCACTTGAGGTGTTTCAGGCACGTCCCACTGGGAGGAGACCCCAGGGCAGACCCAGAACTTGCTGGAGAGACTATGTCTCCCAGCTGGTCTGGGAACGTCTTGGTATCCTCTCTGAAGAGCTGGAGCAGGTGGCTGGGGAGAGGGAAGTTTGGGCTTCTCTGCTTGGACTGCTGCCTCCGCAACCCAAACTTCAGGAAAAGACGTAGAAGATGGATGGATGGATGGTGTGTGTGCGGGGGGTGAATTGTGTAGTTTAAAAAAGAGATGATTTAATTAATTACAAGAGGCTGCAGCACATTTAATTCAGATCATTCCTGAAGAAACTGATATGTTTAAAACAAAAAGTCTGAGACCCACAATAGCCGGTCAAATGTTCTAATTTTAAAGAAATTAAAATATAGTTAAAATAAATGGGTTGAAAATACTGTGATGGACTGGCAACAAAACAACCCACTGTTTGAGTCTCTTTATTTCAACAAGAAAATATTCCTAAATGAACAAGAATGCAACCATTTAAAACAAAATTGGGATTTTATTTTAAAAAGTTACACAGACTGAAAAACAACAGTTTTAGAGACACTGGACACACCTGAACTTTCAGAATATTTTTTTTTATCCTTTGTTAATACACCACTGTTTGTTTCTGTTTTAGTTTTGTCTTTAATCAGCTTTTTATTCTGTCCTATTTTTTGTGATGATTTGTATACACACTATTATATCCACTACTTTTGTTTCCTAAGTATTTCAACAAAGTCCATTTTAAAAAAAAAACTTCTAGTGCTGCCAAGGTAAAGTGAAGTGTGTCTCATTTCTGCCATTTTGAGCCACGTCATCCCTTTGCAGACTCACACTCAAGCACTACTGATGGTGGCCGCCTAAATCTACAAAGACTCAGGGCCTGAGGGTTGAGAGAGGAGATTGAGATTCGGCCAGACAAGCTCCCCATTGCACTGAAGACCAGAACAAGTTACAGAGACTTCCACAGAGACTAAAAAATAGACTTCAAGTAATCAAGCCTGCCAGCACTGACTCTCTCTCTTAAATGGGATTTGAAATTGTACTCTTAAATTGTTTTCACGTGTGCTGGTCTCTAATCTTTTTACCTTTTAAACTTACTCCCTACTTGTTTCAGGGACAACAGATTCTGTAATTGGACCTGAATTACTTTCTATATGTGCTATTTATCTTTTAAAATCTTCCTGCCTGCCTCAGGGACTACAGATGGAAATGAGTGAGAATGCTATAATCTGGTACAGAGCATCTTTACCCTGTGTTTAATGTTTGTCTGTACATGGTCCCTGACAAATAAACCAATAAACTAACTATAAATCTGAAAGTTTAAATTTTACAAAAAAAAAAAAACAACCCACAAATTTATGAGAAAATGTTGCAAACTCATAATGAAAATAGAAAAGTTACACCAAAAAAAGTTGTATATTTAGAAGAAAATGTCACAAATTTAAGAGGAAGTTCAACATTTAGGATGAAGAAGCAACAAATTTGCAAGAGAACAAAGTTTAAAATTTCCTGGTAAAGAAGTTACAGCAGCACTGCGGCAGCACAGCAACTCACCCTTGGCCGGAGGATCCTGGGTTCCATCCCAGCCCCCGACCAACAGTGATCTGTGTGGAGTTTGCATGTTCTCCCCGTGTCTGCGTGGGTTTACGCCGGGATTTCTCCAGTTTCCTCCCACATGCCAAAAACATTCAAGTTAGGTTAATTGGCATCAAACTGGAGATTCTAAATTGTCCTTAGGAATGACTGTGAGAGTGAATGGTTGTCTGTCTCTCTGTGTTGGCCCTGCGATGGACTGGCGATCTGTCCAGGGTGGACCCTGCCTCTCGCCCAAAGATGCTGGGATAGGCTCCACCCCCCCGTGACCTGAAAAGGATTAAGAAGAAGGAAGAAGATGGATGGAAAAAGTTACAAATTTTTGAGTAAAAACTGCAGCTTTATGAGGGCAAAAAATCACTAATTTATGCAAAAAAGGTTGAAAATTTACAGATTATTTTTTTTAACTTATGAGAAAAAAGTCAGTTTTTCAGAAAAGAGTCTCAAGTTTACATTAAAAAAGTTCCAGATTTTGAAACAAAAGTTGAAAATTTTCAGAAAAAGTTGCTGATTTATGAGGGGGTGGGGGAAGTCACAAATTTATGATGAAAAAATGGAAACTTTACATGAAAGAGTGTTTATCTAGAGAGGGAAAAATGCTAAATTTTCAGAATAAAAGTTACAAAATTACAAGAAAAAAGTTGCAGATTTATGAGAAAAAATTTATCATAAAATTTATCATAAAAGTTGTAAATTTACAAGTGAAAAACTATAAATTTATGAGAAAAAAAGTTGAAAGTTTCCTGGAAAAAAGTTGCAAATTTTGCAGAAAAAGTTGCAGATTTACAAGAAAAAAAAAAAAGAGGAAATTTTACAGGCAAGAAGCTCCAAATTTACAAGGAAAAATCACAAATTTATAAAAGATGCAGATTTATGAAAAAAAAAGTTTAAAATTTAAGAGGGAAAAGAGTTTAAAATTCACAAGAAAAAAAACTGTGAATTTATAACAAATAAATTACAAATTTATAAGAAAAAAGTTGCAAATTTATGAGAAAATTTGCAAATTTTGGATGAAAAATAGCAAATTTGTAACAAAGAAGTTGTAAACTTATACACAAAAAATTAATAAGAAAAAAGTTGCAATTTCTCAAAGAATTTAAAAATTGATTTAAAAATTCATATATTTGTGAGACAAAAAACAAAATTAATAGAAAGACACAAATTTACAAGAACAGTGTTACAAATTTAAACCTTGAATTGAATTCCTGATTTATCAGTTTGTCTATGTACGTATGGTTTCATCCCAGGTCAAAATGACAGCGGAAACTCAAACAGCAAACACCGTAACCACAAAACAGTTGACCCGCAAAGCTGACACCATCATGTGGTTTTATTTCTTCTTCAGCCCGAGTTCAACTCGGACGGGTGGGCGGAGTCAGACGGAGCCCCGCCCCTCATAAAGGAGTGTCCTGGTCAGTCCTTCCAGGTTCTTCATCTCCTGCAGCATCTGAAGTCCAGCCTGGCCCAAGAAAATGACATCCTGCTGGAGCCGTATCTGCAGAGCTGGGATCAGCTGCTAAAGTAAGCTAACAACACCAAAAACTACAAAAATGGCTTGGTACACGAAGGGTTAGCTAGTTCTGGGGACAGCCGTTTCTGGCTTTTTTTTCATGACAATTTGCTACTTTTTTCCTCATAAATTTGCTATTTTTTCTTATAATTTAAAAATTAATTCTGATAAATTTGTGACTTTTCTCTTGTAAATTTTTCTTGTAATTTTGTGACTTTTTCTTGAAAAATTGCAACTTTTTTTTTTCTATGAATTTTGCAACTTCTTTTTCTTGCACATTAGCAACATTTTCTCATAAATTTTCCAACTTTTTTTGTTGTAAATGTTTCACCTTTTCCACACTTTTTTCCTTCCCATTATAAAAACAGGGACCCCTCAAACACAATCTTGCATAGGGCTCGAAAACACCTCCACAGAAACAGCCCTGGACATAAGGAAGGGGAGTCAGCCGCACGGAATAGCTGACAGCACTGACCATTACCATTACACAGGAGCTGTTCATTTATTTATTTTTATTATTTATCTCTTCAGCTTCATGGATGCTCTTGGGCCGATGGTCAGCTTCTTCTCTCAGAAGGTCAGAGAAAAAGTGCTTCTGATCCGGAAACTGTCACTCAAACACCACACCAAGGCTCATGGGAAACCGGGAGACCCTTCAGGGCTGCAAACCCCAGCAGCGTTTGGGTTAAAAACCGGCGTGAGACCCTCTGCTTGTTGATAAAATACGACAGAATGACATCATGACTGCTATTTATGGTAATGTCAGGGTGTTTGTTTTCTCTCAGGTGTATCGCTCAGTCCGCTCCATGGTGGAGGCGGAGCTAAAAGCGGGTATGGTCAACTTCTCCCGCCAGACGAATTCGGGCTGCCGGACGCTGTTGCGACTGCATCGATCTCAGCTGTGGCTGAAGCTGATGCTGCAGGGTCTGGCCGACGGACCGGACACTGATGGACAATATAAAACCCCCGGAGAGCTCAGCAGGTCAGATTTAATTTGTATTTATTATTTATTCATATTGAAGTGATTTTTTACAAGCGTGAAGCTCAAAATTCCAACTGAAACATGCAGCAATTAACGAGTTGTCTCTAGGCGCTATACCCCACAGTCACTGTCATGGACTACTTCTGGAGGTTTCCCCTTTATTCTTGTAGGCCAGGAGCACCAGGAGTTCTCCTCTCCCACAAAATTTAGGACTACAGAAGTGTCTGAAATGCCTCATCTGGATTGGCTATTCTCTCCTGTGAGGTCATCATGTAATTACTTACACAGTGTTTTTCAACCAGAGGTGCCACGGTACCCAAGAGTGCTGTGAGAGATCATTCGGGGTGTCGAGGAAAATCATCTAATTTGACTAAATTGGTCAAGAAATTGCAAATAATTTGCCTTTGCTGTGTGTTGGTGCCTGTACCTAGCCAGCATGTCCATGTGGGTCCCACCAAAGGTTAAAATTGGCCTGTCTTCTGGGTCCCAGTGGTAGACTCAGATATGTGCCATGTGGGCAGGCACCCAGGACACCATTCTTTTGAGGCCACCATGAGAATCAAAAGAATAAAAATAAAAGATTCATAATTATATGTGCTGAGCGTGTACTTGTGGCAAATGGGTGCCCTCTACAGGTGAGATGCTGGCGCCCTCTGGCTGCGGCTGGCAGACTGTAGTATGGCTGACATTCAAAGTGGAGCAAAGGAGGAAAAAAAATGTTAAAAGTAAATTTTTTTTCTTAAGTTATGCAGTGGAATTGTATAACTTTGAGCCCTAAAATGGCAATATTTGGTTATCACAGCTTATGTTATATAACATACAATGTGTTGTGGTTGGTTTCAGTTTAGTGGCCACATGAATTAATTTCAGGGCTGTACATAGACCATTTGAGAGGCAGGGTGCAAATTAATTGGAAAAAAAGGGCACATGGAATGAGATTTGTTAAAAATATATGTCAACTTTATATATTACTTAGGTGGTATCTATTTTACTTTAATAACTATGCATTCATGGACATATTTAATACCCCACAGATTTTTAAAATTATCAACTGCCACAGAGACCACGGTCTTCATCACTAAAGGTCAATGACAAAAAAAGATGAAATAAAATTTTTAAAAATGGGCAGCATTCATTGAAAAAATATTCTTTTCAAAATGAAAACATATTTGCAAAAATCTGAAAAGCTTTTCTTTCAACAAATAAATAATTAAAACTTCATTCAAATGACTAAATCATTGCAAAAAAAAAAAAAAAAAAAAAATTAAAAAGGCCATTCGCCTAGTCAGCAAAATGAGCCCAAACCATCCCCTCTGTTAAACTGCCCCCTCCATCCCCACAAAGACTGCAAGGATAGTTTATACAGGACAATGTAGTACAGGTGCATTTCAATAAATTAGAGTGTCATCAAAAAGTTGTTTTATTTCAGTAATTCAGTTTAAAAAATGAAAGTCATGTATTATATAGATTCATTACACACTGAGTGATATATTTCAAGTGTTTATTTCTTTTAATGTTGGTGATTATGGCTTATAGCTCATGAAATTCAGTTTCTCAAAAGATCAGATTACATATACTTAATTTTTTACCTTCGCCAAGGAGGTTATGTTTTTACCGGGGTTTGTTTGTTTGTTTGTTTGTCTGTCTGTCTGTTACCAACATAACTCAAAAAGTTATGAACGGATTTTGACGAAATTTTCAGGACAAGTCTGAAATGGGACAAGGAAGAAATGATTAGACTTTGGGAGTGATCCGGATCACTGTCTGGATCCAGGAATTTTTTAAAGGATTCTTTATCATTGCGAGATAGGGCCATTTTTAGCATATGTGTATATAACTCCACAATAAATAGTCAGGACGCTTGCCAAAAAAAATACAGGATAAGATCCCAATAGGTTCTAGGAAATATCAAAGACTGATCCGGATCCTGCAAAAAATCTGGATACTGTGATCCACAATAGGAAATAATAGGGGATCTTTGGAATTTTCATCACTGTAAGGTAACAGATTAAGATATAAACATACAACAAACACCAAAATATAGCCAAGACACTGGAGAATCAGTAGTGTGCCAATGGATTTGTTGTATCTTCAAAAGCTATGGAGCTACAGTATATCCAGAAGAAAACCGCCATTACCGAAAAAGCGATTTTTGTCAATAACTACTGAACTAATAAAGATATCAATGTGAATCCAATTGCTAGGGGCATGTTTTGATGGTCAAGGAATCTGAAAATATAGATAAAATAAATGTAGGACTGTTATATTTGGGGAAAATCCCAATATTAGGGGGAACTGAGGTACTTGGCGGAGGTCTGCGCTCTCCGAATGCTTTTCTAGTTAAAAATGGATTTTTAATAGAAATATTGTCCTACTGAAAAGTATGTCCATGTACCACTCAATACTTGGTCAGGGCTCCTTTTGCATGAATTACTGCATCAATATGGCGTGTTGTGGAGGTGATCAGTCTGTGGTACTGCTGAGGTGTTATGGAGGCCCAGGTTGCTTTGACAGCAGCCTTCAGCTCGTCTGCATTGTTGGGTCTGGTGTCTCTCAGCTTCCTCTTGACAATACAGTGCATCCAGAAAGTATTCACAGCGCTTCACGTTTTCCACATTTTGTTATGTTACAGCCTTATTCCAAAAGGGATTAAATTCATTTTTCCTCAAAATTCTACACAAAATACCCCATAATGACAATGCGAATTTTCTTTTTTTAATTTTTGCAAATTTATTAAAAATAAAAAACTAATAAATCACATGTACATAAGTGTTCACAGCCTTTGTCCAATACTTTGTTGATGCACCTTTGGCAGCAATTACAGCCTCATGTCTTTTTGAATATGATGCCACAAGCTTGGCACACCTATCTTTGGGTAGTTTGGGCCCATTGCTCTTTGCAGCACCTCTCAAGCTCCATCAGGTTGGATAGGAAGTGTCGGTGCACAGCAATTTTCAGATCTCTCCAGAGATGTTCAATTGAATTCAAGTCTGGGCTCTGGCTGGGCCACTCAAGGATATTCACAGAGTTGTGCTGAAGCCACTCCTTTGATATCTTGGCTGTGTGCTTAGGGTCGTTGTCCTGCTGAAAGATGAACTATCACCCCAGTCTGAGGTCAAGAGTGCTCTGGAGCAGGTTTTCATCCAGGATGTCTCTGTACATTGCTGCATTCATCTTTCCCTCTGTCCTGACTAATCTCCCAGTTCCTGCCACTGACAAACATCCCCACAGCATGATGCTGCCACTACCATTGGTATGGTTATGAACGGTGCCTGGTTTTCTCCAAACATGACGCCTGGCGTTCATGCCAAAGAATTCAATCTTTGTCTCATAGGACCGGAGAATTTTGTTTCTCATGGTCTGAGAGTCCTTCAGGTGCCTTTTGACAAACTCCAGGCAGGCTGCTATGTGCCTTTTACTAAGGAGTGGCTTCCATCTGGGCACTCTACCATACAGGGCTCATTGGTGGATTGCTGCAGAGATGGTTGTCCTTCTGGAAGGTTCTCCTCTCTCCACAGAGGAACACTGGAGCTCTGACAGAGTGACCATAGGGTTCTTGGTCACCTCCCTGACTAAGGCCCTTCTCCCCCAATCACTCAGTTTAGACAGCCAGCCAGCTCTAGGAAGAGTCCTGGTGGTTGCAAACTTCTTCCATTTACGGATGATGGAGGCCACTGTGCTCATTGGGACCTTCAAAGCAGTAGAAATTTTTCTGTACCCTTCCCCAGATTTGTGCCTCGAGGCAATCCTGTCTCGGAGGTCTACAGACAATTCCTCTGACTTCATGCTTGGTTTGTGCTCTGACATGCACTGTCAACTGTGGGACCTTATATAGACAGGTGTGTGCCTTTCCAAATCATGTCCCATCAACTGAATTTACCACAGGTGGACTCCAATAAAGCTGTAGAAACATCTCAAGGATGATCAGGGGGAACAGGATGCACCTGAGCTCAATTTTGAGCTTCATGGCAAAAGCTGCAAATACTTATGTACATGTGATTTCTTAGGGGTTTTTTTGTTTGTTTGTTTGTTTGTTTTAATAAATTTACAAAAATCTAAAAAAAAAAATCATTGTCATTATGGGGTATTGTGTGTAGAATTTTGAGGGAAAAAATGACTTTAATCCATTTTGGAATAAGGCTGTAATATTACAAAATGTGGAAAAAGTGAAGAGCTGTGAATACTTTCCTGATTCATTGTACTCCATAGATTTTCTTTGGTGTTTAAGTCAGGAGAGTTTGCTGACCAATTAACCACAGTGATACCATGGTCAGTAAACCAGGTTTTGGTAGCGTGGGCAGGTGCCAAGTCCTGCTGGAAAATGAAATCAGCATCTCCATAAACTTGTCAGCAGAGGGAAGCATGAAGTGCTCTAAAATGTCCCGGTACGGCTGTGCTGACTTTGAATTAAAAAAAAAACTTTTTTAATTAATTTTATGTAATATTCTATTTTTTTAAATTCAATTTGGGGTTTTTATTAGCTGTAAGTCATAACCATTAAAATTAAGAGAAATAAACACTTGAAATATATCACTGCGTGTAATGAATCTATACAATATAGTTTTTTTTAACTGAATTATTGAAATAAATCAACTTTTTGATGACATTCTAATTCATTGGGATGCATCTATCAGTGAGAGGATGGGTGCAAATGTACAAGAAAATCATGAAAATATGAGGGGAAAAAAAGGTGAAACATGGCAAAAGTAAAAAAAAAAAAAAAAGAAGTAATAAACTTGCCAGGAAAAAGTTGCAAGAAAAACCTCACTAATTGTTGAGAAAATTGAACGTCTGGACATTTAAGAGAGAAATAAAAAGTATTTTAAAACTAGAAGAGCACTCATAGAGCGCATACCTCCACCAAGGCTCCTTCCATTTCTCATGGATCACCTCCAAAATGTAATGGGTTTGTGTGTAGGCCTATAGCCACTTGTGGTGAAAATTGCATCAAAGTCTGTCCATCAGTTTTGGAGTATTGTTGCTAACATACTGTGAGACGATAAGAGCCTTGGCTGAGGTATGCATTCTTAGATCATCACCAAAATATAATGGGTTCCTCTCTAGCCCAAGAACCACCTCTGGTGAAAATTTCATCCAAATCCATCCAGTAGTTTTTGTGTAATCCTGCTGCACAAATACAAACAAAGCCCTTGGTGGAGGTATGCACTCTCAGATCATCACCAAAATCTAATCATCTGTTCCCTGTGCCATTACACACCTTTCCTGAAAATTTTGTCAAAATCCATTCATAACTTTTTGAGTTATGTTGGTAACAGACAGACAGACAGACAAACCCCGGTAAAAACATTACCTCCTTGGCGAAGGTAAAAAAAAGTATGTGCTGGGGCGGGGGGGGGGGCGTTCTGGGGAGGCAGTCCGCCCACCTCATTCAAGCCAGGACCGCCCCTGCTGGGTCCCATGTGAGTTTGTCCGCAGGTTCCATGTTGGCCCTATCTGTGTTTGCCCGCATGGACTTTACCTCTGTTACAGGTGAGCAGGTAATCTGTTTACCCGCTTTAAACTCATCTGGGTCCCACATGGGTTTAATGGGGAGGTTTTGTCATGAGGCTGAGTGTGGTGTTTTCCACCATTCTCATGCTCTCAATTCACTTCTGATTAATTCCTGTATTTTCCCAGCATTGTGTGTTTATCTTTCTGTATGTTGGTTAGGATGTGTTCTGAGTTGTCAGTTGTTCTGTTTATGTAATTTGTTGTGTTGCTATTATTCTGTCAGTTTCCTTAGACGTCTTTTCCCATCTAGTTCCTAGTGTTTATATTTTGTTTCCGTTTGACATGAGCTCCCCACCTCTTCCTCCAGCCACTCACGTTATCCACACCTGTTGTCATTTGTTATGATTGATTTCGTTATTTATAGCCTGCCCTTTCATCCACTCCTTGTCGGAGTCTCAACATTGAATTCATCGTTGTTTCCTCCTCCGTTAGAACCCTTACCCTGTTCTAATGCCATCCTGCTCTCAACTCGTTTTCGCCTTTATCGTAAGTTTATTTTTGTGCACTGTGTGAATTTGTGTTTTCTTATTAAATACCACAGGCTGCAGTTCAGTGCCTGGGTCTCCCTTTCTGCCCCTCTGGGCCAATTCATCACAGGTTTCAGTAACACTGGCGCCATAGGCAAAATTATGAGGAAAAAGTCACAAATTTATGAGAAACAAGTCACACATTTTTGAGGAAAAATGTGAAAATTTATTAGAAAAATGTAAAGAGAAAATATTTTAAAAAAAACAGTAGCAAATTTATGAGGAAAAAAGTCACAAATTTATGAGGAAAAAATCTGTAAAAGTTGCATATTAACAAAAAAGTAACAAATATATGAGTAAATAAATTGAAAATTATAAGGAAAAAAGTTACAAACTTATGAGAAACAAGTCACAAATTTTTGAGAAAAAAATGTGAACATTTATAAGAAAAATTTCAAAAAAATATTTAAAAATAGCAAATTTATAAGGAAAAAAAATTGAAAATTTAGGAGAAAAAAGTTGCAAATTTACAACAAAAAAAAGTAATATTGCTTGAAAAAAAAATTACAAACTTACAAGAAAAATTTTGAAAATTTAAAGAAAAAATACAAATTTATGAGGAAAAAATCTGAAAAAGTTGCATATTAACAAAAAAGTAGCAACTATATGAGTAAATCGAAAATTTATTAGACAAAAAGTCACAAATTTATGAGAAAAAAATTCAAGTTTACAGTAAAAAAAGTTGATTTTTTTTTTTAGAAAGTTAAAAATTTACAAGAAAAATGTCACAAATTTACAAGAAAATAGCAAATTTACAAGGAAAAAAGTGACAAATTTATGAGGAAGTTGTAGAATTAAAGTAAAAAAGTGGCAAATTTATAAGAAAGATCCAATTTTTTACGCAAATGTATCAAATTTATGGGAAAATAGCAAATTTATGGAAAAATAAACTGAAAATAGGTAATTAACCCCTTGCACTCCGGTCAATTTTCCTAAAAACGCCAAAAAATAACGTGCCCAAAGTAAATCGAAAGCTGTTCTTCAACCCTTTGCAGCATCTTCATGGGGTTGGTCTCATTTAAAAGAAAACACTTTGAATTTTTTTGGCAAAACAGTCATAATCTCTCTAAGTGCTCCGGCCACTGAGTTACAGTCATCTAAACATACTGAACTTGAAGAAAATAAATTGGGCCTGGATGTTTTTTTTGGATACAAATGCTTGCAAATAACACACAGCTTCAGATCCGGGCTGGAAAATGCAACAGCAATGTAGAACCAAGTGTTATTCAGCTGAGGTCCAAATTTTGTAACAATACCACAAAAAATGAATATATTACACAGCTTTTTCCTCAGGTAGGTCCCAGGCATTTTGGAACTGTGCCAAATTGTGCCAAATGGCACAGTTTGGAAAAACGTCTGTAACTTTTGAATGTTTCAATGTAGAAGCTTCATTTTGGGCTCGAATGAAAGGTGACACTCAGGGCTGTGTCTGTGTGTGTGTGTGGGTGGGGGGGTTGTCCCCCCCCTCGCTACAGAGGACTGCTATCGGCCATCGCTACATGACGGAATAGACTCATATGGCTATGTGGCGACCGCAGCACAGTCACCGCGGCTCCCCCCCCCCCCCCCGCTACAGAAGAGGAGCGGGGGGGCGGCGTTCACGGTCTGGACGCGACGAACGAACCGTGTACCTCGGCGCAAGAACTTCAGACTTCGTGCGCCGCACAGTTGTAATTTACCGATCGGTCAAAAGTCATTTTGGATTACAATTTTCAGGAATAAAGAATAATTTAGCTTATAACACCTTACCTCTTCACAGCAGTGTCCTGGCGAACTTCTCTTCCCCACTGTCAGACGAACGCGACGCTGGTCCGCTCGTGGTTCTGGTCTCGCGACCCGATCAAAACATAATTCCATTATTGCAGTTTTGTGCTTCCATGATTGCAGTTTTTGGTGAACGATTTTTCAAAACAAATAACAGTAGTAATTAAAAAAAGACTGGCGAAGGCGTGTGTGTCACTCAGCCTTCGTCGTCAGCCTCCGTCGGTCTATGACCATGGAAGAAATCATAACGTCTACTCTGCTGGAACAAAAACAAAATAAGCACTGCCTGTGGCCGAACATGCCAATGCGCGAATGGCACTCCTTGTCACACAGGTTGCATTTGTGGATGGTCTTCGTGCTGCTGGGTCTGTGGGGTTCTTCCTGCGGGTCCTTTTTTGATCCGCTGCAGCAGTCAGTCTTCACCCAGCCTTAAAAAAAACAGCTCACAAACTTCTCTGCTTCAATTGGCTCACTGCATTCACAGCGTTGGTAGGCGGGTCCTTCTCGCTAGGTTTTCAGTCATTGGTTCTTCAAGGTTTCAGAAACCCAATTCAAGGCTCTTATTAGTTGAATGAGAGGTCAGTCAGATGAACTAATCTGTTCGCGGCTGTGTCTGCAGCTTTTATTTTCAGTGTGCGCTTGGACGCCATCTACACCACCTACATCACCATCTCCATCATGCGTCCTAGAGCGCACGAGGGCGGTCTCATGCACCCTCATGCGCTCTAGGACGCAGAGACTTGCCCGTCCGCGGTACAACAGAGTGCAAGAGGTTAAGTAAAGTTCATGTGGGCAAACACAGATGGGGCCAACATGGAACCTGCAGACAAACCCACATGGGACCCATAAAGCAGCCCAGATTTAACTTTTGGTGGGGCCCATGTAAGCATGCTGGTTGGGTGGTGGCTCTTACATGTCCGTGGGTGGCAGTATGAATGCATTCTTTCTTCTTCTGTTTCTTGATGAAAAGCTCACCCCGCAGAGAAGCAGGGCCCACCCCCACGACCTCTGCAGCTGCTCCGAATGCACCGCGGAAATCTCCCCACCCCCCCAAAAATGCTGTCACGTGTGAGCCCACAACATCATCTGGAGGGGCACACTAGCCGGGAAAATGTCACCATCTCCTCCAGAAACCGCATCTCGATGTCTGTTGCCCTCGGCACCAAACAAGCGGTTGACAAAATTGTCACAGTGCTCCGCCGGCCCATCCATCTCATTTTCAGACTAGTTTATTCTCCTGGTAATGGCAGAATATCAGCGCTGATTTGTATGTAAATGCACCATGTTTCACACAGAGTATAAACAAATTACAACATGAGCGTGGCAGGACCGCTCGTGGCTTCCTGACAGCTGTACAGTTCCAGAAAGTTTGGAAGAATACATAGAAAATTGAATTCCAAAGCTCCGGTGTGGGAGCATTTTGGACTGAAGCCGAATGAGTGAGGAGAGCCCAGTAATGTAAACGAGCCATTATTAAAACACTTGTCAAGAAAACTGAAAAATACATTAAAAACATAACCATCCCACTCAGTTTTTTGAAGCTGACATGCAGAGTCTCCATTTCCCCACTTACTCACTTACTACTCCTACGGGGTGAGGGCTGGGTAGCCATCACCATGCATAGAGCCAATCAGGTTAACCAGTGCATGCCACCATTGCTGGTTTTGGGCCAGCTCCTCTGCATCGTCAACAGCAGCTCCGAGCTGTCAGAGGTCTCTCTCCACCACATCAAACCATCATGTGCATGGCTTGCCCTGAGGTCTTTTCCACCCTGAGGGCCTGGGGTTGAACATGAGGATGGCTTCTGTCGGGTGCTCTGGTGAGAGGCGTAGGACATGGCCAAACCAGTGGATACACCGCTGTGTAATAAGGTGGGATGTTGCAGGCTGATGTGTGTGGGCTTGGAGCGCGTCATTAGATGTGCACTGGGGCCACCTGATGTTCTCGATGGTTCTGAGAGCCTGACTATCAAACCCATCACCTCTCAAAGCCAGAGTCTTATTCAGTGGCCATGTCTCTGACCCACAGAGTAGGATGAAGAGGACTGATGCATTGTATATGCGGAGCTTCGTCTTTCAGGAGATTAAACAATGGCGCCAGAGAGGTTTCCATAGTGCCTGCAGGGCTGATGCAGCAAGGCCACATCTGCGGTTGATCTTTGGTTTCATGTTCCCTTTGTTGGTTCACTGTGGAGCCGAGATACACAAAGGAATTGACAAACTTGACGGCATCACTCCCGAGCTGCAGTGTGGGGAGTAACGGCACTACTTTTGCAGTAACATGCTGCGTAACGAAATTAGTGTTTAAAAATTCAGTAATGCGTTACGGTTACTGAAATTTGATCAAATGCGTTACTCGCATTATTCTTCTTATTAATATGGATAGATTTTTTTTAGCACAAATAGACAATCATACAACTTGCAGTTGCTAGATACCCTCCTCATCAGCTGCCAACTGGGGATGAATATGCATTTGCGGTGGCTATGGTTGGGACAACTGCCATCCCCAACGCCACCACCGGCCTCAAGCCACCGGAGGTTGTCATGCCAAAGGCAAAGGCAAGCAAATAAATGTAAACTGACCCTGCCGTAACTGGCACAGCCGTCACACAGTCTCGTCTGCGGGTCTGTTTCCTGTCCTGCCCCGGTTCACATCACAACCCGGTGGGGAGAAATGCCGTGGCGGTGGCGACTTCTCATATCAAGCCCTGATCACCTGTTGTCCGGGCGGTAAGTAGCTCCTAACAGCTCCTACCTCTGTGGTTAAGCATGAGTGTTTTTTGAGCAAGAAGCTTGTATTTAATGTCCGCATTAAATGCATTTAAAGTTTTCTTACGCACAGAGAAAAAGTGACTGTGATTTGTTACAGTAAGCGGTGAACTTTCATTTATCTGTGCTTTCTGTTTTATTTTATCTCATTCATTTACATGCTGTTGTGATCTGCAACTATTTCATGGAAGGAAATCTTCTAAATATGCATTTTTAATGGGCTGGTCCAGGGGTGTCAAACATATGGCTTGTGGGCCAAAAACGGCCCACTAGGGGGTCCAAAATTTTCTCTGTGAATTCACAGCTTTATTTTTAGTAAATTTCTGACTTTCTACTTATTACAAGTTTGTGTAAATCTGAGACATTTTTTCTCTGTAAGATGAGACTTTTTTCTCATGTTTTCTTTTTCTTCTTTTTTCTGATGAGAGCAAGGGGCCCTTGATCTTGTGTGCGCAAGATGATTTAAGTATGCATTTAAAAGTAACGTGAAAGTTACTTTTCCAAGTAACTAGTTACTTTAATCATGCAGTAACTCAAAAGTAACTCAGTTAATTTTGAAAAGAAGTAATTAGTAACTGTAACTAGCTACTATTTTTAGTAAATTGCCCAACACTGCTGAGCTGTAACGGGAGTGGGTCCGGTCCATCGCCGACATGCATTAACTTAGTCTTTGTCCAGCTCACCTGAAGGCCCAGTTTTGCTGCCTCTTCATGGTAGACAACTAGAGCATCTCTCAGCTAACTGTAGGATGAGCTGGCCAGGATGGTATCATCAGCATATTCAAGGTCAGCCAGATGGTAGTTGCCAAACTGCATGCCAGGGAACCGCTTGCAGACCTTGGTCATCAGATAGCCTATTTTAAGCTGTAGTGCAGCTTAAAACCCATGGCGTGTCAGCACGCCGTTAGATGGCAGCCCCATCATCCGACTATCCTGCAGAGGGCTAACAGCCCACCCAGAAGAAACCTACTTTGTTACAAAACCAGTCAGAAGAAACCGGACTGCCCATTTCGGAATTGGACCCCATTTCCCCACAGTCTGGTATAAAGGAGCCTTTGACCTACAATACAGATATAAACATGACAGTGATAAATGAAAAAAAAAATACTATTAAAATATATCATCTGCTAAAAACTGTTATTGTTACAAGCCTAATTGCAAGACTAAATTGTCATTAGATATGCCATAATAGGCTACAGTGTCATTTTATAACAATTTGGGTTGGTGGGGTGCCGTGGCTCAAAAAAGGTTGAAAAATGCTGACTTAACATTCTGATGCGGTCCTGCGTCCTGGATAGTCTGGTACACCGTCTATGAGGAGGAGAACAGGAAGTTTACGCTAAATCTCAGAGCTCCTATTGCTATTGTGTAGCTAGCTTAGCTAGCGAGTGTAGAGGAGCTTGGAATAA
Organism: Pholidichthys leucotaenia; assembly: GCA_020510985.1. Classification (NCBI taxonomy): domain Eukaryota; kingdom Metazoa; phylum Chordata; class Actinopteri; order Cichliformes; family Pholidichthyidae; genus Pholidichthys; species Pholidichthys leucotaenia. The sequence continues at coordinate 45,277,112 of CM035836.1, forward strand.
CGAGGCGATGTGATTTATAAACCAAAGTTTATTATCAGCTTCGCTCCTCTAACAAGTCTCATCTCAGTGCAGAAGCAGAATAAGAGGTCGAACACATTCAGACCTTCATACTTATACCTACACACAACAAAAGACATTGCATATCAAAGCTGACATCCTGCATTAACTTAATCCCCCCTCCTTTGTCTTCCGTCTCCTCCACCTGACCCAGGGAGGTCAGGGCGATCGATCTCCTCCATTGTCCTCTGTCTCCTCCACCTGACCCTGGGAAGTCAGGGAGATCGATCTGGTCTCCACCGCTGCGACTCCGTATGCTCTTTGATCTTCGCTGGCGGTTGAGACCTCTTGTCCTGTTCTGAGGCGTGAGGTCATTGCACATATGTAATCACTAAACATTCTAATATGCTTATACATATGTAGGTATGGGATATATGATTAATATAAACCACAGCGAGCTCCCAGCTACCACCCTCTCTATAAATTGTAGTAACCCTACTACAATACACCCATGGTCGCAACTCATTCATTTCATATCTCATGTCATTCTGGCCCTGGCAGGACAAGTAATTGGACTGTTAGCATGGCTAGCTTATTGACAACAATCAGCGCAGCCAGCGATTTTATGGCTTTTTTTGTTAGTTAGTTGTTGTACTTGACCAGCTAGTTCATTAATGCACAGTTGATTATATGCTTCACACCATTGTGGCTTATTCTGTTATATTTTGGCCACTGGTACAGCCTATATGAGGAGGACACTAGCCTTTAGCTTAGCTGCTGTTTGATGTCTGCCTATTTTCTATATCCTGAGGGTGCTGCTGTAGAAACAATTATGGGGGAAACTTCCGGTTTCACCCGAAGTAGTGTTAAATCAGTCAGCAAGAGTGGAGTACTGGGGCATTTAAAATAGTGTTTTTAAAAGTTTTTCATATTTGTTTTAATGTATAGCCCACATACAGTATGTGTTTTGCAGTCAAGTGGCAGCGCATTTCAGCACTTGTATTTTATTTTTTTTTAATGTTTTGGCATAATTCTGGTACTTGTTGCTGGTGTTTGTGGTTGTGCCATAGACTGTATAAACGTAGGCTTCTCACTGGCAATGCGTAGATCATGCACTGAAAGCTAAAAAGGATTGCTGGTGTGATCGGCGGTACAGACACAAGAGCAACAGGTATGTTTTCACTTGTATGAATGTCACAGATCTGACGTTTATGAGCCATACAGTATATGTCACCAGACGCAAGGCTGCATTAAGTAAAATAATAAATAAAAAATAGTGACAGTTTGCTTCCTAAGGCTTAACGATTTGAGAAAGATATCAAATAGTTTTTGTTCTGGTTTTTTTTTTCATTCGTTGCACTGCCTTGAAACGATATGGACTTGATATTAACAGCTTCAGCATGCATTAATTTTTAAATTATTACAAAATATAGATAAATAAAATTTTGAACAATTGTCAGAAAATGTCTTTTTTTTTTTTTTTTGTTACTTATTTGTACCCGTAGGTAGATTTGGTTTGCAGTCTGGTGACAAGCCACCGGCTGCCGGTCGCTGCGTGCGCCCTAAACCTACATGTTTTTGGTATGCGGGAGGAAACCGGAGAAATCCCGGAGTAAACCCACGCAACACGGGGAGAACATGCAAACTCCACACAGCTCACTGTTGGTCGGGGGCTGGGATCGAACCCACGATCTCATGATCCCCGCAATCCCCCGGCCGAGGGTAAAACTGTGCTGCCACAGTGCTAAACCACTGCACCACCGTGCAGCCCAACGGTGCTGTGGTGTAGTGTCCCAACGGTCTGTACGTGTTAAGTTAAACAAGCATTCATGGCATGACAGCAGCATGAGCATTTTAATGTTGGGGCAGCTGTTTGTTTTACCCCGACATTAAAACACCCAAGCACGGTGCTGTGGTTCTTTGTGGCTCTGACTAGATTCTACGTCTGGCATAAGGTAAATCTGATTATGTCCTACATCTTTTGACAAAATGCAACCGGCTTTATTGCAGTGGAGACATTGATATATTTCAGAGCTTTAATTTATTTACAGCGTTAGCATCTTAGCAGCAGAGCTAACTAAACTAAAAGACTGACGACGTTGTGATTTGTGTTTTTTTTTTTTTTTTTTTTGCATTCAGTGCAGTGCCAAATGGCACACTAGCCACTCTGAAGATTTTTCAGTTTTGCCTAACCGTAGTCAAGGGGTTTTGTGGATGTGGACGAGCGGTTTTGGACGTGGAGGAATGATCCAAAACCCACCGCGGTGCCGGTGCATGCACCACGTGGCCGGCAAGGACATTGTGACAGAATGACTGGTTTCAGTGGGAGAAATGGCACAGTAAGTACTGACAGTGATGCCTTGGAACTTTTGAGAGATTTTTCCAATTTGCAGTCTGTCATAATATAATTTCCAAGTTACAGGCGTTTGAAATTTTGATAGTTGCAATATGCAAATTAGGTCACATTATGCAAAATTCATGGATGAAATTTATCCAATCATAAACTTTGGGTAATTTACAATGTTTTTCCAATTTACACTGTGCCTGTATCTGTTAGAATTTCTAAGATACAGACAAGGTCATATTTTGTATTTTCTCCCATAAATTTATAATATCTAAGGGGTTAAGCCATTCAGAGGTGGAATTGCTGGTGTGTTTTGGATCATTGTCCTGCTGCAGAACCCAAGTGCACTTCAGCTTGAGGTCACGAAGAGATGGCCAGACATTCTCCTTCAGGATTTTTTGGTAGACAGCAAAATTCATGGTTCCATTTACCACAGCAAGTTTTCCAGGTCCTGAAGCAGAAAACAGCCCCTGATCATCACTCTTCCACCACCATATTTTACAGTTGGTGTTAGAAAAATTCTTCTTAACCTTCAATCAAAAACCAGGCAGGATCAGAGTTTCAGCAAATTTAATTACACTGGCCAGTGGAGAACAATACAAAAACAGTCTCAGAGCCTGTTTGTGCAGCATTCTCACTCAAACACACATTGTTCAGTCCTTTAAGCTATTCGTTATCCGAGAGGTGGAGGAGAAAAAAGTCCATGGTGATTGGTTCAGTACATCTGGTCAAAAAATGGTGTACAGATAATCTCTTTCTCAGGAACCATGACGTTCACTCAGCACCAGTCACACAGGAACCGTACAAAATGAACTAAAACAAAATGATAAAAAAAAAGTCCAGCTGCATCCTTGACACTTTCACACAGACTCTGAGACAAAGCAAATCACAAATATGAAACTTTTCTATCAGTTGGTATGATGTTCCTTTTCTGAAATGCTGTTACTTTTATGCCAGATGTAATGGGACACACACCTTCCAAAAAGATCAACTTTTGTCTCGTCAGTCCACAGAGTATTTTTCCAAAGGTGTTGGGGATCATCAAGATGTTTTCTGGCAAAACTGAGATGAGCCTTTGTTTATTTTGCTCAGCAGTGGTTTTTATCTTGGAACTCTGCCATGCAGGCCATTTTTGCCCAGTCTCTTTCTTATGGTGGAGTCATGAACACTGTCCTTAACTGAGGCAAGTGAGGCCTGCAGTTCTTTGAATGTTGTTGTGGGGTCTTTTGTGACCTCTTGGATGAGTCGTCGCTGCGCTCATGGGGTAATTTTGGTCGGCCAGCCACTCCTGGGAAGGTTCACCACTGCTCCATGTTTTCACAATTTGTAAATAATGGCTATCACGGTGGTTCGCTCAAGTCCCAAAGCTTTAGAAATGGCTTTATAACCTTTTCCAGACTGATAGATCTCAATTACTTTGTTTCTCGTTTGTTAATGAATTTCTTTGGATCGCAGCATGATGTCTAGCTTATGAGGATCTTTTGGGCTACGTCACTTTGTCAGGCAGGTCCTATCTAAGTGATTTCTTGATTAAGAACAAGTGTGGCAGTAATCAGGCCTGGGTGTGGCTAGAGAAATTGAACTCAGCATTCCAAGAATGTGATAAACCACAGTTATGTTTTAACGGGGGGACAATCACTTTTTCACACAGGACCATGTAGGTTTGGATTTTTTTTTACCCATAATAATAAACACTGTGGGACATCCCCCACAGACTAAGGACAGACAGCTCGCTACTCCTGGTTATTTTCCGCAGCACTACTGTGATGTAATGTGCCATTCATGCAGTGTGATGTTAATGTGCCATTCATGCTTTGTGTTCACGCGTCCTGTCCTCACTGTGACCTAGAGACAGATCAATATGTAGATGTGACTTGTCACCTCTTTGTCCTGCAAGCTGGAGCAGGGGCCAGCAATCTGCCTATTGATATGTATGTCTCTCTCATATGCAAATGCCCATGCTCTTTCATGCATTGTCTGTAACTGGTATAAATACCGCACATATCCTGTAACTCTCTCTCTCTTCACTCTGCAACTGCTGCTGCTGGACACACACACTGTGTGTCTCTCCTTGCCTGAGAGCCTTGGGATCCCGCTCCGGGCTGCTCACACTATGCACCGGAGTGGGGATCCCGTGAAGGCGGTATGATTAAATAAACTCTGCTTAACACCAACGCTGCTTTATTTTATCATGCCGCTTCAACACCTTCATTTTAAAACTGCATTTTGTGTTTACTTGTTATTTTTATCTAATGTTTAAATTTGTTTGATCTGAAACATACAAGTGTGACAAACATACAAAAAAAACGAGAAATCAGGAAGGGGCAAACACTTTTTCACACCACTATACGTAGCTTAGCAGCTACCATTAGCTTTGCCATAAAAACAGAAATCTCTGAGAAATGACTAAGGAGGAAGGGTGGGGTGATCTAGGGCTCATCAGTATTCAAAGCAATAGGCTCTAAAACAGCCTATAGTGACGAGAGCTCCTTCCCCGTACATAAAATGGTGCTGCAGTAATTAAACCCTGAGGTGTTCTGACCAAAAGCATGTGGGGAAATGGGGGCTCCTTCTGACATGTTGACACACAGAAGAAGAAAACCAATGTCCTCCTCCGTCTTCTTCCCTTAGGGATGCCTACAAGGTGGCACTGGCCCCCCATCACCCGTGGGTGTTGCGTCAGGCTGCCGAGTTTGTCTTCCTTGCTCTCCCCGACAGGAAGTTCTTCCTACAGCTGGTATGTGTTCAGAGTCAGGAGGAGGCGGTGCCTGTCCTGAAGGTCGTCATCAGCGCTCTGACGGCAGTTCACCAGAGGAACCAGCAGATCCTCGACCAGCACAGCATGTTGGACCTGCCATGAAGTCACCATTTTTTTCCCTGTATTTTGCATTTTTTCATCATTTTTCCTAATAAATTTATTTCATTATTGCAAATTTTCAGCTTTTTCCCATGATAAATATTCAACCTTTTCTATCAAAAACATGCCATTTTTTTTACTTTTTTTCCCTAATATAGAGGTTTTTTCTATTGTAAATTTGACATTTCATTTTCATAAAGTAGAAACTTTTTTCTCAGACTTTTTTTTTCTTTAAAGAAATTGTCATAATGCTGAGCACGGGGGGGGGGGGGGGGATTACCATGCTCATGCTCATGCTTTCAGTTTGTCCAGATTATTTTCTGTATTTTCTTCATCTTGGTTTTATTTTGGGTTTGAGTGGTCTTGGATGTATTATGTTTATTAGTTGCCTTTTGTCTCTGCTTATGTTTTTGAGTTCCAGTTATTTTCTTCTCGGTTTTTGCCTTTATAGCCTTGGTCATTTATATTATGCATCCACTACCATCCAGGTTCATTACCTCCGCCAAGGAGGTTATGTTTTCATCAGCGTTGGTTTGTCTGTCTGTCTGTCTGTCTGTTTGTTAGCAAGATAACTCAAAAAGTTATGGACGGATTTTCATGAAATTTTCAGATTGTCAGAAATGGGGTATCCTACAGATGATTAGATTTTGGTGGTGATCCGGATCACCGTCCACAAGAAAACCGCCATTAAGCAAAATGCCATTTTCGTGAATAACTACTAAACCACTAATCCTATCATTGTCAATCCAATTGCTTGTCATATGTTTTCATGGTCAAGGAATCTGAAAACGTACACACAAACACTGTATGGGGGGAACTGTGGTGCTAAACCGCCATTACGGAAAATGCCATTTTCGTCAATAACTACTGAACCACTAATCCTATCATTGTGAATCCAATTGCTAGTCATATGTTTTCATGGTCAAGGAATCTGAAAACGTACACACAAACACTGTATGGGGGGACCTGTGGCGCTAAACCGCCATTACGGAAAATGCCATTTTCATCAATAACTACTGAACCACTAATCCCATCATTGTGAATCCAATTGCTAGTCATATGTTTTCATGGACAAGGAATCTGAAAACGTACACACAAACACTGTATGGGGGGAACTGTGGCGCTTGGCGGAGGTCTGCGCTCTCCGAGTGCTTTTCTAGTATTATAATTATTATTTTGTGGTCGCAACGCTCGACGCCCGCACGGCTCAGCACGTAGAGAGCCTGCTCGATCAGCCACCAACCGACGGCAAGTATGGCGCGCTGAAGGCTGCGCTCATCCAGTACTACACACTCTCGGATGGTGAGAGAGCAGAGAGACTCCTGACGCGGACCGGGTTGGGAGACGGGTCGGCCATAGACCTGATAGAGAAGAGTCTCTGCTGAGATGTCATTCTGTCTGTGCTTCTTGTGTGAGATGTGTAATAAATCGTCTGAGCCAAATCCGCCTCTTTATTTACACACTCCACAATTTGCCTATTTAGACATGAACCTACCCTCACCTTTACTCTCAGTCCTCTTTCTGTATTTTGATATTAGTATACCAGAATTCCATCTCTTGTTTTATATTTCTTCTTGTCCTGGCCTTGGTGGTTGTATCATTTCCTCTTTGTGTTTTCTGGTCTGTTCCCATTTTGTAATCATTTCATATTTAGTTCCTTGTTAGTTATCCTTGTACATTTTTTATTCATCCTCTGTATCATGATTCATTCATTCCTGGTCTGTACTTTTATTTTGACAGCGCCCTGTGTTTACTTCCTCTTTTGGTTCAATTTTGCAGGCTGTCACAGCTGTTGTTATTTTTGGTCTGATTATCTTCGCTTCGGTTACCCACACCTGTCTTCAGTTGTGTTTATTCCTGTTTTCCCTATTTAAGGACCGCTGCACCGCTTCTCAGCACCGCATCCTTATCAGTGTTAAGGTGCGTTCACACCAAACGCGAACGGGCAAATTTTTCACGCGGCACAATTACATTATAACTCAATGTAAACACACAAACAGACATGAATAGTGAGATGCAGACAGGCGAAGTTGTCTTTTAAACTTCTGCAGCTGTGTTCAACCTGCTGTGGAAATTCCCAAAATAACATCATACTTAGGTTTTCATTATCCGACCGGGGGCTCACCTGAAAATGTCGTCTCAAGCCTCCAAAACTTCACAGATGATGAGTGTTTATGTTGCTAGCTTGCTAGGACGTTCGTGGCTGTAAACTGTGGGTAAAAAACTCCAAAATCCCGATTCAGCTGAAGAGTTCCCGGTCCTCCCCTCTCCTGGTGAGTTAATTTAATTTTCAAACTAGTTTACTCTGCAGTGGTGATATTTTTACTCCTGTGACAGCAGAATCTCAGCTAATTTTGATTTATTTTTTCATAAAAAATTATTTTTTTCTGTATTTTTTTTACAACTTTTTTGTCATAACTCATACATTTCTAATATTTTTCCTCTCAAAAACTTGATTTTTTTTTCTCTAGACCATCAACTTTTTACCAACATCTTTTAGACTTTTTACCTGTAAATGTATTGTTTTTTTACTTGTACAACCAGAACCTCGAGGATACTTTAGTTTCCGCCAACAAATAAAAGATGGTTTAGTAAGGTGTTTCTTTAAAAAAAAAATACATTGTATTCATATTTTTATGTAACCATGAAGCATTCTGTATTTTATGACAATCCAGAAACCCACCAATGGACGAATATTTATTTATTCATTTTCTGATGTTTTATAAGTAAAAATGCTTCAAACAGCAATAAGTTTCATTTGCTTTATTTTTTTTTAAATCAAACATGTTAACATTTAACAAGAATCATCTGCCACGTTGTTTACTTCCTTAAAGGTCCCATTTACTGCTCTTTCCACTAATTTCAGTAGGGGTGGTGAAGAGAATTTATAGAAAATGGTGCTCACAGCCAGCCGAATCAGCTGTTTAAAAACACACTCCGGTGGCTATAAAACCCCTACAAAAACAAATCTACATTGTCTAAAATGAGATCTTATGCCCTTTTTCTACAAAAAACTTTCATTGTCTTAGAGTTTCATGTCAAAATCTTTTCACACCCTGCCCCCCTTTGAAATGCCAGAATCTGTGATTACTAGGCCCAACAACATCCCACAAGGCTAACAGTGGCTAGCGCAACATTTGCAGAATAAATCCTGTGATAAAGACTTACCAATTGAAGGGCATGCCTAGTTGTATGCATGGTGGCCCAGATAATGACTGAAACTGCATCGGTCCTTAAAAGCAGTTTTAATAGTAAAACCCATCTTAATTTGGGTCAAATTTTCAAAGTACTTTGTTAAAAAAATGCTAACTAGCCTGGAGGATAACTTCAGTTAGGCCTGAGAGTCCTGACTGGCTCAACACTACCCATGTGCCAGCACCACAAATAGTTATGTTACCAAAAATGTTTTGTCTCAACTTGCCTTTTTGCAGGGGGCGGGGCTTCAGTGAAACTTTACAGCAAAAAAATAGAGATATCAGACATTTGAGTGATTTCGCTCTTGATATGTCTTGAAAGTCATAAAAAACATGTTACAGAAATGTAACAAGGAAAAAAAAAAAAAAAAACTCAATTTTTGGCAGAGTGTCACTTTAAGGTAACCACCAGGCGGCTCTGCCAGCCTCTCCCCATGACGCTGTAGTGTTCCAGAGGTTGTGCAAGTTGACCACCCTCAGATCTCCACTCACGATTACCTGGACTCTTCCAGCTGCACCGATTGTCTTCACCCGCACCTCATCAGTCCTGCCATATAAATATAGAGTTGTTTCCCTTCACTACCTCATGGGACTGTTAAGACTGCTCACTGCATCATTTTCCAAGACTCATCTTTGAGCATGCTCGCCTGTGACATCACGCCTCTCATTCTCATCTACTCACAAACCTGGATTCAAGTAAGCAAACCCCTCTGCCCCCCCCCCCCCTTTTCGGGTTCCACTGAGAGGATTCAAAAACTCATCTGGACTCCATTTGCACCTAAAGTGTAAGATACTATATAGCTAGATAGATGTACTTTATTTATCCCAAACTGGGAAATCTTAGTGTAACAGAAGCATGACATATAGTAACCAGATAAAATGGACAGAAATATCATCAGTATAATAGAATAGCAACGAGAAAGGAAAAAGGAATTACCTAGAAAAGCTTAACATACTAAACTAAACTAACTAAAAACTAAAAATAAAGGGTGACCCATATAGAATATACTGTATATAGATAAGTAATGAGTAAGAGGTAAACTGTATTGTGCAAAATGGAACCATGAGGTGCAGGGTGAAATGTAAGGTACAAAACAGACTGAAAGTGCAGTGTGGCAGCTGGATTATAACCAATTTCCAAACATTACAGTGAGTTATTATGCAGTGAAACTGCATGTGGCAGGAAAGAGTTCCTGTACCTGACTGTTTGGCAGCAAAGCTGTAGCAGTCTGCTGGAGAAAGTGTTCCGCTATTTATCCAGTGTGTGGTGATGGGGGGGGGGGGGGGGGGCAGGGGATCAGGGTTGTCCATGATTGGATAACAGTTTGTTCAGTATCCTCCTCTCCACCACAGTCTCAAAAGTCTCCTAATTACAGAACACAGCCTTCTTAATTATCTTATCAAGTCTGTTGGTTGTCACTGGCTCTGATACTGCTCCCTAACAAATAGCAGCAAAGAAGATGGCGCTGGCAACAACAGCCTGACAGAAGATCTCCAACATCTTGTTGCACATGTTGAAGGATCTCAGCTTCCTCAGAAAGTAGAGTCTGCCATCCCCTTCTAGTACAACAGCCTCGGTGTTTAGATTTCCAGTCCAGTCTGTTGCTGATCACGACACCCAGGTATTTGTAGTCCTCCACTACCTCCACATCCTCCCCCCAACCCGAAGTGGCTGTGAAGGGTCTCCTCTTCTTCCCTGAAGTCAATCACCATCTCTCTGGTCTTGCTGACTTTCCAGCCTCAGGTTGATTCTGCTTTGGTCACCTCCACCAAATTCCCTCTCCCTCTCTTATCCAGCCAACAGTCGAGTTATCAGAGAATTTCTGCAGGTGGCATGACTCAAAGTTGTACTGAAAGTCAGTGGTAAAGAGAAAAGGAGGAAAGCACAGTCCCCTGTGGAGCTCCCGTATCACTAACACTACATCAGACAGAACACTGCCCAGCGGACAACTGTAGCCTGCCTGTCAGGTAGTCAGTAATCCTGGAGATCACAGAGCTGTTGACCCCCATCACCCACAGCCTTCTCACCCAGCAGTATGTGGTATGAATGGTGTTAAAGGCACTGGAGAAATCAAAGAAAGTGATTTCCCAGTGCCTCTTCCACCATCCAGGTGCAAATGAGCTCAATGCAGCAGGTACAGTAGATGACGGTTGTCTTCAACTCCTGAATGGGGCTAATATGCAAACTGCAGAGGGTCCACCCATGTCTTCACCTGCAGCCTCAGGTGGGCTAAGACCAGTATCTCAAGGACCTTCATCACATGAGATGTAAGGGCAACTGGTCGATAGCCTGTCAGGTCTGATGGAGACGACTCTCAGGGACAAGGACCAGGCAGGATGTCTTCGACAGCCACAGCACTCTCTCTAGACTCAGGTTCAGGTTGTGCAGGTGTTTCAGTCATCGAGCAAGTTAAAATTCATCTTCAACCGTCAATCCCCAGGTATTTGTAGTCCTCCACTACCCTCCACATCCTCCCCCCAACCCGAAGTGGCTGTGAAGGGCGTCCTCTTCTTCCTGAAGTCAATCACCATCTCTCTGGTCTTGCTGATTTCAGCCTCAGGTGATCTGCTTGGTCCACTCCACAAATCCTCTCCTCTCTTATACAGCCAACAGTCGAGTTATCAGAGAAATTTCTGCAGGTGGCATGACTCAAAGTTGTACTGAAAGTCAGTGGTAAAGAGAAAAGGAGAAAGCACAGTCCCCTGTGGAGCTCCCGTATCACTAACCACTACATCAGACAGAACACTGCCCAGCCGGACAAACTGTAGCCTGCCTGTCAGGTAGTCAGTAATCCTGGAGATCACAGAGCTGTTGACCCCCATCACCCACAGCTTCTCACCCAGCAGTAGTGGATGAATGGTGTTAAAGGCACTGGAGAAATCAAAGAACGTGATTCTCACAGTGCCTCTTCCACCATCCAGGTGCAAATGAGCTCAATGCAGCAGGTACAGTAGATGACGGTGTCTTCAACTCCTGAATGGGGCTAATATGCAAACTGCAGAGGGTCCACCCATGTCTTCACCTGCAGCCTCAGGTGGGCTAAGACCAGTATCTCAAGGACCTTCATCACATGAGATATAAGGGCAACTGGTCGATAGCCTGTCAGGTCTGATGGAGACGACTTCTCAGGGACAGGAACCAGGCAGGATGTCTTCGACAGCACCAGCACTCTCTCTAGACTCAGGTTCAGGTTGTGCAGGTGTTTCAGTCTCGAGCAAATTTAAAATTCATCTTCACCGTCAATCCCCTGCAGTCGTCCTCCCAGACCTACATAGCACCAGCTGCTCCAGCCTCCAATACTCACAATAAAATACTAACCCTTTACATAGTTCTGTTGTCCTTGTTGTGTCTGCATATTGGGTCCATTATTACTAAAGCATGTCAGAGGTGAGCTCTAATGTGGTTAGACTGACCAACTCTGACCGCCTAGCCAAGCTAAAGCTAATATTTCACAGCATCATGGTGAAAATATAACAAAATAATCGACTGTGGATTAGAGAACCAGGTGGAAACAGAGATGTCTATAAGGGTGACTTAAATTTAAAGAAAATAAAAGCATGGGTGGATATTTCATTTCACATTTTTAGGGGGGATGGGGGGCAATAAACAGAACATTTTCTCCAGAGTAAATATTGAGGGAAACACAATCAGTATTATGGTAGTCTGGTCCATTCCTGGGTCTTGGGGGGTAATGTCCAAGATTTTGTAATGGGGACGAATTCAAACCCTATAAAATGTGGGGAAAAACATCTGTCTATATGTATGTACATAACTTAAATAAAATAAAATGGGGTCATTCTTTAGACAAATGTAAAAAAAAACCCACTGCATACAATCAAAATTTAACCAGCATCTACAGTGATTTTGGTGCTGCTCTGCAGGCGACATGGAGGAGGGCTCTTGCTGCATGCTGTTTTGTTTTTATTGTCGCCGTTCAGTGGCTGTTTGTTTGCCAACAGTGGACTCGATGTGCAGTCTATCCACTTAATGCAAGTTGTGCTTTGGACTGTATATGGCAGGCATGGGGAGTGAAATGGAGGAAGGCCGTACTACCAGCATTGGTGTGGCTAATTTTATCTAGCTAGGCTGTCCGGTGCTTAGCCGCTGGGCCAACTAGCACTGGCCAGCTAGCGTACACCAGGACTGATCTGCTGAGCATCCAGGACTACTGAAGGATGTGCCAAGGGACCTTCTTCAACATCATCAACCAGACCCTCACCGAGGTGGGAATGCCAGAAAAAGAGGAAAGAGAGGTGGCATTAGGCAGTGCATCCGGAGGGCCACGAAGTTGCCTCTGCTGCTTATGCTATTGTGCAACTCCCAATCCTTGAGAAGCAAAATAGACTAACTGCGCTCACAAGTTGGAACAAGTTATGAATACTGTGAATCTGGTCTAATGCCCTTTATAGAGACTTGGCTTGGGGAAGATGTACTGAATAGTTTGACACAAATTGATGGATTTATACACATATGTTTGGACAGAAAGGAAAATGCTGGTAAAATGGGGGGGGGGTGTATTTATATTAAAGACAGCTGGTGTCGGAACTCTGCCGTGAGAGATAAAGTATGTTATTCTGACCTTGAGTTGTTGTGAGCTACCCTCCGCCCACATTACCTTCATTCAGCAACTTTTTGTGTGTGTGGTGTATGTCCCACCAAGTGGGAATGCGGCCAGAGCAGCTAGTCAAATCTCAGGCTGTGTCCACCATCATCTCCAGAACAAACCTGACTGTTATGCCATAAGTCATCATATTGCTGTTTTTTTTTTTCCTTTTCTTTTCCTCAGCCTTTAATTCGTCTGCTCTACTTTTGTTGGGTGTATTTTAGGAATTTTCCACGAATGGTAAGAGGTCAAGAGGGCACCGTGGAGCAGTTTTGGTTTGTAGGTGTGGCAGCTCAGCAGGCAGAGGTTTCATTAAGGTAGTTCACTTGAGCAGCTGGGACTTGTTTGCTCAGTGTTGCAGAGAGAGAGCAGGGTTCCTTGATGCCTGGGTGACCACAAAGACACAACTGGTGAGATTTATGTTTTATCTTATTTAAGATAATTTGGGCATTAATAATGTAACGTGAGGGAAAATGTGCAATTTGAGTTTATATAATGGTTATATTTGCAGGTTACAGGTGTGTTTTAATTTAAATACTTTTGTTGGTGGTGGGTTGAATCAATTATGTGACTTTGTGTACCAAATTGATTCCAATTAAGGAAAACCTGTGTTTTATGTGGCATTTAATGGTAAAAGAATGGTGAAATTGAGTTTGTGCAGTGCTTAATTTAGTGACTTAATTCAATAATATGGAAAATTTCTTATCTGAATGAGTAGGTTAGAATGGTTTGTAACAAATTAGATAAACATGGCAAATAAATACATTTATTTAACTTTATTTGATTTAATAGAGTTGGGAAAAATAAGATTGAATTAGGGTGCTGAAGTTTAATTCTTATCTGAGTTTGTTGACATGTTCTTCTTCTTTTTTCTCTCTCTTGAAGGTTATCAACCTGCTAATATGCTTGTCATTCCTTGCATTTGTTAAATAAATGAAGGAAAATGATGAGTAGAGTTGTCCAGCGTTCTCTGTTGGTTGCCCTGCCGAGTCGAGTTTAGGCAGGCATCAAGTCTAAACTCTAAATCAGAGAAGATCAGAGAAGATCAGAGAAGGCAAGGACAGCTTCAGGAAGAAGATGGAGGACAAGCTGCAACAGAGCGACATCAGCGGGGTCTGGAGAAACCTCAAAACCATCTCGGGGCTCCAGAATACCTCCCCCCAGGCCACGGGGGGCAGGGAGTGGGCGAACAACCTGAATCTGTTTTTCAATAGATTTGACCAACCGCCCTCCCCCCTGACTGCACAACAACCACTGCTGCCTCTAAGAAATCAAGTCCTGCTACCCACTCCCCACTCCACCGACACCCCCCCCCACTCCCAACACACAGCCCCCCATCCTGACCCTGACCAAGACCCAGGTGAGGACGGAGCTGAGGAAGATCAAGGCGAGGAAGGCGTCGGGACCGGACGGCATCAGCGCAAAGCTCCTCAAGTCCTGTGCAGACCAGCTGTGTGGGATTGTGACATATATCTTCAACATGAGCCTGAAACTGGGGAGGGTACCACAGCTGTGGAAAACATCTTGTGTGGTACCTGTACCAAAAACTTCCCACCCCAAAGACCTGAACAGCTTCAGACTGGTGGCCTTGACGTCCCACTTGATGAAGACCCTGGAGAGACTGCTCCTTGCTCATCTCCGCCCCCTGGTGGATCCAGCGATGGATCCACTCCAGTTCGCCTACCAGCATGGCATTGGGGTGGAGGATGCGGTGATCTTCCTCCTTCACCGTTCTCTGTCCCACCTGGAGAAGCCCGGGAATATGGTGAGGATCATGTTCTTTGACTTCTCCAGTGCTTTCAACACCATCTAACCGATGATCCTGAAGGACAAGCTGCTGCGCGCAGGGGTGGACCAGCACCTGTCATCATGGATCCTGGACTACCTCACGAACCGGCCTCAGTTTGTGAGAACCCGGGACTGTGTTTCCGACACGATCATCAGTAGCACGGGGGCCCCCCAGGGAACGGTGCTGGCTCCCTTCCTGTTCACTCTTTATACTGCGGACTTCTCACACAACACAACACATTGCCATCTACAGAAGTTCTCTGATGACTCTGCGATCGTTGGTCTCATCTCCAGCGGAGATGAAGCTGAGTACAGAGGGCTTATCCAGGACTTTGTGGACTGGTGCCATCGGAACTGCCTCCAGATCAACGCGAGGAAAACTAAGGAGCTGGTGGTGGACTGCCGCAGGCATGGGCAGCCCCTCACAGCACCAGTAAATATACAGGGAACAGACATCGAGATGGTGACATCCTACAAGTACCTGGGTATTCATCTGAACAATAAACTAGACTGGTCACACAATACTGACGCACTCTACAAGAAGGGACAGCGCAGGCTGTTCCTGCTGAGGAGACTCAGGTCTTTTGGTGTACAAGGGGCGCTGCTGAAGTCATTCTATGACACGGTGGTGGCATCAGCCATCACTTTTGGAGTGGTCTGCTGGGGCAGTGGCATTACTGCAGCCGATAGGAAGAGACTGAACAAACTGATTAAGAAAGCTAGCTCTGTCCTGGGGCAACGCCTTGATCCGATGGAGGAGATAGGAGAGAGAAGGACGGTGGCTAAACTGTCATCTCTGCTGGAGTCCGAGTTCCACCCTATGCAGGACATACTGGATGCACTGAGGAGCTCATTTAGCAGCAGACTACATCATCCCAGGTGCACAACCGAGAGGTTTCGTAGGTCCTTCCTACCAACGGCTGTCAGACTGTACAACCTAAGCAGGGCTGCTCGCAGAGATAGCAAAAAGACGTAACAAACTAATAGTTTTTTGAATGCAAAAGATGCAATAGACTTACACAATGGTCCTCTCCGGCATACAACTAGGAACATACCGGTCGCTATGGAGGGTGAGAATATGTATGGGCACATAATCATACCATGTAGGATAACTAAATAGACGGTTATGCTGTTTCATCCCACCTAGCAACAATGCTCTGCACTGTGTGTGTTTATATATTTACATATTTATTCCATCTAGCTACAATGCTCAGCACTGGGTGTGTTTATATTTATATATCTATATATTTATTCCATCTAGCTACAATGCTCCGCACTGTGTTTTTATATATCTACATATTATTCCATCTAGCTACATTGCTCCGCACTGTGTGTGTTTATATACTTGCATATTTATTCCACCTAGCTGCAATGCTCCGTACTGTGGGTGTTTATATATTTACATATTTATTCCATCTAGCTACAATGCTCTGCACTGTGTGTTCATATATTCATATATTTATTCCATCCAGCTACAATGCTCTGCACTGTGTGTCTGTGTGTGTGTGTGTGTGTATATATATATATTTTATAGTAATATGTACATATGTATATTAGCTGCTCTTGCTTGCTTGTTTTTTTTCTTGCCTTCTGATTGTTGCTCTGAGTGTTGCTATCCCTGTGCTGTTGCAATCCTGGAATTTCCCCGTTGTGGGACTAATAAAGGCTTATCTTATCTTATCTTATCTTAAATAACTCGACAGTTGATAACCACAGTTGTTAACCACCCTGTGTGCAGTGTGTGGATGTGGTCAGGAAGATAAAAGGCTTCAAAGGTCTAATAAAGAGCTGCAAACGCAACGGTGTAGAGCTGGTCAAGTCCTTCAGTTCAAGATGGCAGAAGATGTGCTGGGAAAGACTGTTAAACAGCTCAAGAGGGGGAGGACTACAGCCAAAAGCAGTTTCACCAGGCAAGCCAACTTCCTTAGTAAGGAAGCAGACATCATGGTTGAAACTGAGCTGAAAGAAGAGTTCAGCACACTCACCAGTTACTTCAGGAAAGTCCTCAAAGCAAATGATGATTACAGGATGGGGCTCTTGGCTGAGGCTACAAAAGAAGAAGAGGAAGAAGTTGCAATTCTCTGGGAGGCGCTAGAGAATGACATTGAGAAGACTGCAGCTGAGGCTGAAGCAAGATTCAAAGCATTGTGAGATACAGTCCAAGTGAACCTGTGGTCAAGATATGGTCAGTACAAATTCACCACTGCAATCCTAGAAGCAGAAAGAACTAGTGATTAAGCAGCTAACATACCCATTGAAAATACTCACCTGGAGGGGTATGAGGTGCATCTGGTTCTCCTGGAGAAGAGAGTACAGGAAGCCATTAGACTCATGTCAGCCTGGGAGTGTTGGATACCGCTGCAAGAAAGAAGGGATGTAGAGGGCAGAGTTAAAGGCCTTAAAGTAACCAGCAGCAAACTAGAGTTAAAAGTTGAATTTGTTACCGCACGTAGGGTTGCAGAGGAAACACAAACTGCAGAAGCATCTGGTGAGACAGACAGACCACCATCTTCACCTGTAGCACCTGTTGTGAGGATTAAGCCAACAACTCTTCCCATCTTCAAGGGCAATAAGAGAGAATTTCACAAATGGAAGAAAGACAGGGAGAGGCATCTGGATCAGCGGAAGCCAAGAAAATTCAACTCCTGAGTAGTGTTGATGAGAAAATATTAAAGGATCTCAGGCTATCAACATACAGCACTGCTGCAGAAATCCTCAGTCTTAGGGAACAGGTATGGAAACAAAACAACTCTGGAAGTACTCAAGGACCTCGAGAAACTACCTCCTGCCAAAGGCAATCAGCCAAGAAAAGTCATCGATCTCATACAGTCAGTAGAAAAAGCCCTGGCAGATCTTTCAGAATAAGGAAACGCTGGTGCAATGAAAAACCCACTGGTGATTAGAGCAATAGAGAGCAAATTACCCGACTTTATTAAGAGACTGGTTAAATTTCATGGTTGAACCCAACAATAATGTAACTTCAGACAACCAGTTTGATGCACTATTGAGGTTCCTGAAAAATCAAGAGGAGATTCTGGAGAGACTTGAACAACTTAAAGTTGTGGAGAAGGCAGAAAAACTAAACTTTCATCCTGCAAAAAAATATGAGAAAAAAATATGCCTCTACAAAAACCACAAAGAAAATGCCTGAAGATGTCTGTGTTGTGTGTAGTGATGGGAGACGCACTGACAAAATTTTCTTCTGTAAAAAATTCAAAGGATTGAAACGCCATGAAAAAAATGCTGTTGTGAAAAAGCTGGGAGTTTGCAGACAGTGCCTTGGTTGCCATGATGAGAATGGTTACTGCAGAGACTCCTTTTTATGCAGGAATAAAGACTGTAAAACAGAAGGCACCTCAAATCACCATTACTTTCTCTGCCCAAGAGGAGGTTGTAAAAGGAGCAATGTGGAAGAGAGCAGTAAAGGCACCAGTGGCAAAAGCAATCTGACAGGTGAGCAGGAGGATTTCTTGTCTGAGCTTTCACCAGAGATGGCAGAGAGGTGTAAAAAAGCCTTCAACAATACTGCAAGAACAACGAAGACCAGTAAGAACCAATCTGATCTTCAGGAAAGAAATGGAATGTGTGAACTTTGTTATCATGATGCTAATGGAGGTCACTGCTAATGCAGGTCAAAAGATCGGAACTTTAGTGGCTCTTGCATCTGACACCAACTACATCATCCACAAGAGGCGCTTTTCCACTTGGAACCCAAAGGCCTCGTTTGGCCTTGGACCGAACAGTCCTGTTCCGGTCCTGTTGATTTTCCACAGCACAAGGCTCACTGTAGTATGGGTAGGAGCAGTTGGTGTAGGAGGTGGGATTTTGAGGGAGTTGGAGGCGGTGCTACACTCCCCTTGAGTCAGCGCCATATTCCTGTTCAGTAAAATCAACATCAAAACATGTAGCAATACATCTCTAAAAATAATGCAAAAGTTAAATATTTTTGGACACTCATGTCAGAAAGTGAGACCCATATATTATACAGAATCATTAATCAGACAGTGAAGTATTTTTAGATTTTAATCATTTATTGGCTCACAGCGCATGAATATCAAAAATTACTTTTCTCGACAAATAGATGGTTAGGTAAAAATACATGATCTATGTCAAAATCATGGAGAGACTGTTGAGACGTCATGGAATTTATCTGCTCCAGCCAGTGGTGTCGTGGCAAAACATGGATCAGGTGCCATATGAGCCGTTAAATATATATTTCAACAGGTAAACAGTACTGAGTTGGGCATAAGATATATTTAGCAATTATGATGCATTTTAAGCCAAAACAAATGGATCTAGGATTAGAAGTAATTAAAATAAAGCAGTCCCAAGGTTACATGGAGAAATACGTGGATTAACTGGAAATATATGGTATTGAGTATTGCTGACTACATGTAGATACTGTATAAATATATATTCTCTGCATCAACAGTGAACTATACTTGTATTCATGTAGTATTGCCCTGGGAATTTTGACAATAAACCTTTGTACTTTTGCAGATGTCTCTATTTTGTTTTACAGTCTTCAGCAAATAATTGTTTTGGTTACTTTTCTTAAAATGAGCCATTATTTTCAAAGTCACTGATAAACGGTTCGTACTGTTGACTCTTTTCCCACCGGTGTCTGAACAGACAAAATAGAAAATCATGATGCAAACAAATAAATCACTAAATTGTTTATTCAAATCAGCAGCAAATTACAGATTATTTAAGAATGTGCAAAATTAAACTGTAAAAAAAAAAGAGACAAAACGTGACAAAAAATAAGCAACAGCACAACACAGACTGGATATGATAATCCTTGTGTGATTTTACATGTCGTTTTGTATATACAGCCGTGGACAAAATTGTTGGTACCCCTCTGTTAATGAAAGAAAAACCCACAATGGTCACAGAAATGACTTGAATCTGACAAAAGTGGTAATAAATAAAAATTCTATGAAAAATAAATGAAAATCAGACAATGCTTTTGAATTGTGGCTCAACAGAATTATTTTAAAAAACAAACTCATGAAACAGACCTGGACAAAAATGATGGTACCCCTAGAAAAGATTGAAAATAGGCCATAGGGACATGAACATGATCATAGGGACATGTTCAACCAAGATGTGTCCTCTAATTAACATCACAGGTGTCTACAAACTTGTAATCAATCGGCCTATTTAAAGGGTGACAAGTAGTCACTGTGCTGTGACCATTGTGGGCTTTTCTTTCATTAACAGAGGGGTACCAACAATTTTGTCCACGTGTGTGTGTTTGGAGTATTTATTCCTTTAGTTTATGTTTAAATTGTCCAAGCTTTGTACATGACTTTAATTCAGGTCCAAAAGCGTTCCACAGTCTGACTCCTTGCACTGAAACACAGTGTTGCTTGGTAGTAGTTCTCAGACCCCAGGGCAGACCCAGAACTCACTGGAGAGACTACATCTCCCAGTTGGTCTGGGAACACCTTGGTATCCTCTCTGAAGATCTGGAGCAGGTGGCTGAGGAGAGGGAAGTCTCGGCTTCTCTGCTTGAACTGCTGCCTCTGCGACCCGGACCTCTGGAAAAGTGGTAGAAGATGGATGGATGGATGTCATGTAGGGGAGCATTAATGAATGATACAAAGTCTATAGTGTGGGTTGATTCAGCAAATATTTCACTCTGCGCAGTATTGTGACTGATTTGCATATTTTACCTTTAATATAATTAATATGTGACTTCCAACACAGTTTATTATCAATTATTACACCAAGGATTTTAATTTTGGACACCCTTTCAATCTCTACACCATTTATACTGAATTTAAATACTGAGTTGTTGTGATGGTGTGAAATAATGTTATCAATAAAGTTTAGCCACCGCTGTGTCACCCTGGTTTCAAGTGTGGGTGGTGTTTTGTGCTTGTGTTGCTAAAATATAAAAGGAAGCACTACAATGGGTCTCAAATATTTGTAATGTGTTCTATTACTGAATGAGTTTAAAGATGAAATACTTTACACATATAAACTAAATTCTAATGGTGACTGAACATCTCCCATTCCCCAAGGTGCAAGATACACTATTATGACTAGAACTCATAAAGGATCACAGAAATGATCTGATAAAAATAAATAAACAAGCGGTTTATTTTATGGTGGCTATTATTGGATGTGCCATTCATTTTCAATTACTCTGTAATTAATTTTCACACAAATAAATCTCAGTTCAGTCCCTTTCATATTAAGTGGAAATTGTGCGACTTTAAATTTGGCACTTTACCTAAACTTTAACTTAAAGTGAGGTAGTCGGATCCGGGAAAAAAATGCTTTTTTTGCGTGCATGGAAAGAAAATCCTACAGACACATATAGCGCGACTGTCTGCAAGTGTGAATGACCTCTTCCATGAGCAAATGTACGTTTTTTGGTACGTGGCTGTTTAAATTGAATTCTTTCCTCCCGAAAATATAATTTTTGAATATTAATTACAGCTAAATGGGAGCAGTTTCAATGCCGACATTTCACATCCTAATATACGTGTTCTATACACCATCGGCTTTTGCGTATCCGACTACCTCGCTTTAAAAAGCAAAAGATTTGACTATAAATATGACGTGTTGTTTACCTGTCACAGTATATTGGTGTCAAAACGTCGCCATTCTGAGCAGATCCGGTTTGGACTCTACAATGAAATACACACAAATTAAGTACGTGTACAGCACGAAAGTGCAACATGTAAAAAAATAAATAAATAGATAAAATAAACTTTTAACCAGGATTACAACTAACTATTTCATCAGATATTGTCAACACAAAAAAACAACATACAAGGACGGACACAGCATTAAGCTAGGTCATCGTTTAAACACGATTAAGTTTTCGTCTGTCCTAAGTGAACTTTCCACTGTTGGAAAAAATAACATAAAGCATGAATATCACATCACTCACCGTCCTGTATATCACAATATCACGGCTTCAACTGCTGAAGTTGGGTGCGTCGCGGCTGCACATTCAATTCAATTCGGGTGGCTGGGTCTAATTCCCGGTGCGTCTCCGTGTAATTTCTGGTGCGTCTGTTTGTGCGCACCACTGCAGGCTCAGTCTGCTTCCCTCTGCATTCTCTCATCAGCCGAAATGTACAGGAAACTCTGCTGGACTGCGGTGTTAGATTTCTGCTGATTTCTGTTAAGCCATTCTATCGTTGTGGTTTATAATATCACTTGTTCGCGGGCTCACTGACGAAAAATTGCAAATGGCGACCAGCAAGCGATTCTCAAAAGTCAGCGTAATGCCCACGTAACACCCACTCTGATGACGCTACGCACAGACCAATGAATGGCCAGCAGTGGCGTGACGAAACGGGGCCGGTACCCTTTGGACCTGCTTTTAACGGTGCCGAAAAAAGTGTCGGTAAAACTGGAACTGTTCCGAAAAAGCGAACTGTGAGGCCTTTGGGTTCCGAGTGGGAAACCGGACAATAGAGGCCGATCGGTACTAAACGAGGCCTTTGGGTTCCAAGTGGAAAAGCGCCTAAGGCTGCTGACAGGCTGAGGTTGCAAAAAGAGAAAGTGACCTTAGTTGTACATAGTGTTGGTGGGATGACGATGAAGGTGCACACAGAAAGGTACTTCCTTAGAGTCAGGATCAAGACATACAAAGGCAAGGAAATATCCCATGAGCTCATCTATTAGGGTCTGGATGAGATCGCGAAAGTACACAAAAATGTCAGTGCTGGAAAGTTAAAGAAATTCTTCGCAGAGGTCAAGTTTGAAGAACTGAGGAGGCCAAAAGAAATTGAGCTTCTTATCAGCCACAGAGAGGGAAGACTTGCTCCACAAAGGGTGAGAGTTGTTGGAGATCTCGTCCTATGGGAAAGCTCATTGAGGAAAATGGTCGGCGGAGCACACCCTGATCTGTTTGAGGAAGTGGCGATGGCAACATACAAATCCAAAACCCACTTTGCCTGCTCCATGAGGGCAGCTGCTGTCAAGTATTAGGAGATTTTCAGTCACCCGAAGATTGAGAATGCCACACTGCAAAGGGGAAATATAGTCAATGCAAAGTTCACAACCACATCAAACCATGAGTTTCTTGAATGGTGGAGGTGGGAAAGCACAGGAACAGCTTGTGAACCAAGATGTGGAGGATGCTGATGTGGGAACTGTCAGCCTGGAGGGAAAGAAATGACCCTAGCAGAGGAGAAAGAACTGGAAATCATAAAAGGCAGGACTTACCTATGTCAACAAGGATGCTCACATAAATTCTCCATACTGGGATGCAAAGTATCCTTGGACAGAAGAGCCTTCCTCACTCCCAAACAACAAAAGTGCAGTGGGAGCCACATTCCTAAGAACAGAGAGACGGCTGGAAAAAGAGCCAGAATGAAAAACTGCA